>JACEFZ010013745.1:0-27887 GCA_014155875.1 Cepaea nemoralis
ACCCAAAAACCCCAAATATTATTAAAAAAAATAATATAATTATATATATATATATATATATATATATATATATATATATATATATATATATATATATACGTAATAATACACATGCATGTGAACACCATCAAAGAGCAATTACCACAGGAGGCTTCCGCTCGTCAGAAGCAGTCCACCTTACCGAATGTTTCGGCAACTTTACATCACTGACACTCTCATTGAACGGGTGTATCGGGTTTTGACTCTCGGTGTTATGACCATTACACTGTCGTAGTACAGGATAGCATTGGTGGTCAGTCGTCTCGCCCTGTCTGTCTTTCTCGATCTCTTTATTTATCACTATCTATATCTCTTCCTATATCTGTCGCTTACTCTCTAGCTGCTAGAGTCTAGTAGTTCCATGAAAGATCAAAAGGATATTATTGTACGAGGGTAAGTTAATAAGTAAGTCACAAATGACTGTAGAAAAATAACTAAATATGATAACAACTTGAAACTGGTTGATTTTTATACATACATTGTCCCTTTACTTCCCAACGTAATTTCCACCAACATTGATGCACTTACCCATCGTTTTATCAGTCCTCACAAGCCGGCTGCATAAAATTGCGTGTCTTGTCTTATTAACCTGCCATCCCATAGAACTGTGTGACTTACTTATTGACACGCCCTTGTAACTTATTCTACCCAACTATGCACCGCTTTACGGGAAATCGCTAGGGGCTAAGTCAACTAAAACCTCACCTTGGCGGGAGACATTTCGCGAATGACGCCAAAGTTGAATGTGACGTGAAAACGTGATTTAGAAAACAGAGCACGCAGTTCTAAGCAGCGGGTTTGGGAGGACTGATAAAACGATGGGATACGTGCATCAATGTTGGTGGACATTATGTTGAGAAATAAAGGGACAATGTGTGTATACAAATAAACTGGTTTCTAATGTGTACCATAGTTAGTTATTTTTCTACAGCCATTTGTGACTTACTTATTAACTTATCCTCGTAATATGAGATGTATTTCTTGAAAAAAAATATACGTAAGGAGCGAGATAAGTTACTTAATTGTATGTCCTTTACAGGTTGTCGAATCAACCCCAGCATTGTTTGATTTATTGGCAAATTTACTTTCAGTAGTTTTCCAATGCCTTCTGAACGACAAGCACTCATATCATTGTAAGGAAACCAACGCAAGACGGTACACTTCCAAAATCGCCTGCAGATGTGTTTCGAACGCTTAATGTGGGATTACGAATTGAGTCCGTAACCCCTCCGACAGAGAACCGGTTAAGGCGAGAGAGAAGGGGTGCAACATGTCAGACGGGACCAATACTGAACCCTCTTCAACATAAATAAAGTTAGTTCGTTCGTTATTTCCTTATTTTATAGATTTAGAGCAGGTTATTCGATGCGAAGTGTATTATGTATGTAATAAAGACCACATGTCTGCACTACCGTGAATCATTGAGCAATCCATTGCGACGTAACAAAATCAAATTTGGTAGTAAATTTCAAGACACGATTCAGTTTAGAGCTTCTAAACGCTTGGTTTTAAATACATATTCTTTAACATCACACATGTTACGTGAAGTTAATTTAATTTTATATCCTTTACTTGTCGGTCTCTCTGGCGTAGGGGTTAAGGACGTTGATCGTAATCCCGTATACTCTCATATGAAACACAGCTACGCGAGATTCGGCAGCGGATCGCGACGCGTTGATTACTTACGGAGGATATGTGAGCCGGTCGTTCAGAAAGAAAATACAAACTACTGAACGTAGTAAGTTTCTGTAACTGTTTCCACCATTGCAAAATAACATTGTTAAAAGATTAAATATTATTAATATTTTGTGTTTTAATTAAACTTAAAATGTTGCCACACAAAATAAAACCTGACTACGCAATTTCACATGACGTTAGAGAAGAACTTTGGCTAGACTACTAACTTGGATAGGTCATAAATAAATCACATCCCTAACCGACAGCATGAATGAACCTATGGTAATACCCACCTCCCCCAACCAAGAGACTAAGATAACGAGCGAAAACATCCCGTTAATACACAATGACTCCTAGGAGGACGACACGGGGGTACAGCAATCGTAGAAGTGGCGCCACCGTTTCTTCCGGCCTGGTCCAATCTGTCACGAATACAATGTTGTTGGTTTATTGATGGACACCGGCGAAGACGATTCTGCATAGCCGGCGTCGCAGGCGTTTCAAAGCCATGGGATATTATTGTGTCCTATTACAAGACATTTATATTCTTTCCTAAGAGGATGGTCTTGTTTGGGAATTTATGAAATCTTTATTTCGATTAAGAACGATGTAATTTTGATGACCAGAAAATTGTAAGGAATTCACTGCTGGATCTACAACAAATTACGCCTCACCACTTCCGTCTTCCTTGTTGATGTTGTTGTTGTTGTTGTTGTTGTTGTTGTTGTTGTTGTTGTTGTTGTTGTTGTTGTTCTTCTTCTTCTTCTTCTTCTTCTTCTTCTTCTTCTTCTTCTTCTTCTTCTTCTTCTTCTTCTTCTTCTTCTTCTTCTTCTTCTTCTTCTTCTTCTTCTTCTCCTCTTTCTTCACGTGTATGCCGCGTACCATTTCACTCATAACACTTCAGTTGTCTGCTAATTGCACATGATTCTCTTTTGCCCACCAGATTGGCTCAATATAGCTCCTAAGAACTCCTTTCCTCATCTCCTTTTGCAAAAATAAATTGCACAGAATATTTTTCATCTTGTGAAATGCTGTGTTTGTTTTGGGCTATTCTAAATTATCTTCCTTTTAACATCTTCCATCTGCTGTTATTAAACTATTTAAATACTTAAATACATTGACTTGTTTCCGATTGGTTCCATTAACTTTGTGGCCTTTTACTTCCTTACAATGTGGAGAGGCGTGACTGAAAGATAATACGTACACGTCTGACTAGAAACGTCTCAGGTTCGATTCTAGGTAAGACCAGTGTAACCCAAGTATCCCCCCCCCCCCTCTTTAAGCTAGGATAGTGGATCCGGAGATTCAAGTCTACTACTAGAGAAGTTGAGAGTAGGATTTCCTCTTCCCGAGCATGTTACCCTCCCCTTTGATACGCGGATAGTGGATCAGGTGTCAAGTCTTTTCGTATAAGGATCACAAATTAAGAACCCTGTAGAATGTTATAAACCCATCTTTGATACTGGAACAAGTGTTTCGAGTATCCTGATTTCTTGTATCAAGTAGAGAAAATAAATAATTGTGTATACAGTATATGATAAGGATATGAAAGTGCCGCCGACAGGTCAGTATGGCACACAGTAGGTTCAAGTCGACGGGTATGGATGGCACACTGTAGGCGCAAGTCGACATTTATTCTAATCCGGGCCAACAAGGAACGAGCCCAGGCTGTAAAGATCGTTTATTAGTGTGAAGGCTAGGGGAAACCATTACATTAATTTTTCGAATAATAAGTGTATAATAAGTCACCGAGTATACTTATAGCGGTGTGATATTAAAAACTTGTTTTATATGCTTAGTGTACTTAGCACTAGTTCGTCACAATAGAGATTGCCCTTTACGTACTCAACGCATATTTTGCTTTCTCCTACACGTTCCTAACTACGCCACTTTCTGTCAGGTAACATGAATGGCTCGAGGCGCATATTGGGATGTTTGTGCTTTAGAGTTTAAACGAGTTCTTATAAAGCTGATCATCTTCACAGGCCATGTTTGCTGCTTTATTCAGTGTATCTAGACAGCGACGAACACCAGGTAAATGTTTGTTGTTTTACCCATTGTGTGAAGACATGTCAATGATAGGCATCAGATAAATGTTTGTTGTTTTACCCATTGTGTGAAGACAAGCCAATGACAGGCGTCAGGTAAATGTGTTAAGTGGCATATAACATTACACCGTGAGAGTTATGTAGAGTTTTCAGACGAAGAGGTAATACCTAGGTTTCAAACATAAAGTTAGTTTTGGCAAGACTCAAGACCATGTTCCTCCTAGGTGATGCAGTCAGAAGTACAAATACCAAGAGTGGTACCAGCCACCAAGACCACATGGAATCTACTGCAGTTTGTAATGTCTGCACAACAAATCTCCAACAAGAATCCGACTTCTTGCGAACATAATAATTAGAAGCACTGCCAATGAGTAGAAGAAGCAGTCTAGACTAACGGACAGAAAGCAGGAAACGGAAGTGCAATAAAAAAAATATAATAAGTTTACTGATTAGTTGCGATGGGATAATTAATCGCCTTTAGTGACTTCTCATATCTGCCATCCGCTTATACAGCCCCGAAATGTTGTCATTTCATTACATTACAACATGCCTGCTACCATATTAACACCTTTCTGGCCATAACTGTGACACGCCCCTACTTCCCATTTTCCATCTTCCACTTTTGTTTGGTCCATACCTACGTTTTGTTGGCACAGAATATGTTAAAAAAGCGTATCGGTGATAGAGGTCATGGTTTTGTTAAGGAACCTTCGATATCAACCACTCTCTCCTCATTGTATTTGTGCCATCCTATACCGCGGACTTTTTTCAGTCAATACTAGGCACTTTATTTTAATCAATACTTGGTACTTGATTTCCCGTGATGAAGTGATAAAAACATAGATCGAAACTTTCGCCTTTATCTGTGTTTGTTTTTCTTGTTCTAGAAATTTCTAGTCATATTTTGTATTTTATTCAGATTATAGTACCAGCTAGGCTGCATCCAAATTCTTACTTCCGACAACTTAACCAGTAATTAAACTATGTTATCAGAATGTAAAAGTAATCCTATAGAAAATGCTACCATTGGGGTGTGAGATAACAGGTGCAAGAACGTCGCATATGGTATCGGGAGGTCAGTGCCTTTTCTCGGCGCCGTCCCTTCGCAAACAATACCGATAACTTTTGTTTATTACGAAATTATCTGGTAAGCAATTATTTTAGTCTCAATAGACCCCAGATCTCTACTGGTGGAAAAAACATATACCCTATCTATCCTGGTGATTTACCATATACCACTATCTTTTTTCAGACAAGAGCACAAACCACAATTCTCTAAAGAGGATTTGCAATTCCGCATACCGCATTCGAAACCAAGCTGAGGGTGATGTGGAAGCAGACTGCCTTGAGTTGGTTTCCACACAATGGTATGAGTGCCTGATATTCAGAAAACAATGGCAAACTACAGAACGTAAACATGCCAAGAAATCACAAGCAGCTAATAATAACGAGGTTGACTGCAACGTCTTTTAAAGGCTATGCAACTAACAAACGTTAGACACTTACTGAACAAGCTGAACAGCGCATAAATGCATTTAAATATGAAAGCTATATACGAGTTGTAAGAATATCTTGGATAAAGAAGAGAACAAATGCATCCATACTTCAAGAGCTGAATATTGAAGAATGTTGGCTATTAAAGACGACTAAACAAAAAACATTAAAATATTTTGGTCACTTGAAACGTCATGAATGTTTGGAGAGAACAATAATAGAGAGGTATATGCCTGGAAAGCGGGGAAGAGGAAGGCCAAAGAGAAGATGGGTGCAGGATGTGGCGGATGATCTCCAGATGGGTGTATCGGACGCGGGACATTTTGCTTATGATCGAGAGGTTTTCCGGAAGGTTGTAATGGGAGCGAGGTTCTGCAAAGAATAAGAATATGCTACTGAGTGAATGACTGAATGAATGAAAGAATGAATGAATGAATGAATGAATGAATTAACTTAATGAATAATGAAGAATGAATGAATGAATGAATAAATGAATGAATGAATGAATGAATAATGAAGAATGAATGAATGAATGAATGAATAATGAAGAATGAATGAATGAATGAATGAATGAATGAATGAATAATGAAGAATGAATGAATGAATGAATGAATGAATGAATGAATGAATGAATAATGAAGAATGAATGAATGAATGAATGAATGAATGAATGAATGAATGAATGAATGAATGAATGAATGCCACTAACTAAAGAAGAACATACTAGTTTACAATGAGATCCTAACAGTGTCAATTAGACAACGTGAGTTTATATTGTATTATCATCATCATGTGGAAGCTCTCTGCAGAGCGGCGCTGTCTTATAGTCCCATCGACAAACCCATGAGCGGCTGGCCGAGTGGCTAGAACTCCTGGTTCTCCTTCAACTGACCCGGGTTCGAATCCTCGGTAAGATGTGTATTGTTTTCTGAGAGGGGCGAAAAGAAAACCCTAACCTGCATAGCTCGCGGCGATGCACTAGCCAGGCGGCCTTAATTCCTCAGCCGCAAGGTGCTATATGCAGTGGATGACAGACGGACTTAAAGAAGGTTGGCTATTAAATACGATAAAACAAAGAAAATTGAAATAACTTCAGACGGATGATTTGACGGACAAGCTGATCTCGACCATGTGCTAGTTCTCATGCCTTTTCATGCACATTGTAAAACAGCTACTATTATATTCACATATAGTAAGTTAGCTTGGATAAGATTGGCATTTGTCCGTATGTATCTTGGGTCAGATTTACGTGCGCTCGTGTGCATCTTGCATTAGATTAACGCAGATCCGTGTGTAGCTTAGGTTATATTAACGTATCCCTCTGTGTAGCTTAGGTTAGAATAACGCACGCCCGTGTGTAGCTTGGGTACGATTAAAATATGTCCGTGTGTAGGTTAGTTTAGATTAACGTACAATCGTATGTACGTTGGTTACATTAACGCACGTGCGTGTGTAGCTTGGGTTAGATTAACGAACGCCAGTGTGTTACAAGGACCCACAAAGGAAGCACATAATAGCACCGTGTGACCTACTACGCACTTAGCAGGAGACGAGTGATGACGGCTGGCATGGGAGTAACTACTTCATCCGCTACACAAATTTCACTTGCAAACTTTCACTAGTTCTGAACAAATCTGCACAGTTGGGAGAGGTATGTGTTACAATGTGAGGTAAAAGGAAAAAGAGGAGGAGAAGTAGGAGGAGGAGGGAGAAGTCTTAGATTCAATTATTCAAGTGCCATCTTCGCAATGACTCGTGGCTATAAGAACATGCAGTTCTTCTTTACCTCGTGTTCTTAAATCCCATGTTTTCATATACGTCTGTGTTTATTTTTCCGAACCTCCATTCTTAAGATGATAGGTTTTCACAGACTTACGTGTTTTTTGTCTTGAGCTAGTGTTTTTGAATCCCATGATTTTATAGACTTCTTTGTTTATTTTCTTTACCTCGTGTTCTTAAATCCCATATTTTCATATACAGTCAAACCTTGGCTTTCGTCGAAAATCTGTCCGAAAACAATCGTTGAAATCCGAAACCGACGAAAGTCGAGGCAATTATTCACAAATGAATCAATGTAAATCCAATTAATTTGTTCTAGACACTTCAAAATACATACCAAAAAAACACATGTTATAGAGAACTAGCTGCCCGGCCCGGCTTCGCCCAGGCTCTGGCGGGGATCTATGTATGTATGTATGTATGTATGTATGTATGTATGTATGTATGTATGTATGTATGTATGTATGTATGTATGTATGTATGTATGTATGTATGTATGTATGTATGTTATGTATGTATGTATGTATGTATGTATGTATGTATGTATGTATGTATGTATGTATGTATGTATGTATGTATGTATGTATGTATGTATGTATGTATGTATGTATGTATGTATGTATGTATGTATGCATGCATGCATGCATGCATGCATGCATGTAGGTAGGTAGGTAGGTAGGTAGGTAGGCAGGCAGGCAGGCAGGCAGGCAGGTAGGCAGGCAGGCAGGCAGGCAGGCAGGCAGGCAGGCAGGCAGTGTAGCAGAATGTGTATGTTAGGTGGGCAAAGCTACAGCACGCTTGAGCATCAGGATGGAATGGGAAGAAAGATGCTCAAGTCGTGACGTAGTTTGTTGTTAGGAGTTAGTCAACATCTGGGACTGGAGGAGAGAGATCACCATAATGTCGAAATTGAAATAAGACTGTTGTAGTGGTCATCAATGTGAAATAAAACTCCATTGATATTTAACCAGAGATCTCGTTGGTCCTCTATGTGTCTGCTTTGTTATAGCAGGCAGGCAGGCAGGCAGGCAGGCAGGTATCTATCTATCTATCTATCTATTTATCCGCATGTGATGACATGTGATGGCATGTGTAAAAAAGATGTGTTAGAAATTTTTCACTGTTTAAATAGATGCATTACTTTTATGATAATTATTATGAAAATGCCTTAAAGATTATATCACTATATATTATAACTCATATGCCTGTAAATAACTATAGAAAAGAGTTTATAAATCTGTGAAAACAATGCAACAATCTATACATAAAATAATAGTGATGTTATTAAACGTTATGACCCTTGAAATAACGTTTCTTATATTAAGTCCCCTCGATAGAAATTATAAATATTAACTGCCTGGCCCGGCTTCGCCCAGGCTCTGGCGGGGATCTATCTAACTATCTATGTATCTATGTATCTATCTATCTTTCTATCTCTATCTATCTATCTATCTATCTATCTATCTATCTATCCATCTATCTATCTATCTATCTATCTATCTATCTATCTATCTATCTATCTATCTATCTATCTATCTATCTATCTATCTATCTATCTATCTATGTGGAGCATCTCATTTAATTCATCGTCAATCAACTCATTTAATCTATAGCCAGTTGACGTAACTTAAGATATAACAATGGTACTAAAAGTTATATCCCTTTTTATCATATATTTTTATAATTTCTAATGTTCAGTCATGTAATTACAAAATTAAATTTTAGGAAGGTAATAGCTGATAGTTGATAGATAAAACTATCACAGTTGGTTGCACAGGAATGAAAGGAAAACGTGTAGAAAATTTCATCTCAATCGGTTGGACCGTTCGCGAACGCATAAAGGACGGACATACATACATACATACATACATACATACATACATACATACATACATACATACATACATACATACATACATACATACACACATACATACATACATACCTACATACATACATACATACATACATACATACATACATACATACATACATACATACATACATACATACATACATACATACATACATACATACATACATACATACAACGATTTATATATATATATATATATATATATATATATATATATATATATATATATATATATATATATATATATATATATATATATATATATATATATATATATATATATATAGATGAATATAATGTTTAATACTATTTTTGGCCACATACTTGTCCGATCTCGCTCCTTCGCTGTGCCTAGCAAAATTGTGTATGCCAGAGAGCATCTTGAATTTTTCAAACCATCCTCTGCTGGCCCTAAAGTCACTAAGCACACTAGCATTCGTCCCAAGCACTTTCTGAATGAGATCGGCATACAACTGTCTGATGTTTTCCTCATATGATTGCCTCAGAAACAGAATCGCTATCTAACTGGTTTTTGATTTATCCAAATCAATAATAACTGTTCGATATTTTCAATTTTTTTGCAACCTCTTTTTCGTTAACACATTCATGCCCTTTGCTACATTAGTCTTCTTTATTGCTTCCTTTGTCACTACAATGGAACTAATCATGGATGGCGACTTCCCGTACATGTGGTTGATTTCAGCAATCTTAATACCGCTCTCGAATTTTATTATTAGCAAGTGATGCTCACACAACGAAAAACAACACCAAACCGAGCAAAATAACGCTTGTGTCCCTTTGTTTTCGCAAAATTAGCAACGAGGTCATGTGGGCACGCCAACGAAATCAGAGGCAACCGACGAAAACTGAGACACAATTTTAGAGGCAACAATCGGCGAAAACCGAAACCGACGATAATTGAAGGCAACGAAAATCGAGGTTTGACTGTACTTCTGCGTTTATTCTTCTTCACCTCTTGTAGTGATATACCTTCTTTATATCTCTATAACCACATTTCAAAGGCTTTATTATTTCCAGTATATTGCTTATTTGTTGTCCATGCCAGATATTAATCAGTTACTACTACTACTACTACTACTACTACTACTACTACTACTACTACTACTACTACTACTACTACTACTACTACTACTACTACTACTACTACTACTACTGTCGTATGACAGTACACGGTGCTCCCTTTTTTCTGTTAGCACCGAATATTGGCCGCGCTCACCAAACCCGACACCCCACATTGTGCCAATGGCTTCGGGCGGAGGAGCATAAATGGAAAGATGCAAGCCTGATCCTAGTCCGAGGAAATAAACCTTAAGACACATTGTCATGGCAGTTCAAGCCAGGCCCAACGCCTTGTCGGCAACTGGTCTAGGATCGAAGCTTCCATCTGTTCTGCAACACAAAATAATGTTAAGTAAAAATAAACACTTGATAACTCTAACGTTTAACTCATGTCACATTTATTTAACTACTGTTTAATATATTTATCTCTCTCTCTCTCTCTCACTCTCTCTCCTTCTCTCTCTCTCTCTCTCCCTCTCTCTCTCTCTCTCCCTCTCTCTCCCTCTCTCTCTCTAAGACTGCTTGTATCTAATTATATTGATTCATATCGAATTACTTAAATTAGATTATAGTCCGTTACTTTATATTAGTTTCGTAAATCAAATTACATTGAACTGAATTAGACAAAATTAGATTGCACGAAACTGGATTACAGTAAATTGAATCGGTTTGAATTAGATTTCAGTATACATGTTTTCTTCTGCAAGAAAATGTACAACATCTGTAATGTGTTAACAATCTAGCACAAACACAACATCGTATCAAAGACCCGGGCAGAGATGAGAACAGGGATCATCTTTGTCAATGTAAATACACTCATTAAATCCCTCGAATATTGTCTCAGTACATTACAATATTGTAATTGTTGTGTCAACAATGTTAGTATTAATGAGTCGTGTATGAATGATTATTGCATATTTCCAATGCGTTTTAATGCTAATATTTCTTTTGTTATATGCTGTCTAAAATAAGCTCATAATTACTACAACTACTACTACTTCTACCACTACTACTACTACTACTACTACTACTACTACTACTACTACTACTACTACTACTACTACTACTACTACTACTACTACTACTACTACTACTACTACAACTACAACTACTAATACTGACACCTCGCAATGCTCTAATTGTCCGCTGTCGGAGCTTCGATCCTAGACCAGTTGCCAACTAAGGCTTAGGGTCCGGTCTGACCTGCAATGACTTTTAGCCTTAAGTTGCATGTCCTTGCACCAGGATAAGGCGTGTACCCTCCCAATTGCACTCCTCCGCCCGAAGTCGTTAACACAATGTGGGGTGTCGGGTTTGGTAAGCGCCACCCAACATTCAGCGCTAACAGAAAGCAAGTAGTAATTTCTACTGTCAGACGGTAGATCAGTCATATCTGACTAAGACATCCCACTTTCTTGAACATACACTAATTAAATACCACTCATAACTATGTTATTGGACATACTATAAGGGAATAAGTGATGTGTGAATTAAATAATGTATGACACTGGAGAGATAAGAAAGGAGGAAGTTAGACGTACTTGTGTGTTCAATTCCTAACCTGTGAAAATAAACTTCATTCGTTCGTTCGTTCGTTCGTTCGTTCGTTCGTTCGTTAGTACGTCCTTTCTTCAACTTAATTTATTTATTCCACTTTTTTCACTACTGAAGAACAGGATTGAACAAGCAGCGAGATTAGTTATTTTGCGGTCTATCCAAGCAAATAAGGATACCAATTCCACAGACCAATTGTTTCTACTGGCAGCAAATTGTACTTTCTCTCTGGACCCGTTTTTGTACCTTCTCACTTAGGCTAGTGGCTGTCTGCGGGGAAATAAGACAGTTGCTATATCTGGCCGAGTACACACAGTTCGGACGTCATTTGTTTCAGTTCGTCAATTAGTTTTAACAACGGTTTATGTGTTCTACGTGGATAGCAAGGGGTACAACGTTATAAACTGTTGCTGGGGCTTTTACACTGTAATTTAGTATAAGACCGCGTATGTTTACCATTATTATTAATTTAAACAGAAGTGACACAATAGGCGCACCATATTTTCTTTATTAGTGACTGAATTGTGTTTCTCTTTGTACTCTGATTGTCTTGGCCATTTATATACCTAGTATATCTCCCAACATCTCCTAACATCTCTCTCTCTCTCTCTCTCTCTCTCTCTCTCTCTCTCTCTCTCTCTCTCTCTCTCTCTCTCTCTCTCTCTCTCTCTCTGTCTGTCTGCCTCTCTCTCCTTCTCTTTCTCTCTTTACCTAGCCGACTCTTTCCCTCTCTCTCTTGAAATATTCTTTAATGTCGTAGGAAACATGTTTCGGGAAGTGAAACTGACGGACTGACAATGGGCAAGTGCCTTTGAGACTAGCTCTTGGTTAAGGCAGTTTTTCTGTCTCTATGTATGTCCTACATCTGATAGATTGTCTTTCTGCCTGTCTGTCTGTCTGTTCCTCTCTGTCTGTCTGTTCCTCTCTGTCTGTTCCTCTCTGTCTGTCTGTTCCTCTCTGTCTGTCTGTTCCTCTCTGTCTGTACCACTCTCTGTCTGTTCCTCTCTGTCTGTCTGTTCCTCTCTGTCTGTACCACTATCTGTCCCTATGCCCTCTGCCTCTCTTCTCTCTCCTCTCTCTCTCTCTCTCTCTCTCTCTCTCTCTCTCTCTCTCTCTCTGTTTCTCCCCTCCCTCATCCTCTAATATAACAGAGAGATCCCCTGTAAGAATGACTGAAGTAGTACACCGTATCACCAGAACATATCTACCGTCTCTGTACGCGAGCTTCAAGACCCAGTTGAGTGGTGACTTTCAAATGAAATGTTCTATTTCAGCTTACAGTCATGGCTGACAATAGATCATTGAATCTTTCCGTTAAAAATAAAACTAATTTAACAGTTCATGTTGGTCACTTAAGCGTCCTGTCTCCAGGGATTCAGATCAATTTGTACTTGCTGATGCCACCGCATTTCCACTGGCGACCCAAAAAACCGCTCAGCTGCTTGGTTAAGTGGAGGATCGACCTGGCAAGTCAGAACATATTTTAAGGAAGCCTAGTTGATAGAATGGTTTAAAATGTGGTATGGTGAGGAATTTATTTATTTAGGGGAATTTAAAGGTATGTAGAGGTATATATATTATAGAAGAACGAACGAATGAACGAACTTTATTTTGAAAGGGGAACAAATTGGGCACGCAGGTCCGTCTTACATTCGGCCTTTTCAATCACTCATTTTTCATTCATCAAATGTGCCTGTTACATTTACATAGGGGAAAAAAAAACATTGTCAAATGGATTTTGTAAGCACAAACAATGCATATTACGCATGATACATTCACATGGGAAAAAAAAAAACATTGTCAAATGAAAGTTGTAAACATAAACAGTGCATATTGCAATGTTGTGAGACACATCCCCCATCCACCCTCACATCCCGCAGCCACCCACACATCCCGCAGCCACCCACACATCCCGCAGCCACCCACACATCCCCCACCAACCACACCTCCCCCACCCACCCAGACATACCTCCACGCATTCACACAGATCCAGGCAAAAATACATGCCGCCACACAACCACTCCCCCACACACACATAAATCCCCCACCCATACCATAACCGACACGCACACATTCACCCATATATTCTCCACCACCCACACACACATCCGCAACCACCCAGCAAAACACACATCACAAAACCACACACACATACCCTCACCAACCCACACATCCCGCACCTATCCACACACACATCCCGCACCCTCACAATTGTCCCCACCCACCCACACACACATCAGCCAACCTACACCCACTCACCCACCCGATAACCACCACCTCTCAACTACACATCCCCCACCTATACACATATCCCCACCCACAAACACATCTCCCCACCTGAACACACATATCCCCCACCCATAAACACCCAAAAACACACACCTCCTACCCACACACACCCCACCACCCACATATACCCCACCACACACATCCGCCGATCGCACACATCTTCCCACAAACACACACATCCCCCACCCATACACTCATCTCTCAAACACATCCACCCACTCACGTACTCATCCATCAACCACTCACACCCACACATCACCCACCCGCCCATCAATACATGCATCTCTCTTCTACCCTCCCACTCACACACACCCCAACCACCCAGCCAAACACATATCCCCCATCCTCACATACATCCTTCATCCACCTGCACACCCCACACCTCACCCACCTCTCACACATCTCCCCTCCCACACAAAACTCCACCCATAAACACATTCCCTCACACACATTCCTCACACACATTCCCCACACACATCCCCGCCCACACATCTCTCACCCACACACATATCTCCCCACCCACCCACACATCACTCACCTACAAACATCTTCACCACCCACACATACATCCTCCACACACTCACATTTACCCCATCCACATTCACACACTCCCACCCACACAGACATATCCCATTCACAGACATCCCCCACACTCATCCCCCATACCCATTACACACCCATCCCCCAACCCACACAATCTCCTACACACCCATTCCCCCACCCAAATACACATTCCCTACCCACACCCCCCAACCCATTAACACCCACATACTTCCAACCATCCTCCCAAATATCCCCCTACACACACATCCCTCACACACACACATCCCCCACCGACTACACATCCCTTCACCCATCCATACATTACCCATCAACCCATACACATCCCCCACACACAACCCCTCCACAGATACATTCCCCACACCCCCACACACACACACATATCCCCCACATACACACCCATACACACATCCTCACATCTAGACACATACATGATGCCTCACATGATCAATGAAATTAATAAGAACAAACTCCCACACTTTACACACAATTGAGACACTGACGATTGTCGTGAGCATTCTCGCAAAAATTGTAAGAAGTGGAGAAATAATTGTACATATACATTGTGTAGCGTAAAAATTAGTGATTAGTGAATTCTCTCTCTCTCTCTCTCTCTCTCTCTCTCTCTCTCTCTCTCTCTCTCTCTCTCTCTCTCTCTCTCTCTCTCTCTCTCTCTCTCTCTCTCTCTCTCTCTCTCCCAAATTACCTTTGGCCTTTGTTTAAATATAATGCTAGACACAGAAAACGTTTAAATATACTACACATTCCGAAGCCTAGGATTGACTTATACAAAACAAGCTTAACGTACTCTGCATCTCAGCTGTGGAACAATCTTCCACAAGAAATCAAAGACATCACCAATCCCTATTCATATAATCGCAAATTATTCGAACATTATCTCAATACGGATTACCGTCCCCCTTAATAATTGATATAATAATAATAATAACAAAACCCAAGTATAACAGCCAGTCCCCTTTTTGTAGGCCAGTATATTCCACATGGCTAATAATAAGTGTCAGACCATTATCTAATTTTACTGTGTCGTGTAGTTTTGATGTTCGCATTTTGCCCATGCCTTTATAATGCATATCTTTTATATTGTTACTGTTCTTTGTTAGCCTTGAATGATGTGTGAATGAAATAATGTATGAAAGAGAGTGATAGAAGGGCAGAATGTTAGACGGGCCTGCGTGCCCAATTCTTAACCCTTTGAAAATAAAGTTTGTTCGTTCGTTCGTTCGTTCGTTCTCTCTCTCTCTCTCTCTCTCTCTCTCTCTCTCTCTCTCTCTCTCTCTCTCTCTCCTCTCTCTCTCTCTCTCTCTCTCTCTCTCTCTCTCTCTCTCTCTCTCTCTCTTTCTCTCTCTCCCACTCACTAACTCTTTCTCTCACATCACAGCAATATTATATATTAGAAGTATATAGAGGAATTAAGAGGTATTTAGAGGAATTAAGTGTTATGTAGAGGAATTTAGAAGTATGTAAGGAAATTTTGATGTGTGTAGGGGTATGTAGATTAATGTAGAGGAATGTAGAGAAATGTAGAGGAATTTTGAAGTATGTAGAGGAATGTAGATGCATGTAGAGATATGTAGAGGAATTTAGAGGTATGTAGAAGCATGCAGAGGTATGTAGAGATATGTAGAGAAATGTAGAGATATGTAAAAGTATAAAGAGATATGTAGAGGTATGTAGAGATATGTAGAGGTAATTAGTTGTTTGGGAATAATATTGGATGGTGGTGACATCAATTCATTCATTCATTCATTCATTCAGTAGCATGTCCTTTGCAGAACCTCGCTCTCATAACAACTTTCCGGAAAACCTCTCGATCATAAGCAAGATGTCCCGCGTCCGATACACCCATCTGCAGTTCATCTGCCACATTCTGCACCCATCTTCTCTTTGGCCTTCCTCTTTCTCTCTTCCCAGGCATATACCCCTCCATTATTGTTCTCTCCAAACTTTCGTGACGTTTCAAGTGACCAAAATATTTCAATTTTCTTTGTTTTATCATCTTTAATAGCCAGCCTTCTTCAATATTCAGCTCTTGAAGTATGGATGCATTTGAGGTTGAACATTTCTTGTCAATAACTTCATTTCTTTGAACATTTCAGCAATTAGGTTTAAAAATAAATAGTAGAAAATCCATGATATTGAGAGTCATCATCATCATCATCATCTTCCACTTCTGCCGTCAAGCGTCGTGGGGAGGAATAATTTGCGTTCCAGCGCCCGGTGGGCGGCACTGGATAGTGTCATTCCGTGTGGTTGTACAATGTCTCTGATGTTGTCAATCCATTTTCTTCTTGGACGTCCTCGTGGTCTCGTCGCAGATGATCTTTGATGTAAGGCCAGTGATGGCAGTTGCTGATGTTGCATTCTAACAACATGGCCAAACCACTTGATCTTCTGTCTTTCAATAAATGTGGCACAAGGTGTTGATCCCACAGTCTGTCTGATAGTAACATTTCTTACTCGGTCTCGGATTGTTAAGTTGGCAGCTCTCCTCAGGCATCTCATTTCGCAGGTGTTGATTTTGCGAAGGTGTAATTTGGATAAAGTCCAGGTTTGAGATTGGTAGCATAGGGTTGGTGTGAATATGCTGTTTATTATCTGTCGTTTTGCGGACATGGGTATGTTTGGATGTTTCAGTAAGGGTGACAGTTGATATGTAAGTGCACTAGCTTTTTGACATCTGATTTCAATTTCTCTGTCTAATCTGCCATCTTCTGTGATCATACTTCCAAGGTATTTGAATTCTTTAACTTGTTTCAGAGGTGTGTTATTTATCTGTATACTTAGTGGGCCTGGCGATCTGCTAACTTGCATTACTTCGGTTTTGGCTGTGTTTATACTCATATTGTATCTGCTGCAGGTTGAACTCAGATTAGTAATATGATTTTGTAGTCTGCCCTCGTCGCTGTAAAACAGGCACTGATCATCTGCATGATATTGAGAGTAAATCAAGCAAATGAAAACCCGATCTCCACGGTTGAAACTTTAAGAGATTGACTAAAACATATATCTAGGTAACAATGTAGTCAAAGATGAGTTACCTAGGGGAGCTTTTACAGCCCCAGCTATTGTGTGGGAAGTCAAAAGCACTTAAACTTAGCATCATAAGAATACTATTCACCTCTAATTTGAAATCAGCACTACTGCATAGATCAGAAACATAGCGAATGACTACATTAAAATAAACTACAACACTTCAATATTTAGTGTCTGCCATCATCATCATCATCATCATCATCATCATCATCATCATCATCATCATCCAATGCCTTTCTGGCTGGCGTGGGCGATTACTCTTCTCCTCAAATTGCGATCTCCGACGACATGGATCAATTCGTTGTTGACTCCCCTTCGTGCCATGACACAAGACTGTCAAGAATTGTCCTTTACTGCTTCCTTATGATGTATGTGGTACGTTTTCTTTGCGACTTAGCTTCCCTTACATTATCAAGATTGCTCATTCTGGCTGTCCACAAGCATTTATCTATAAAACTACATCTTCAAAGCTTCCAGGAATGTTTTCGCATGTTTACTAATTGTCCAGAATTCGCAGCCGGATAATAAAATGTGTTCTATCTAACATGCAAGAACCCTTTTTCTAACTTTCAAGGCCAAGGACTTATTGTATAAAATGTTCTTCATTTGATAGAATGCAGTGTTTGCTTGTCCTATACTGTTCTTTATCTCTGTGATACGTCGTCTAGCTGATGTCATCACTGTGCCTAGATATCTGCATTTCTGCACTTGCTTCAAAGTCACGTCATTTACTTTAATTGCACATTTATTCACAATCTGTTTCTTTGATATTACAATGACTTATGTACTTTCTATTATTCAAGCTAATAATTGATGCCTGTTCAAATTAGAAAAGTACTAAAGTCAATTCGTGGGCTAACACCTTTTCGTGCCCATTGGACAGTGAGGAGCATTTTGTGTGATATTCACTGGCACAGGAACGAAGCATAATGGGGACGACCCATTACCGTGAAGTTGGAACCTCGACTAAATAACAAACTAACTAACTAACCTTTTCGTGCCATGACATATTGTTGTCAAGAATTTTCTCTCCCTATCTTTCCACTAACTATAATTCCATAAATATTCCCTAGTTGCCACAAAATGTTGTTGTGTTTGTCTCATAATGTGGCTAAAACAATTATTGGCTCTTTATTGTGTCTGTGATAGGAGGTATGTGTGTCTTTGTGTCCAAATCCCTAAAATTCTTGGAGATGTGGTTTTCTAGAATGCAAACAATTCCATAGTCAGTTAAAATAAGCAACCTGAAAAATTTAAGCTAGGCTAAGTCGCAAAGACAACTTGAGAAAAGTGCCTAATACAAATTCAAATTGATAAATGGCAATTATTTTTACGGCTCAAAGGATATGAACACCATTACCAGGGACCTGAAAAGTGTCAAAATGCAGTATTTCACAGTTAACACAATTTTCAGAAATTAACATGAACAATAAAAAGACACGTCAAGAGATAAACAAATCTGGGAAGATTACAGCTAAAGTCGAATGTGAGCGTGTTGAGATGACGAGAAATCTGGTAACAAAATATTAGCATGATGGCTGTCCTGTTAGTATTACTAATCGTTGTGTACATCTCTCTCTCTCTCTCTCTCTCTCTCTCTCTCTCTCTCTCTCTCTCTCTCTCTCTCTCTCTCTCTCTCTCTCTCTCTCTCTCGGTATGTATAGACAGACATCAAACAGACATACATCAAACAGACAGACAGAGAGACAGACAGGCATGTCGGCTGGAAAGTATGTAGGTACACAGATAAACAGACAGACAGAAGACAATTTACAAGCCAGACATGAGGTCATAATAGCCGAATAGATTAGAGCGCACGTTATTAAAACATCCGGTGTGCTGATGCCGGGATAGAGCATTCAGTCCCTACACCGATCAGATTGACTAAAATATTGGCTTCTCGTCCTTGACTTGGGGCCATAAATTACAAGTACCCTTTGGTCGGCAGTAGGGTTCGCCTGATGGCGAAGGACACTGGTAACAGGGAAAGATAATCATCACGCATAAAACCAGTCCAGAGCAGTAGCAGTAGTAGCACGTGCATGGACTACACTTGAGTTCAAAGCGAGTGATCAAAAAAAAAAAAAAAAAGAAGCCAGACAGACATTAAATGTCAGACATTCACCTGAGTGTGTTAACAAATCCGAAACATGAAGTCCAGCATTCCTTCATATCCACTTAATAACCACCCATTCACCCACACAGTGAAAATAACAACAACAAAAGACAATGTTTAAATGTGGTAAGAATAACAACATAACATACGAGTAATTTATTTTGCTCGTACTACACGATCAAAAGCAGCTAACGAATGTGCATGTTGTGTAGCATGTAGAGAATTGCAGTGCCAGCGGACGGCAATAATTACACCCTTTCAAATAAACGAACGCCTTTGGAGTTTGGCCGCAAAATGCAAACAGGCATAATGATAAAGATGAGCGCAAATCACAATGCAAATGTTTGTCTATGGTGCTTTTTTAGGGGCTAGATTTATTTGAACTGCTGGCGTGTCCAGACCTGTATGCGGGGGTTCTTAAGGGCAGGGTGCATTTGCCCTCGTCGTGGAATGAGCACAATATCTCCTTGTTAATGGGTCGAGATTTATACACGCGGATTCTTGGAATGGTTTGTGTTGGCGCTGTGCAGATTTACCTAGCCAGGGGGTTTTAACTTTTGGGAATCTGCAAGCCGGGACATATTTTCGCAGAGAAATTAACTGGCAAGATTGAAAGTGTTGGTGTTTTGTGTCAGAATGTTTCGGTTCGGCCGATTGGTGTTTTAATACAAATCGTAACGGCATTTATTCGTATTGACGTCTGAAAGTGAACGAAAACGAAGAAGAAGATGCAAATCGTAATATATAAATATGTAGACTTGGAGACATGGGGGTGTGCATGATGGTAAACAAACCAATAAAATGCTGCCATTTGCAGTGGGGAAAAGAATGTTAACTTGTGCGAAATGATACAATTGTTTAGATGAGAGATGGGCATAACAAAGACATGTCCAGAAATATTAAATAGTCGCAGACATGTAGTGTCAGTTTCTGAGAAAAATGGGTGAACAAAAAAGAAAAACCCAATAATGCAGCCATTCAAGAAAGATATGAATATCGCACCAGATGGAAATAGCTGAGATTTTGTGGGTGTGTTATTAGGATAAATAAACTTGAGTACCTAATGAAAATTCCATCCGTCCATCATTTACCATGCCGATAAGCGTAGACGGTCAGGTTTTACCATCTCACTCGATCACCAGAGTCGTAGATCAGCTCAGTGTTTCTGTCTCGACCATGCGACGTGGCCAAGCCATCCAGGTATTTACTTCTCGGTCTTCCCCTTGTTCTCTTCCATTCGATCTTGCCAGTTGTCACCAAGTTTTCCAATTCATTTCCCCTCATAACTTGCCCACAACTAGTTTACTGTCTACGTCTAATGTCTCAAATCAGTTTACGATCTTCATTTGATTCTTGAAGAACTTGTTCACTTGTTTTTCTGTCTGTCAATGGTATTCTTTGCCTTTTCCTCAGAAACCACATTTCCACAGGTGTCAGCTGTTTTTCAGCTTGACTGCTCATTGTCCACGCTTCACATCCATACAAAGGTACAGGTTCTTTGTAGCATCCCAATACTCTTTTTCTTGTTTCAATTGACATATTTTTTTATTGGTCAGTATGTTTTTCATCTTGCAAAAGGCTACCTTCAAAATGGCAATGCTTGTTCTAATCTCTTCAAGGCATCTCCCATCAGATGTTATGACTGTTCCGCGATAGTTGTACCGATTCACTGTTTAAAAATATGGCCATTTACTTGTATATTACATTATGGTATTTCCTTCTTCCCAGTGACGATCATAATCTGTGTCTCCGTACAATTCAATGAGAATTCACATCATTGTTTAGAATGAGAGACTTGGAAGTAAGAATTGACACGGTCAGACACGAGAGGCACAGCGGAATAATGAAGGGTATCGTCAACTAACACGATTGACTTCATTGCAACGGGTTTCACCCCGTATGACTTGGTCTCTTTCCCCAGGGCGGCCTGTCGAAAGAGTCGCACATAGCACGAACTCCACAAACTCCGTAGCTCCATTGACAATCTCTAAGAGTCTCAGAGAAAATTTGCTGTCGTGAACCGAATGATGTATAATAATATTTCGGAATCGAACTCACGGCGTTCGAAGCGCGAGGCACGCGGAATCACCACTTGTCCACGGATCTTCACAGACCAGGATAAGATGGCCAAGGTTGAGATGGTTGATGACCATGTCCCGTTGTGAGGAAAAAGGATGAAAGAAGAAGAGGAATAATGTCTGCGAAGCTGTAACATTAATGGAAGTTGACATGTGTAATGTTATAGTCACAGGGATATTGGTAGTTTTCACATGCAACGTAACATCACATAGTAAACGGTTGTTAACATGTGTATTGGAGTAGTCACAGAGACAGACCAGCATGACAGCTGACATGCACTCATTCAATAGCATGTCTTTTGCAGAACCTCGCTCCCATAACAACCTTCCGGAAAACTTCTCGATCGCAAGCAAGTTGTCCCGCGTCCGATACACCCATCTGGAGATCATCCGCCACATCCTGCATCCATCTTCTCTTTGGCCTTCCTCTTCCTCTCTTCGCAGGCATATACCCCTTTGTTATTGTTCTCTCCAAACTCTCAAGACGTTTCAAGTGACCCAAATATATCGATGTTCTTTGTTTTATCGTCTTTAATAGCCACATCTCTTCAATATCCAGCTCTTGAAGTATGGATGCATTATTCAATATCAAACGTAAAGAAAGTTCTTACATTCATAGAGGATATTGGGCATATTGTTCAAAAGAACTTATAGGCAGTGGATGCAAGATGTGGTCAGATGAATGCCAGCTCTGTCTGCTTCCCTGGACTCGTCTTGTTACATTCTTTGGGTTGGGCCTTTATGTGTTTTGGTTTCGATGGAAAATATAATACCATTAAAACAAACACATCGACACTGTCATACATATATACCTGAAATATACAAACACATCCACATTTACATACATACATACGCATATATGTGAAATATATCCATCCTTTCTTGCACACACACACACACACACAAACACACACACACACACACACACATATATATATATATATATATATATATATATATATATATATATATATATATATATATATATATGTGTGTGTGTGTGTGTGTGTGTGTGTAAAATATACTAACACATCCACCTGTTTATATATATATATATGAATTAACCAACAAAATCTACATTCTATCAAAAAAGAACGTCTTGTGCACAAAGCTATTGTCCTTGTAAGTCAGAAAATCAAGTTCATGCATATTACTTAGAACCAGTTTTAACATCCGTCTGTGAATTTCAGGACAATTATTAAACAGGCGAAACTATCCTTGGTCACCGCGAAGATGTTTTATAGAAGAATATTGAACATTAATTGGACAGACAAAATGAGCACTCAGGACGTTGTGAGGGATGTTGAGTCGCAAAGACAACTTATCACAAACATCACAAAGAAGTAGTCATCGTGTATTGGGCACGTTATGAAAAGAGAAAAGCTGGATCATGTGACAACCGGAAAGATTTGCAGAAAGAGAGTTAGTGGAAGACAGGGTGAGAAGATTCTTGTGTCACGGCACGAAAAGTTGTCAACACACGAAATGATCCATGCCGTCGGAGATCTCAATTTATGAAGAGGCATGATCGACCACGCCATCCGGCAAGGCAGTGGATGATGATGATGATGATGATGATGATGATGATGATGATGATGATGATGATGATGACGATGATGATGATATGTGAAATATCCAACACATCAACACTTACATAAATACACATATATATGAAATATAAAAACATATCCACACTTTCACACATACACATTCATGTGAAATATAATAACATATCAACACTTACATACATACCCATGTATGTGAAATATACAAACATATGGAAACGCGTGTGAGTTTCCTCCCTGACATAATACAATCCTATTCACCTCATCAGAAACGTGAGAACCTGGGACGTGCTACAACTATCGACTCGCCCAACAGACAAACTGGACAATTAGATTTGGTTACTCTAACTTGTAAGACGTGGAGTTTGCTCTGTCGGCTCATGGGCTCTCCCTGAACACAGCAGTAGGAGCACTCTTATCCAGCCGAGCCTGGAAGTGCCAACGAGATTTGCTGCAATTCCCACTTAGGAAAAAAAGAAAGCATGAAATAGTAGCGCTGCATGAGGCCCGGGTAATCAACAGCGATAAGTACAGGCTGAACTTTAAAATAATTTAGGAGTTTAGTCATAGTGGACCCTGGAATATCCACTGTTGTGTTCTTTCAGAAAGTGTTAACGTGTGTTCTTTCAGAAAGTGTTAACGTGTAAAGAGCAGATATTTCCTGGTTTTCTTCCAGGTTATGTTGATATTGTCACATCAGATCTTTATCTTAGTTCCTCATTCATGAGGAGTTCGGTAGAGCTTGTTAAGCACCTTAAAGGTCAGAGTGTCCTAGTTCGGCATTTATTGTGTGAGGTTTACTTCCTCGGACAGATTCTATCCCAGGTAACGGGCTCTAAGTACTCGTGGGTAGGTTTTATTCTAATAGGTTTGCAGGTCAGTGGTCTGAAGGCCTGCTCTTTGCGATGTTTAACAGAGATATGTTATCCTTATAATGTTACAGGTTTGTAGGAATGGATATCTGGAATGATTTGTTTCCCAAAGGCTTTACAGCCTAACTTCTTCTTTCTTGTTTATATTGTGAATGTTATCTTCTCTTACAAATCGTTGTCTTCCTCTTACACATTTGCCTTCTCATTTTCTTCTAGTTTGGTGTTAAGGTGACACCAAAATGTGGCATGGAAATAGAAGGGGCAATTCTTAAGCAAGCGGATAATTTTAAATACTTAGAGGTATTTATAACATCAGAATGGACATGCAGAATATAGATTAAAAACAGAACAGGGCAAGCTAAAGCTGCATTTCAGAAAATTAAAAGTATCTTATGCAATAAATTATTATCATTGAATATACGAAAGAGTGTGCAGAAATTATGCATAGAATCTGATTTCATGTATGCTAGTGAAATCTTGGAATATAAATGTGCAAATTAGGAAGAACTTGGAAGCGACAGAGATGTGGTTCCTGGGACGAATGTTGCGAATTCAGTAGATTGCTAGAGTAACTAACGATTGCCTGAAAGAGGCTAACGAACGAACGAACGAACGAACGAACTGACTTTATTTTCAAAGGGTAACAAATTGGGCACGCAGGCCCGTTTTACATTCGGCCCTTCCAATCACTCATCTTTTGTTCATCAATAGTGCATAGGAAAAAAACATTGTCAAATAAACTTTGTAAACATAAACAATGCATATTACCATGTTATGAGACACATCCACCTGCACACCCCACACCTCACCCACCTCTCACACATCTCCCCTCCCACACAAAACTCCACCCATAAACACATTCCCTCACACACATTCCCCACACACATTCCCCACACACATCCCCGCCCACACATCTCTCACCCACACACATATCTCCCCACCCACCCACACATCACTCACCTACAAACATCTTCACCACCCACACATACATCCTCCACACACTCACATTTACCCCATCCACATTCACACACTCCCACCCACACAGACATATCCCATTCACAGACATCCCCCACACTCATCCCCCATACCCATTACACACCCATCCCCCAACCCACACAATCTCCTACACACCCATTCCCCCACCCAAATACACATTCCCTACCCACACTCCCCAACCCATTAACACCCACATACTTCCAACCATCCTCCCAAATATCCCCCTACACACACATCCCTCACACACACACATCCCCCACCGACTACACATCCCTTCACCCATCCATACATTACCCATCAACCCATACACATCCCCCACACACAACCCCTCCACACATACATTCCCCACACCCCCACACACACACACATATCCCCCACATACACACCCATACACACATCCTCACATCTAGACACATACATGATGCCTCACATGATCACTGAAATTAATAAGAACAAACTCCCACACTTTACACACAATTGAGACACTGACGATTGTCGTGAGCATTCTCGCAAAAATTGTAAGAAGTGGAGAAATAATTGTACATATACATTGTGTAGCGTAAAAAATTAGTGATTAGTGAATTCTCTTCTCTCTCTCTCTCTCTCTCTCTCTCTCTCTCTCTCTCTCTCTCTCTCTCTCTCTCTCTCTCTCTCCCCCAAATTACCTTTGCCTTTGTTTAAATATAATGCTAGACACAGAAAACGTTTAATATACTACACATTCCGAAGCCTAGGATTGACTTATACAAAACAAGCTTAACGTACTCTGCATCTCAGCTGTGGAACAATCTTTTACAAGAAATCAAAGACATCACCAATCCCTATTCATATAATCGCAAATTATTCGAACATTATCTCAATACGGATTACCTTCCCCCTTAATAATTGATATAATAATAATAATAACAAAACCCTAGTATAACAGCCAATCACCTTTTTGTAGGCCAGTATATTCCACATGGCTAATAACAAGTGTCAGACCATTATCTAATATTACTGTGTCGTGTAGTTTTGATGTTTGCATTTTGCCCATGCCTTTATAATGCATATCTTTTATATTGTTACTGTTCTTTGTTAGCCTTGAATGATGTGTGAATGAAATAATGTATGAAAGAGAGTGATAGAAGGGCAGAATGTTAGACGGGCCTGCGTGCCCAATTCTTAACCCTTTGAAAATAAAGTTTGTTCGTTCGTTCGTTCGTTCGTTCTCTCTCTCTCTCTCTCTCTCTCTCTCTCTCTCTCTCTCTCTCTCTCTCTCTCTCTCTCTCTCCCTCTCTCTCTCTCTCTCTCTCTCTCTCTCTCTCTCTCTCTTTCTCTCTCTCCCACTCACTAACTCTTTCTCTCACATCACAGCAATATTATATATTAGAAGTATATAGAGGAATTAAGAGGTATTTAGAGGAATTAAGTGTTATGTAGAGGAATTTAGAAGTATGTAAGGAAATTTTGATGTGTGTAGGGGTATGTAGATTAATGTAGAGGAATGTAGAGAAATGTAGAGGAATTTTGAAGTATGTAGAGGAATGTAGATGCATGTAGAGATATGTAGAGGAATTTAGAGGTATGTAGAAGCATGCAGAGGTATGTAGAGATATGTAGAGAATGTAGAGATATGTAAAAGTATAAAGAGATATGTAGAGGTATGTAGAGATATGTAGAGGTATTTAGTTGTTTGGGAATAATATTGGATGGTGGTGACATCAATTCATTCATTCATTCATTCATTCAGTAGCATGTCCTTTGCAGAACCTCGCTCTCATAACAACTTTCCGGAAAACCTCTCGATCATAAGCAGATGTCCCGCGTCCGATACACCCATCTGCAGTTCATCTGCCACATTCTGCACCCATCTTCTCTTTGGCCTTCCTCTTTCTCTCTTCCCAGGCATATACCCCTCCATTATTGTTCTCTCCAAACTTTCGTGACGTTTCAAGTGACCAAAATATTTCAATTTTCTTTGTTTTATCATCTTTAATAGCCAGCCTTCTTCAATATTCAGCTCTTGAAGTATGGATGCATTTGAGGTTGAACATTTCTTGTCAATAACTTCATTTCTTTGAACATTTCAGCAATTAGGTTTAAAAATAAATAGTAGAAAATCCATGATATTGAGAGTAAATCAAGCAAATGAAAACCCGATCTCCACGGTTGAAACTTTAAGAGATTGACTAAAACATATATCTAGGTAACAATGTAGTCAAAGATGAGTTACCTAGGGGAGCTTTTACAGCCCCAGCTATTGTGTGGGAAGTCAAAAGAACGTCAGCTTAGCATCAAACGTACACTATTCACCTCTTACTTGAAATCAGTACTACGGTATGATTCGGAATCACGGAGAATGACTACATTAAAATAAACTACAACACTTCAATAATTGGTTTCTGCCATCATCATCATCATCATCATCATCATCATCCAATGCCTTTCTGGCTGGCGTGGGTGATTACGCTCCTCCTCAAATTACGATCTCCGACGACATGGAACAATTCGTTGTTGACTCCCTTTCGTGCCATGACACAAGATTGTCAAGAATTTTCTTTGATTGCTTCTTTATGATGTATGTGGTCAGTTTTCTTTGCGACTTAGCTTCCCTTACAATATCAAGATTGCTCATTTTGGCTGTTCACA
Source organism: Cepaea nemoralis (assembly GCA_014155875.1). Lineage (NCBI taxonomy): Eukaryota > Metazoa > Mollusca > Gastropoda > Stylommatophora > Helicidae > Cepaea > Cepaea nemoralis. The sequence goes on from JACEFZ010013745.1 coordinate 27,707, forward strand.
AGCATTTCTCTATAAAACCACATCTTAAAAGCTTCCAGGAATGTTTTCGCATGTTTAATAATTCTTCGGAATTCGCAGCCGGATTATAAAATGTGTTCTATCTAACATGCAAGAACCTTTTTTCTAACTTTCAAGGCCAAGGACCTTTGGCTTGTTTATACTCATATTGTATCTGCTGCAG
>JACEFZ010013746.1:0-2500 GCA_014155875.1 Cepaea nemoralis
AAGAAGATGGGGGCCATCTTGTTGAGGAAAATGGCGTTGTTGTCGTGGTCCACAGATCTGGCGTTATGCCAAGGGTCAGTATATTGGTTTGACCCAATTTTCATGAGCACAGAATGGCCTCTTGTTGTGAACGCCATTTTGAAATGTCCGAAGTATTCCATTGGCATTGGCATGATACAGAATTGGGTGTCAGTGGCCTGAGCCGGTTGCTTATTATCAATGGACTGACTCGTCTTGTTATCAAGTGGTTGAGTGAACTGAGTTATATGGGAGACTGGTTTTAATATTACACTTTGATTCTAACATTCTTCCATCTATCGTTCCAGAATCACAGCGTAAAACATATTAATTATAAGAATTTAACCAAAACACCGAACAAGTTCATGTCCTTTATTGCACTAACACCATTACCATAAGCTTACATCTATTCTCCATAGCACGGGTGTGAGCTTTAGTCACGACTGTTGGTGCATGACACCCACTCAGGCCTAACCGCACCCAATCAGTGTGTCATGTACTCAGTCATTATCTGGGTACATCCGCATGTGCCTCTCCAAAGATTAGAAGTTTCATTACCAGTCTTGCCCACAAGACTACACAGCTGCAGGCGATTTGGAAGCAGAATGCCTTGCGATGGTTTTTATAAAATGACATGACTTCCGGTCATTCAGAAAGCAATGATAAACTACTGAACGTAAACTTATCAAGAAAGCACAAACAGTCAAAAATGCTGTTAGCACCACAGCAGTATGATCCGACGCACAGTAGGATAATCGTGTGCAACCTTTGTTTACACTAGACCAGGGGTGGCCAACACGAGGCCCGCAGGCCGCATGCGGCCCACCGGTAGTCATGTTGCGGCCCGCGGAGTGGGAAACGACGATGTGGTCGAAGCTGTAGCATGCTTGCTTGTTTACTTTAATTTAACAAAAAATATTAGGTGCGTGGCCCGGCAGGAAATATTATTTCTGAAATTTGGTCCGCCTGCTAAAAAGGCTGGCCACCCCTGCACTAGACCATACCCGTATTGAGAAGATCCTAATTACTTAACGTTTATTATTATTATATTATTTATTCTATGGGACGCAGAGGTGTTTCCAAGGTACCAGGGCTGGGTTCTATACTGGCCAAGACCTATTGACGCGTCCTCGCCGAGCGTCCTGGGCAACAGGTCCCTTTGGGGTCCTAGCTAAAGTCAGTAGGATCGCTGATTCCTCCGAATTCGGAGAGTATCTGCCTGCACGGCGAGGGACCACCAGTCTGCACACTAATAAGCCAGACATGGGACAACGGATACGTCACGCAAACCTCAGGTCATGTATGACATCACACTGATGTTGGACAACAGGATGTCTTCATCCGACATACAGGACTTCACGCTGGAGATCACAGCCAGCGAACTCAAGCAAGCAAGCTGCGTTTATTATATTAGCCCGCTCTGTCGCGAAGGGGTTACGGACGCAATTCGTAACACAGTTGTGAAAAATTTGGAAGCAGACCGCCTTGTTTTGGTTTCCATACAAAGGTACGAGGTGCCTGTCGTTTAGAAAGCAATGGCAAACTACTGAAGGGAAACTTGCCCAGGAATCACAAACAGCAACAAACGCTGGGGTTGACATCCACGTCCTGTAAAGGATATGCAACTAACGTTTTTATTATTAATAATATAATTGTTATGTACAAATGACCTCACGTTATATATACGTGTCTTGCACCCTTGTCGCGTCATTTACCACAGTAACACTAGCAGATCATTTTGCCTTCTGACACACTTCCTGCAGCATCTGAGCGTCTTGTATCTATAGCAACAGACCAAGATGACGCCGTTAAATGCTCACACACATTTCTGGCAGCCTCGGAGCTTCTTGAAACCGTAGTAACATTCCATAATGACATCTCATTCATTCTGACGCATTTCATTCAGCCTCGGAGTGTCGTGTAATCTCAGTAACAGTACATTGTCACATCTTATTTTCTTTGTGACATATTCCTTTCTGCCTCGGAACGACTCACATCTTTATTAACAATCCGTGATGATGTCTTAGTTTGAAATATTTCTTGCAGCCTCCGAGTGTCTTGTAACTATAGTAACGGTATACAATCACATCTCATTCTGACATATTTCTTGCAGCCTCAGAGTGTCTTGTAACAGCAGCAAACGATGAGATTTCATTCATTATTTCTGACTCATTTCTGCAGTCTCGAAGGATCTTTAATTATAGTAGCAGTCTACGATGACATCTTATTCATCCTGACAAGTTGCTTGTGACCCGTGTCTTGTAGTAGCAGCATGCGACGATATCTCATTCATGCCGATACATTTTGTGCAGTCTCGAAGGATCTTGTAACGGTATGAACCGTGCACGATGACGAGCGTAAGCTAGATTTGTTCACTGCAAGAGTTGGGCGCTGAAATCCCAGGAATGTTGAACTTAACTGGCTTCTGAAGGCCGAGCTCAGGAACAGATAGGAGAGGAAATTTGCAATGTCCCTGGGGAAG
>JACEFZ010013746.1:7500-14678 GCA_014155875.1 Cepaea nemoralis
AAGTTAAGGACTAGTAGTCAACAGTGTAGTCCAATTTTGACGGATGTTTGGCTTGAACCCACTATCCAGCCATCAGCGCAGCGGAAGTTTACGCTTTAATCCTATCGCCCGAGTCGACTTCTGTGGTGTTTAGCATGTTTGCGGACAGTACAAAGAATCACACATTTCACTCGCAGTACCTTTGTTGTCCTGGTGTGGTGCTTCAGATAGGCCAATAGAAGAATGTTTGCCAACAGACTTGCCGTCAAGGGTAGAAAGGCAAACAAAAACTTGGTGGCAGATGAGGCTGTCTCGAAACTATCAGTGTTACTTTTGTAGAGTGGACTGTATCCAAGGCTGGGAAATAGACGTTACAGAAGAGAACATAATACAGTTCGTGACATTGAATACAGTTTGTGACATATAATGCAGTTTACGAATTGGAATACCGTTTAGAGAAGAGAACATAGAATTCAGTTCGTGTCATGGAATACAGTTCGTGACATGGAATACAGTTCATGACATGGAATATAGTTTGCGATATGGAATACAGTTCGTGATATGGAATATAATTTGTGACATCACTGTGTGGGCTTCATAAAGGGTGGAAAAAGTGTCCTAGTGGCACGAAATGGATTATTGCTTGGATAGCAAATCCATTACGTGGAAAGTCGGAATCGAAAGCTCACTTTTTGGATGTCATCTGCAGACTGCATTCTTCTGGTTTCCGGAAGAACAGCCTATGGTGAACGGAAGGCCCAATATACGTAAGTGAGGCTAAGCAGCCATGTGCAGGACGTGACGATTCCTTGGGTGAGCCCAGTACCAGAGTGCTATGTGTCGGCTCTGCAATTATGGTAGCCTCATTGGATGGCGGGGAATGCCCATGGTCTGCCCCTGCCTTCCATTGAGGGCTGACCAGGATGTCTTTGGCTGTTCTATATGGGCCAGCTGGGATGAGGGATAACACCACAACAGTGAGAGTCAAACGTCCTAAGAAACCCCCGGGAAGGGTAACCCGGTCAACAAATGCCCGCAGAAGTCGGATGTGTGGGCCTAACGGCACAAGAACGCAGCTCTACTGCAAACAGGCACAACGCAATCACGTCCGGAAAAAAAAAAACTCCGGATGAACGCAGAAGAAGAAGAAGAAGGAGAAGAAGAAGAAGAAGAAGAAGAAGAAGAAGAAGAAGAAGAAGAAGAAGAAGAAGAAGAAGAAGAAGAATTTGTGACATAGAATACAGTTTGTGACATAGAATACAGTTTAAGACTTGGAATACAGTTTGTGACATAGAATACAGTTTGTGACGTAGAATACAGTTTGTGACATAGAATACAGTTTGTGACATAGAATACAGTTTGTGACATAGACTACAGTTTGTGACATAGCATACAGTTTGTGACATAGAATACAGTTTGTGACATAGAATACAGTTTGTGACATAGAATACAGTTTGTGACGTAGAATACAGTTTGTGACATAGAATACAGTTTGTGACGTAGAATACAGTTTGTGACGTAGAATACAGTTTGTGACATAGAATACAGTTTGTGACATAGAATACAGTTTGTGACATAGAATACAGTTTGTGACGTAGAATACAGTTTGTGACATAGAATACAGTTTGTGACGTAGAATACAGTTTGTGACATAGAATACAGTTTGTGACGTAGAATACAGTTTGTGACATAGAATACAGTTTGTGACGTAGAATACAGTTTGTGACATAGCATACAGTTTGTGACATAGAATACAGTTTGTGACATAGAATACAGTTTGTGACATAGAATACAGTTTGTGACATAGAATACAGTTTGTGACATAGCATACAGTTTGTGACATAGAATACAGTTTGTGACATAGCATACAGTTTGTGACATAGAATACAGTTTGTGACATAGCATACAGTTTGTGACATAGAATACAGTTTGTGACATAAAATACAGTTTGTGACATAGAATACAGTTTAAGACTTGGAATGCATTTTAGAGAAGAAAACAATACGATACAGTGTGTGACACGGAATACAGTTTATGACACGGGATACAATTTGTGACGTGGAATACAGTTTGTGACATATAATACAGTTTGTGATAAACTTTAACTTTTGTTAATATTAATGTAAAGTAGTTAACTAACCGTGGGTCTTTTACAACATGAAGTCTATTAGGTATATGGTGCAATCCCCACATTTTACGACAACTGGACATTCGATAGGTTATGGGATCAATATACCACCGTCCACGTTTACTTTCCATTACATTTCTCGGTACATTCTCAAGTCTATAATAATAACATATGTAAAATAGGTGACGGTTCTTATGTTCACACCTTAAGGTGCATTTGGCATGGGATGTCACAGTGCTGTGTATAATCAGCTGCTCTCTACACCTTATACACTGCCCTGTATACTCAGTCATTACCACGCGGGAGCCGATTGGTCTATAAAAATATGGGTATAGCACCACTTGTCAATGCGCCATGATTGATTGATTGAGTTGAGGAGAAGGAAGCGAAGAAGAAGAAGAAGAAGAAGAAGAAGAAGAAGAAGAAGAAGAAGAAGAAGAAGAAGAAGAAGAAGGAGATGAGGAGGAGAAGGAGATGAGGAGAAGAAGAAGAAGAAGAAGAAGAAGAAGAAGAAGAAGAAGAAGAAGAAGAGAAGAAGAAGAAGAAGAAGAAGAAGAAGAAGAAGAAGAAGAAGAAGAAGAAGAAGAAGAAGCTGATTAAGTATATATCTATTTGAAATCTGCTTACCTGAAAACGTCTCCACCTCGAGGTACAACGATGTAACAAGCGGGCAGGTAGGCGTGCGTCCCAAACGTGACCACAACGACAACGACGATAATCACAGCGTTGATGCTGTTTCTGAATTTTCTCCGTGCTAGAAAGGGCAAGGTTATCACGGTGAACCTTTGACCCGACATCAGCATATTAAGTAGATACACTAATTTGAGGAAGAAAACAGGTAAAAAGACAGATAATATTCAGAAATCTGTGAGAGAAGAAGTCGTGGCACTCAAAACTAACTAAAACAATGTGCTTTAGTTAGCTTTAACCCTCTATGACCGAACAGCTTGTCAACATCGTAGCCTCAGGTGGATAATGCCTTTTTTAAATATTCTACACCAGCCGTTAGTCGGAGGGGTGGCAGGAGCCTAGCTTGCATTCTAAGTCCATACGTATTGCCTCCGTTTGCATATACGGGGTGTTTGTACAGTTTCACTTCATTTTTTATGTATAGCATATTTTATACATTCTTTCTTCCGTTGATAACACCTTTCTGTTTGGAGTGCAAAGAATTACTCAGGCAGAAGACTGCCGTGCTTTGCATATTGCTTCAGAATGGATTGTGGAGCACATTTTTGATGACGTCATGTACTTCAATTTTCAGATTTGTTCTACTAACAAAGTGTAGTGAGACTTTACAAACACCATGCCACGTGAGAAGGCGCAAAACGAAATCGAAGATAGTCAAAGGAAGCGTGGTACACAAATTGGCGAACCAAAGCGGGTCGATAATCGAAAACATATGTGCCAGCGTTGAGAAAACGAAATTTGATTATTCGCTAGGGATTAAAGTTCAAGATGTGGGTCAAACCAAATTAACTAAAATATTTATATATCAATATGTGTAATTCTGAAGAGTTAGCTGTGACAGAAAGTAAAACATATTTAAATGTTAAATATAAGTTTTCATTGCACATGGTCCAACTGGGCACCGCTTGTGTCAAAGGTCACGTACTTTCAATGTGGGAAGGGGACAACCCCACATTCAAATTATTGTTCTTGTCTGAAGTGAAGGCATTCTCTAGCTTAGTATATACTCTACAGTGATACTTCAGTTGCTTGTGTAACATAATTTGTGTGTTTCTGAAGTGGATCAGACTTATAATCTATATTGACACTTCATAGTTTGTGTAATGTAATTTGTGTGTTTATAAAATTGATGAGACTTATAATATATAGTGAGATGTCATATTGTTTTGCAAACCTTTTTTACAGGACATCGTAGTCAACACCAGCATTTCTGCCGCTGTAATCTCTTGGCTAGTTTTGGTTCAGTAGTTTGTCATTACTTTCTGAACGACCACAACGATATCAACGCAAAGCCAACGCAACGTGGTCTGCTGCCAAATCCCGCGCAGTTGTGTTTCGAACTTGGGTATATGGGATTACACACCGCGTCAGTAAGCCCTTAACACGGGGAACGGCGAGGTGTCATTAGTCTGTGTAATATAATTTGTATGGTTCTAAAATTAAGCAGACTTATAATCTATATGGATGCTTCATTAGTCTGTGAAATAGAATGTCTATGTGTCTAAAATTGATTAGACTTAATATAAGGATTGGTTAAGGATTTAAATAGTACGTGTGAACTTTAGCCGTATGTCATTCTGTTGTTGATAATTCTAGAAAAAAAGGGAATTGTCTGTGGCGGGTGTGGCTAGCAAATGCTACTCTAACCATATCTGTGTATGAGACAGTGCGCCGGCCCATTCTCGTCAAAGACGAGTGCCCCACCAGTTATGTATGACAAGAACATTCACCTGTTTTCGCTGTTTACAATTTTCACAGATTGTTGCACCCTCATTGTTGAGATAGTCAAATGAATTGACTCAACTAACAAACCAACAACTAACGCACTAAACGCAAAAATACATTACTTCGGGGCTTACTTGCCCTTGCCTGTGCTGTACGAAACATACAGACTAATCTGAGTGCTAGTGAGCACCTGCTTATATTATACAAAATACAACCAAGGGACCAAGGACAATATGTGTTTTGAAAAATAAAATCAATAAATTCCAAGCAAATCTACGAGTGAATTATCAACCGAAGAGAAGAAGCCTGACCTTGAGAACCACGCCAGCCGACGACCAGGACGCGAAACTTCAGCTAAGTGATTATCACCAGCCGTCTGAGACACCAAGCCTGCCAACATTCTCAAAACTGCTAAGGCCTCAACGGTGTAGTCAATGATTATATATTATAAGACAATCTGAAGATCTAAGTGCTAACACTCAGGAAAGGGAGTTCATCCAAAAAAGGACTTTAAACGTTATAGGATAGTTGGGGTATTTGCAATTTTCTTGTATAAGTCGGTATATCAGCAATGGGGAGTACTCAGTGTGATTAAATAAAGTATTATTGTTATTTAAAATTTTAAAAACAACATAATCTGTTGTTTAAAGAATTAATATTAGTATAGTCATTCAGAGTGACGAGGCGAAAGTGTTGTAACTTTATATGTTAGTCTGTCTATCTCCGTGTTGTGAGACAGGATACGAATTGAGGGATCATTTATCTTTCAGGCATAGTAGCAGAAATACCTTGGCCTACTGTCTATGTCATAGTGCAATTTTCCGCCTTCCCTTTTCAGCCTGGCCACTGTTAGAAGACTTGATTATTTCTTGGACCTGTTCAATTCTTACAGTCTAGAATCACGAACCATTCGATCTCCTCTTCGGCAGAAATTAGTCTTTCTGTTATCTGAAAGTCTATTTATCTCTACTTTTGAATAGTTTCGATCCAAATAGCTAGCGCTTCGCTACAGTAAGAACATCATAGTTATAGATGTAAGAACATTATAGTTGTAGATTAAGAACATTATAGTTATAGATGTAAGAATAGTATAGTTATAGAAGTAGGCACCTTGCGGCGAGGTTTCCCCCCATGAAAAGTATAGCCAGGAGGGTTCAAACTTGAAGTGTAATTTCTTTTAATACTTGAGGTATATAGGCCTCTAATCCCAGCTGCCATCTTACACTGCACGGACTATGGTTTCACTTTAATTCCCATAGATGCAAATGTCATCATCATGTGCCATGCCGATTAGCGGGGGATGGGGGGGGGGGGTCCATATTTCGTGGATGAGCTCTGTATTTCTGTCTCGACCATGCCACGTGGCCAAGCAAATCAGATATTTACTTCTTTGTCTTTCTCTTGTTATTTTCCATTCAGACTTGCCAGTTGTCACGAAGTTCTTTAGTTTATTTCTTCTCATAACGTGCCCAACAAATTATGACTGCCAACATCTAATGTCTCTAAACATTTACGGTTTCCATTTGCTTCTTGCAGGACTTGCTTAAAAATAAATACACAAATATAGTTAGTTAATCGCGGTTCCAACTTCACTGCAAAGGTTGCCCCATAATGCCTCACTCCTGTGCCAGAAAATATCACACAAAATGCTCCTCACTGCCTTTCTGTGAAAAGTGGAACAGACAAGAGTTTCAACAAACCAACAGCCCGCACATGTATACTATGCATAGCTGCCAGAATGCCAACACAAAAGTCCGCCAAGAAAAATAGAGCTCATGGTCGATGGGAGCAATAGCACTAGAAAACTAGCAGCCACTCATTACTGCATAAGGAAAATCCAGTTAGTTCAGCAACCAGCCGTCGCCATTTCTCTGAACATTCAGTTCACTACACAAACAATCGTGGACAGATGTAAAAGCACTCAACATGAAATCCACAACTCAAGGTATAGCCCCACGCACTCAACTCAGTAGCAGGGTGACAGAGCCATATGTATATATATGGTTCTGAAACCTGGAGTACAACGAAAGGAGACGAAGCCTTGTTACAAACCTTTGAGAATAAAGTCTTAAGACGCATCTTTGGACCCATTAGGAATACACAAAGTGAAGAGTGGAAAAGAAGAAGTAACAAAGACATTTATGATCTGTTTAAGTCCCCGCTAATCACTGGTATCATGAAGGCTAATAGGAGTAGTTATATATGATGCCTACTAGCCCCAAGGAGAAGGAGCTAAAGGAGCGCTCCTTCAGGAGCTGAAGGAGCCTGAAGGAGCGGGTCGTGAAGGAGCGCGAAGGTGTCTGAAGGAGCGGGTTATGTCTGCTCCTTCTGTGGTGTGATATTGACCAGCCTTCCTAACACCTGCCTAGTTGTGTCTTTGGCTTGTTAACCTCGGTATTTTTTGGCGGGTAAATTTTTTTTAAAAGAAAAAAAAAAGTCTGATCTAATGGGTGATGGGTCTCATCATGTGTGTTGTGGCCGGGTGGAAGGAGCCGGCGTAATAGTAAGCGCAAAGAAGGGGTGCGTCCCCCATGTATTGGTCACCTGACCGGTCAGCACCCGGTGACCACGAGTCCGATCACGGTAACGAGTAGGGGTATCTATGTGTAAACGACACCGACGTGTCTAAAATGTCAAAACTTAAAAACAAAAACGA
>JACEFZ010013747.1:0-5000 GCA_014155875.1 Cepaea nemoralis
CCGATGACGGTCTTGCTTTGCCATTTCACTCGATCACCAGACTCGTGGATCAGCTCGGTGTTCCCGTCTCGACCATACCACGTGGCCAAGCCATCCAGGTATTTACTTCTCTGCCTTCCCCTTCTCTTTCTTTCCCCCTCCTCTCGATCTTGTCAGCTGTCACCAAGTTCTTCAATTTATTTCTTTCCATAGCGTGACTAAACATTTTCACTGTCTACGCCTAATTTCTCTAATCATTGTACGAATTTCATGTGTTTCTTGTAGGACTGACTTGGTCATTAGTTTTTCTGTCTAATTTTTTTTTTTTTTTAAAAATTCGCATGTCGTTTACAAGACATCGCTGTCAACAGCAGCATCTTTCAGCTGTGTGTTGATTTCTTGGCAAGATTACGCTCAGTAGTTTGCCATTGTTTTCTGAGCGGCCGGCTCAGTTATCTACGAGACTGCGTGATAAACGGGATTACGTCTAATACTGCCCCTTAAAAAACAAAAACAAAAAACTATCATCTACCGCCGTAGGACAGGAATCATCATCATCATCAAGTGCCGTACCGATTGGCGTAGGCTTTCATGACTCTCCACAGATCTCGGTCTTTGGTTTTCTGGATCAACTCTTCCGTTGATATTCCTCCATGCCACCGCCGCAATCCATCCAGCATCATTTCTCGTGATCTGCCTCTGCCTCTCGATCTTTCCTGTTGTCACGATGCTCTCCAGCGCCTCTCTTCTCATCACATGACCAACAAATAAGCTGTTTGTCTCTTTCTTATTATTGTATATAATGTCTGGAGGAATTAAGGCCGCCTGGTAAGTGCTGTTACCGCGAACCATGCAAGTTAGGTGTTCTCCCCCCCCCCCCCCCCCCCCCCCCCCTCGACCGAAAAAAAATCCACACCTTACCGAGGATGCAAAGCTGGTCTCCCGGCATTCTTAGCCACTCGGCTAGCCGAGAATATGTCCCTATTCTACCAGCAAGGCGGCAGGTTTCTATGTTTCGCTGTAAGATCACAAACGGCTCGATCTGAAATGCACTGCCAGTGACCTTTGTACCACCTGCATAGCTCTTGGAGTCCAGATGGCATGTTTCCTATGCTATTCATTACTCTGGGAATTAGGTTAGAGTCCTTCTTCTTCTTCTTCTTCTTCTTCTTCTTCTTCTTCTTCTTCTTCTTCTTCTTCTTCTTCTTCTTCTTCTTCTTCTTCTTCCTCTCCTCCTCCACCTCCTCCTCTCCTCCTCCTCCTCTATGTCGTCGTCGTCCTCCTCCTCCTCCTCCTCCTAATCTTTCTCCTCCTCCTACTCCTCCTCCACGTCCTCTCCTCCTCCTTACTCCTCCTCTATCTTTTCTCCGCACCCTCACCCTCCTCACTCCTCCGCCAACACAACAGCCAGACCCGCTATATTATTACAACCAATGAGTTGCCAAGGCTTTATCTCCTAAAGGACGCGTCAATCATACCTGCATCATCTGTGGGTTTTGCAGCATGTTGGTCATGGGGTTACCCTGTGGCAACGGAGCTGGTGCGGCTGCGGGAGCTGGTGCAGCTGCAGCATTTGACATTGCAGGGTCAGCTGAGGCAGGAACAACCTGGGCTGTGGCTGGGAGGGAGGAAGAGATTAATAGTAACATGTTAGCTTAAACAGTAACGTGTTGGCATAAACAGTAATGTGCTGGCATAAATAGTAATGTGCTGGCATAAATAGTAACGTGTTGGCATAAACAGTAATGTGTTAGCATAAACATTAATGTGTTGGCATAAACAGTAATGTGCTAGCATGAACAGCAATGTGTTGGCATAAACTGTAATATGTGTGTGTTTGTGTATGTATGAGAGAGATAGATAGATAGAGAGAGAGAGAGGTTGTTTTAGCAGTTTTTATGCAGACAGAAAAAGTTCGTGTCAAGTTTGAAATTACCGTAGGGATAACAGATGCTCCACATTCGTACAGTTCCTGTGACTATATGTTTTAGCTCAAGTATTATTAATGTATTCGCTTCATATGGTATATAACTGTACATTAATCACCTGACGAGATGCAGATACATATGTCAGGCAATAAATTATGCTACATTTTGTTTGTGACTTCTGTGTGTAAATTCTTCTTTGGTGTTGAACGTGTATGACACTAAAACAATGAATAAGCAATGTGGAGGTATAATTACAACTTTAAAATTGTTTACATTTACGAATCTGAAGAACAGGAAGACGAGCTTCAAATTACTATTATAAACCATGACCCCAATTGTATGGCAATAATCAGCTTCAAATTACTATTATCAACCATGACCCGAAATTTACTGACAAAAATCAGCTTCAAATTACTATTATCAACCATGATCCGAAATTTACTGACAATAATCAGCTTCAAATTACTATTATCAACCATGATCCGAAATTTACTGACAATAATCAGCTTTCGTTGCGCGCAGACTCTAAAAGTTAGAGAAGGTGAATCTTTATCTTTCATGCAAATTCACACACGCACACACACACACTCATCTCATCTAATATCACTATATTCCTCTTGTACCTTGCGAGGTCGAGGTGAAGTATAAACAGCGGGAGAGTGCCCGCTTATGAGCTTCATGTATCGATATTCCAACGGACTCTGCTATTCCCTCCGTCCAACGTTTACGTGGTCGGCCTCTTCCTCTGCTTCCATCTGGTCTGTACAACATTTCTTGATGTCATATATCGTTAGTTGATAACCTACTTGCATGGCCAAACCATTTGACTTGCTGCCTTGTAATAAAATTTATCGTTGCTAAAACTCCCACTTTAGTCCCGATTTCTTCACTTCTGATCCTATATCTTCTTCATACATTGAGTTTTCTTCTCAGGAATCTCATTTCTGGTGTTGTGATTTTTATTTTCTCCTTTTGTCTCATTGTCCAGGTTTACATTTATTTCAGATGGCCATATGGTGCAAGACCTATACTAATGAAGACTAATGGTTCACTCTATGTGTGATATGGTGAGTGCCACTCGGTTGCCTTGATTTCCCCAGGCATATCCTGGTACCCATTTTAGACATTGTCCATCTAACAGCTCAGGTCAATCTAATAAATTCGCTTTTATGCGGATTTGAACTCATGACCACTGCACCGGCAAGCGAGAACCTAGCCAGAGTTAGTGTAGACAAACGTGATATAACATAGCCTAAAAAAGACGAAACTTGTGGCGTACATTTATTACGCAAGAGTGCAGTCACTTGTGAAGCAAATAGGACTGCAAGAGTTGTGAAAAATAATGCTGGACAGAAAAACCACCGCAGGAGATCCTCCTCCTGGAACGTCAAGCATCTTTGCCCACATTGTCAAAGAACATTTCGAGCCAAAATAGGCTTTACCAGCCATCTTAGAACTCACAGCTCCATACTTTCAACTCCACTGGATGAAATGAATGGTCATCATCATTCTTGATGGACAAACAACAGTAAGGTCATAAAGGGAGATTTTTTTTTTTTTAGCATATCCTTTACAGGACTTAGCTGTCAACACCAGTATCTTTCAGCTGTATGTTGATCTCATGGCAAGATTACGCTCAGTAGTTTGCCATTGCTCTCTGAGCGGCCGGCTCAGTATCCCGTAAGTCACGAGCGGGGGTCGAACCGCCTCAGCTCTCGCTCCGCTACGAGACTCTGCGTGATAAACGGGATTACAGAGAGAAAGTGTTGTAACCCCACAGCCAGAGAGACCGGCATAAAGGGAGATAGTACAATTTCTTCATAAGGGAAATAAATGGATTTCAATATCTACCTGCAATATATGAAAAACATAAGTTAATGTAATTGTTTATTTAAACAGCATTGCTTGCAATATTTTTTTAAATTTCTCCTTACCCTTCTTGGAATACTTTAGGCAATTTATATATTCACTACCCCTGAAGTCGGAGTGGGTGCGAATGATGGCGAAGGACACTTTGAATAGGGACAGCGAATCCAGTCCGTCACTACTAGAAGTAGCGTGTATGGACTACGATTGTGTTCAAAGCTGGCGAGCGCAACATACACACACGCACGCACACACACACGCACGCACGCACACACACACACGCACGCACGCACGCACACACATACACACACACAGACAGAGACAGAGTGACTGTGAGGATATGAATGAGATACATGAGACAATGACAGCAGAGACAGAACCTGAACCCTCATTAGATGAAATTGTGATGAGACACCAGCTGAACTAATTAAGGCGGGAGGAGAAGAAAGCATACAAATCTGTCACGCATTCTGTAAAAATATATGGAAATATGGTGTATGGCCAAAAGATTGAAAGAGAACTATCTTCATTCCAATACCAAAAAGGGCAACCTGAAATTATACACCAACTGTAGAACTGTGGCCTTGATCAGTCATGCAAGTAAAATTCTACTAAAATCATAATGGGACGACTTCGTAAGAAAATGGAAGAAGAAATTAACGTGGTTCAAGCTGGATTTAGACAAGGAAGAGGAACAAGAGATCACATTCGCAATATGCGTTTAATAATAGAGAAGTGCAGAGAAATTAATGTACACCTATTCTCATGTTTTGTTGATTATTCAAAGACATTTGACTGTGTACAACATCAGAAACTTTGGGAAATCATGAGGAATATGGGCTTTCCACCACACGTAATACAACTCATAAGAATGCTCAATCTAGACCAACAACAAGCGGTTAGAATAGATGGCGAGACATCAGATTGGTTTGACATCAAGCAAAGAGTCCGTCAGGTATGCGTGCTGTCTCCCTATATGTTTAACCTTTATGCCGAAAATATGATGAGAAACGTAAGAGATGATATAAACAGGGAGCTATATCATGCCCTAAATATCGGTGGTCATGACAAACCAGAGATTCGGTATGCTGATGATACAGTATTGCTATCCACAGAGATTCAGTATGCTGATGATACAGTATTGCTATCCACAACATAGACTAGTATAGAAAACCTAATAGCCTCAACCCAATTGAATAGTGAAAATCACAACTTATATCTTAACAT
>JACEFZ010013747.1:10000-40000 GCA_014155875.1 Cepaea nemoralis
GCGGGATTTGCTGAGGAGGGGATCCGAGCACTTATGGACTGAATGGTTCGATGTGCAATGAGGATGATCTGTCGACTAACTAACTAACTAACTTACTAACAATAAAAAGTGTGCCAATTCTAAACAAACTCATGTATAAATACGAGAATCCATAGACAACATGACGCCATTCACAGAAGGGCTACGAACAATTCTTTCCTGAAGCATCCTATTGGCATTGCTCCACGGGGGAGCGGAGAGAGAGAGAGAGAGAGAGAGAGAGAGAGAGAGAGAGAGAGAGAGAGAGAGAGAGAGAGAGAGAGAGAGAGAGAACGAACGAACGAACGAACGAACAGACTTTATTTTCAAAGGGTAACAAATTGGGCACGCAGGCCTGTCTTACATTCGGCCCACTAAGAGAGAGAGAGAGAGAGAGAGAGAGAGAGAGAGAGAGAGAGAGAGAGAGAGAGAGAGAGAGAGAGAGAGGGGGGGGATGATACCCCTATCATTATTAGACTGATTGTTCCATCCTCGGTTAAACACATACCCGCTGGAATCTGGTATGGGTTCAGAAACTTAAATACTTCTAGGAGGAATAGAAACAAACACCCCAACATTCGGCGAAGAGGGACACGACTAACGATTGGAAACCCCCCTGCTGTTCTTGCATCGCGGAGGTATTTTGTCGATAATTCTAGCAGACGTAACTGATGATGTTCACGGGATACATTGAAGCACGCGTTTATGTTGTTGTTGACATGAACGAATCAAAGAAAACCGGTAATAGAATTGGTACGCATTACCAGAAAACAATTCACCTACACACTAAGCGCGCGTAATACACATGGCGAGACAACAGCCAGGCAGAGTTAACGTCAGATAGGTTACTTAGGTATATAGTAGTAGTAGTAGTGGTAGTAGTAGTAGTAGTAGTAGTAGTAGTAGTAGTAGTGGTAGTAGTAGTAGTAGTAGTAGTGGTAGTAGTAGTAGTAGTAGTAGTAGTAGTAGTAGTAGTAGTGGTAGTGGTGGTGGTGGTGGTGGTAGTAGTAGTAGTAGTAGTAGTAGTAGTAGTAGTAGTAGTAGTGGTAGTGGTGGTGGTGGTGGTGGTAGTAGTAGTAGTAGTAGTAGTAGTAGTAGCAGCAGCAGTAGTAGTAGTAGTAGTAGTAGTAGTAGTAGTAGTATTAGTAGTAGTAGTTGTTGTTGTTGTTATTGTTATTGTTGTTGTTGCAGTAGCAGCAGCAGTAGTTATAGTAGTGTAGAGGAGTTGTAGTACAGGGTGTATTTTTAATGACTGTGCAGTATCTGAAAATATTGCCGGTCCATGTTTTATATTTACCTATTAAGTTGCATGAACTATACAAAGGGCGAATACAAAACTTGGACCGGCAATATTTTCAAACACTGCAGAGTACAGTCATTAATAATATACCCTACAGTAGCAGCAGCAGAAGTATATTATTATTATTATGTATAATAATATATTATGAAAATGAAATGAATTTAGCTGTCCACAATTTAAACAAAGAACACACACACACACACACACACACACACACGCGCGCGCGCGCACGCACGCACGCACGCACACACACACACATACACTATATAATTATCATTTGTAGCCTCTACTTCCAAACGGAGCCGGGGTTGCCAAGTAGCTAGCACGTTGGCCTTCCGACGCTGTAGTCTTGATTTCGAACCCATGTCCGCCGTGCCGGGAGGCGAGCGTCTAGCAAACTACGCCACCTCGGCTGGCACAGGCACACTCCTACGCACCCAATAACATCGGATAATCGACCACTGTTAGACATACTCGTACTCACCCAATATCATCGGATACTCGACCACTGTTAGACATACTTGTACTCACCCAATAACATCGGATACTCGACCACTGTTAGACATACTCATACGCACCCAATAACATCGGATACTCGACCACTGTTAGACATACTCATACGCACCCAATATCATTGGATACTCGACCACTGTTAGACATACTCATACGCACCCAATATCATTGGATACTCGACCACTGTTAGACATACTCGTACTCACCCAATACTATCGGATACTCGATCACTGTTAGAAAAAAAATGACAAACAGGCATGTAAACATAAGGCACATTTGGACACAAACTATTGCAGAAACTGTTAAGTTGCTACATAGAACCTATACTGTTATATTAAAGTGAAACACGGACAACGTGCATATATTAGACTAAATACCAAAGTGCCATCTCCGTATGGGCTATATTTTAGTAAGTTGCATATTCTTTACCGGGTGTTGCAGTCAACCACAGTATGTTTTGAATGTTTATGATTTCTTGGCAAGTTTACGTTCAGTAGTTTGCCATTGCTTTCTGAACGACGGGCATTTGTACCATTGTATGAAAATCAACACAAGGCGGTCTGCTGCCAAATCGCCCACAGCAGTTTTTTGAAAGCGGTATGCGATGATAACACCTTCGCCACGGAGGCGGATTGTGTTGCAGTGCTCTTCTAAATCAAGAACTCGCATTGTAGAGGTCAGTACATTCCCGCACGGGCTGTCTTCATCTTCAACAGCCAGCGAAGAGTCACAATACTAATGGTGCCAGTTACAGTCTAATTATGTATCTGTCTTGGAGTACTGAGTGTGTGACAGATTCTGTGGAAACTCCTCGCTGTACCATCCCCACCAGGCCGTGATAATGTACATGGTCTTCCATACTAGACACATGATCCCAAAGGGCTCCGACCACATCTGCCTTCAATCAATCAGGTGCCGTTTCCACAATGAAGGTTGGTGCAATGGATCTCCAACACTGTCTGTCTCTCGTCCTGACTGTATATTCTGTCGGATTGCTGTTTGTCCAAGTCTTAATATTTTTCCCCACTTGTATCGTCGTTTCATTTATTTGATGAAATGAATAAACTTCTATTTGCAGACGATCAGTGCCTGTTTTACAGTGATGAGGGCAGACTACAACATCATATTAATAATCTGAGTTCAACCTGCAGCAGATACAATTTGAGTATAAAACCAACAAAAACCGAAGTAATGCAAGTTAGCAGATCGCCTGGTCCACTAAGTATACAGATAAATAGCACAACTCTGAAACAAGTTAAAGAATTCAAATATCTTGGAAGTATGATCACAGAAGATGGCAGAGTGGACAGAGAAATCGAAATCAGATGTCAAAAAGCTAGTGCACTTACATATCAACTGTCACCCATATTGAAACATCCAAATATACCCATGTCCGCAAAACGACAGATAATAAACAACCCTATGCTACCAATCTCAGCTTTGGACTTATCCAAATCACACGTTCGCAAAATCAACACCTGTGAGATGAGATGCCAGAGGAAAGCTGCCAACTTAATAATCTGAGACCGAGTAAGAAATGCGGTTATTAGATAGACAGTAGGATCAACACCCTGTGCCACATTTATTGAAAGACAGAAGATCAAGTGGTTTGACCATGTCGTTAGAATGCAATACCATCAACTACCATCACTGGCCCCACATCAAAGATGATCTGCAACGAGACCAAG
Organism: Cepaea nemoralis; assembly: GCA_014155875.1. NCBI lineage: Eukaryota > Metazoa > Mollusca > Gastropoda > Stylommatophora > Helicidae > Cepaea > Cepaea nemoralis. The sequence continues at coordinate 13,520 of JACEFZ010013747.1, forward strand.
AGGACGCCCAAGAAGAAAATGGGTTGACGATGACATCAATGACATTGTACAATCACACGGAATGACACTATCCAGTGCCGTCCATCGGGCGCCGGAGCGCAAATTATTCCTCCCCACGAAGCTTGACGGCAGACGTGGCAGATGATGATGATGATGATCGTTGTTTACCTCTTGCTCGCTTGCCTTCAACCTTACCCTCCACTATGGTTTTTATAAGAGTGTTGTGTCTTTTAACGTGTTGTCTCTTGTAACGTGGAAATGTTTCATTTGTCTCATTTTTATTTCTTTCATCAACTCTCATTTCATTCGCAGTTTCTTTCTAGAACCTCTGTATTTGATTGTTTTAGTTTCCATGAAATACGACATATTCGCCTGTATATCCACATCTCCAAGGCCTCTCTCTTCGAGTTGAGTGTTCAATGTCCAGGCTTCCGCGGCATATTGTAGTGTTGAATATACATAACATTTGACAATGCTCAATTTTATTGCGTTGTTTATCTCTCTAGAAGTTAATAATCGTGTGTCAATCCCCACCCAGTAGTACAGACCCATCCAATCTGTCCGACTGTTCATTTCCTAACACACCAGCCCTTTCAGGGGAAATCGCGCAACAGATACTTCCTTTTTAGGAAGATGTGAAAAGAGTGTACAAGTGATATAAAAGCAACAAGTTAGTTGCATGTCCTTTTACAGGACGTTGCAATCAACCCCATCATTGTAGGTCAGCATGGCCGAATGGATAAAACGCGTGTTCTTAAACATAAGGTGTGCTGATGCAGTGATGCTTTGTGATTAACCAAGCAATGTTAGTTCAGTAATTTGCCATGTTTTTCTGAATGGCCGATGCCTCATATCGTCTAAATAAACGCAACGTGGCCTGCTTTCAAACCGCCGGCAGCTGATTGCAAACACTCGACTGGCTATATCGGGGTATTGTGAAAGTGTGCACCTCGCTATTACCTAAGCCACAGCTCAATTTCACAGGTACAGGAGTGACAGGTGACGGATAATAGGGGTAGAACAACAGACATTAGCACAAGATGGAACATGGCAGAGTGGGAGGGAGGAAGAGAGAGAGAGAGAAAGAGAAAGAGAGAGAGAGAGAGAGAGAGAGAGAGAGAGAGAGAGAGAGAGGCAGGCCGAGAGACAGGCATGCCGAGAGACAGACAGACAAACAGACAGAGAGACAGACCGACAGACAAAAGTTTAGGAAAAGAGATGAAACTTCGCAGAGAGAGAGAGAGAGAGAGAGAGAGAGAGAGAGAGAGAGAGAGAGAGAGAGAGAGAGAGAGAGAAAGAGAGAGAGAGAGCGAGAGAGCGAGAGAGCGAGAGAGAAAGACAGACACGTGTTTAGGAAAAGAGATGGAGCATGGCAGAGAGAGACAGAGAGAGAGAGAGAGAGAGAGAGAGAGAGAGAGAGAGAGAGAGACAGTCAGACAGACAGCCAGACAAAAAAGTCTAGGAAAAGAAATTGTACATGGCACAGAGAGAGAGAGAGAGAGAGAGAGAGAGAGAGAGAGAGAGAGAGAGAGAGAGAGAGAGAGAGAGAGAGAGAGAGAGAGAGAGAGAGAGTAATAAAACAAGAAAAAAGAGCAATGAAAAACAAAACAAAGAAAACAAGGCAAAGCCACAGACCAAGACAGACTTTAAGATAGAACGACCTACCTGTGTCAAAATAATCGCCAAACATATCTGAAATAATAGAGGTCACACATTTTAATATACAGAACATTCCACAATAAAAGCAACTTAAACTGTCATGTTATAGCATAGAAACTGTGATTCTTTCATTCATATTTAACTGATATAGTGCCATGGAATGATTAATCGCATAAGCGACTTTCCGTATCTGTCATGGGTTTATACAGTAGTTTTTCTATGCAACCTTCTGTAATACAACATGTCTGTTACCGTATTAACAACTTCTTAAAGTTATAACTGTGACAAACCTCCACTTTCAATTTTCCGCCATCCATTTTGGTTTAGTCCAAACCGACTTTAAGTTTGGCACTGAATTTAGTAATGAAATGTCTGGAGACCAGCATGGCCGAATAGATTCTTCTTCTTCTTTCGTTCGCCTGAAATAAGCCTATAACTGCAATGTTGTCTCATGTATGAATCTAACAGTCTTTTTTAGTTCATTCAGCGGTCCATAGAGTTTATCTTCCACTGTTGTCTCTCTAGGCCAGAAGGTTCGCCTGGATATGTTGTAGTTTGGGCAATCCTGGAGTATGTGCTCTGCTGTCTGCAACGCCAAACCACATGTGCACATGGCTGAGTCACCAATCTTGAATTTTGTATACATGTGGTTGCGTAATCTATTGTGTCCTGTTCTGAGGCGCAGAAGAATGACTTGTTCTGGTCTGTCCATAACGTGGTAGTCGTCTTGAGTAAGATTTGGTGGCCTTCTGACTGATTTGATCATTCTTTTCTTTTGGTGGTATGTAATAGGCACATCAGGTTGTTCTTCTTTTGCTCCTTCCTTAGCCAATTGATCAGCTCTGTCGTTTCCGGGGACTCCACAGTGGGATGGTATCCACTGTATGGTGATCTTACGCTGACTGCTAAGTTCAGAAAGTAGTGTCCTCAGAACTGGCAATTTCCCATACAGGAGCGCCTCTATTACGGAATTTGCATCTGTCAATAACACCACAGGTTGTGTACCATGGCTGGTATTTTGTAATTTCTCTGTGGCTATCTTGATTGCCTCAATTTCAGCATCATAGTTATGGCACTACTTTCCTGTTGGAATTCTGGCCGTGTCTCTAGTATTATTTGGGTATTCTATGTACACTCCCGCTCCTCCATTTCGAACAGCATTTTGTGCTGACCCATCTGTGTAAACTCGGATCCATAGGTCCTGTGGGTATTCGTCATCAAGGAAGCTGAGAGTGGCTGTTCTGCGCTGTACATTGTTCTGTTCTTCCTTGTCACATATTCCTCTCACTTTTGACTGGATTTGTAGCGATATTCTATGTTCATCTTTCCACGGGGTTCGCTCTGGAATGGTTGTCAGGGGGATACCAACTGTGGGAAGATCGATGGTTTCTCTGCAGAGTTGTTTGGCCTGGTGGATGAAACTACTTCTATTCAACCGCCCCATAGCTAATTTTTCAAATCGGTTCTTCATAGGGTGGCCTGGCAAGCTGAGAAACTTTTCTGCTTGTATGAGTGTTTTTGTATCTCTGCGTTCTCTTAAAGCTTGTGTCCTCCCCATTTTTTTCCATTGCTACTATAGGGGTTGATCTCATCCCTCCTGTGATGACTCTAAGAGCTTGATTTTGCACCTTGTCCAGCTCCTGCAATGTAGTTTTGGATGCTGAACACCACGCAGTTGACCCGTATTCCAAGTGTGGACGAATAGATAAGATGGATCGCTATTAAACGTCAGGTGTACTGATGCCGTTATAACTGGTTCAACCCCAACACCGGTCAGTTGGAATAAAATGTTGACTTCTCATCCTTGACTTGTTGACGTAAATTACAAGTACTTCCGAAGTCGGACCTCGGTAAGGTGTGGAGTTTTTTTTAATGTCGGGGGTAAAAATAAAAGTAACCTGCACAGTTCGCAGCGTTTGCACTAACCAGGCGGCCTTAATTACTCAGACTCAAGACCACCCCCCTCCCTCCCCCCTTCCCATACACCGCAAGGCACTATATTGGCAGTAAATGACAGTTTTTGTTTTCTTCAGAAGTCGTAGTGGGTTCGCCAGATGAGGAGGAACACTGGTATTAAGGAAAGCTAATCAACACGCAACAATTAGTCCAGTGCATTAGAAGTAGTAGTAGCAGCACGTATAGACTACGCTTGGGTTCTAAGCGAGCGTACATTAAAAAAAATGAAATGTCTGTAACTGGTCTGTAATGTGGCGCTGTGGTAGCGCTGCGGCCAGGCGCTCCACTACAAAATTCATAGGGTCCTGAAACATTTTTGCCCTGATCCGAGACGACTAGATGTTCAATCGACCCTTACAATAAGGTGTGTGTAGGTCAGCATGGCTGAATGGATAAGAACGCGTATTCTTAAATATCCGGTGTGCTAATGTCGAGGTAAGCGGTTCAGCTTGTACTCCGGACAACTGGACTAAAATGTTGACCTGTCGTCTTTGACTTGAGGACGTAAATTACAAGCACGTCTGAAGTCGGGGTGGCTTTGCTTGACGGCTAGGGACAGTGATAATAGGGAAAGCTAACCCACACGCACAATTCAGTCCAGCACTACTAGAAGAAGTGTGTTTGGTTTACGCTTGAGTTCAAAGCGGATGAGCGCAAGAAAAAAAAAGTGGGAAAGGGTAAGTATAAAAGTTAAGGATCTTGTTACACCCTAAAGCGTATTCGGTATATGGTGCTGGAGCCATGTTTCATAGGGCAGTCGGCAGTAAATTGAAAACAGCATGTGTGGCGTGAGAGAGAGAGAGAGAGAGAGAGAGAGAGAGAGAGAGAGAGAGAGAGAGAGAGAAAGAGAGAGAGACGGGGGGGGGGGGGGGAAGAGAAAGAGAGAAAGAGAAAGAGAGATGAACGAAAAGAGAGACAAGCTAAAGATAGAGAGAGAAAGAAAGAGAGGGAGAAAAAGAGAGAAAGAGATAGAATGGGAGAAAGTCAGAGAGAAATAGAAAGAGAAAAAGAGAAAGAGAGAGAAAGATAGAAAAATAGAGCTAGAAAGAGAGAAAGAGAAAGAGAGAGGGGAAGAGTCAGATAGAAAGAAAGAAAGAAAGAAAGAAAGAAAGAGAAAACAAGAAGGAAAGAAATAAAGAGAGAAAGAGAGAAATAGAAAGAGAGAAAGAGAGAGATGTTGTATAGGACAGCCGGCACTCCGTGGGTGATGTGGCTGCCTTTACTCCCCAAGATATTTTCCGGTGCCTATTTTCTGCTGGGTCGACTGGGAGTCCGGGTAAATTAACAATTTCAGTGTGGATGTAAACCCATACCCACCAGCTACCACATCACCATCGCTGCTCCACGCGGATTGAGGGTAGAAGTATACCGTACTTGAATTATTTTAAAAACATAAAAGCTCCACACGGTCCACACCAAGTCTCCACGGGTAAGCGGTGGACATTGTTACAGCTTAGCCACTCCTGGCCTGTTTGTGATAATGCGTAGGTGATTGTGTCTGACCTTTTCATAGCTCCGCCAATGAATGTTTGTTTGTGACAGACAAACTGGCGGACGGACGGAGTAATGAATGGAAGGATGAATGGATGGGGGGATAAATGGATGAAAGATGGATAAATGGATGGATGGGTGGGTGGGTGGTTGACACACAAGCATATCAAACGAACGAATGAAATTTATTTTCAAAGAGTCACAAATTGGACAAGACAGACAGACAGACAGACAGACAGACAGACAGACAGACAGACAGACAGACAGACAGACAGACAGACAGACAGACAGACAGACAGTGAGAGAGATAAAGAGAGATAGAGGTAGGTAGATCGACCGACCGACTGATCGACGGACGGACAGACAGACAGAGAGACAGACAGACAAACAACAACAAAAAAAAACAGACAGAAAAACAGACACAAAAGTACACAATGATGCACTTACTGCCTGGATCTCGTGCTGTTTGCCGCCAAGGTGACAGACACAGGTGGGAGTGTACATGTGTGAACAAAATAACAACATTTAATATATTGTCTGCGAGCAAACACGTCTTAATTTAACAGTTCCAAGAGAATGTCTGTATCTCAGTCTGTCTAACTCGCCTTCGTGTGATTGTTTGTTTATCCGTCCGCCCGTCTGTCATTATGTGTGTTCGTATGTCTATTTGTCGGATAATCCGCTCGTTTATCTGACTCTCTACCATTACGTTTGTCGACCTGTTCGTCTGTCAGTATTTCTGTCTATTCCAATACATTTAACCATGTACGCGCACGCGCGCGAGTGTGTGTGTGAACTCGTTTCATCACCTCTGAATTTTACAGTATGTGATAGTTTTAAAAAACAAACACATATTTATTCCATAAAAACAGTGTGTTTACAAGATGCATGGCTTCTTTTCCTTTACTTTGGCGAAAATAACAAATACATTCGTAAACATATAATAATATTATATTCATGACATGGTGCAGTTACCTACACATTACTTGATGATGATGATAGTGATGGAGTGATAATCCGCTCTCATACATACTAACATCTTTCAATAAACAGTCTTTCATACTTCAAGCAGTCTTATGCACATCAAGAGTATATATAGACTGAATTGTTAAACTGAAATGGCAACAAAAGATAATACGATCATAGAAAGATTTTTCATACAATTTAGCATAATGAAAATTTAGCAAAATAGAAATATTCGGACTGTAACAAGTTGAACGGAATCACTCAAAGGATCATACATGAAACATTGCAACACGCATGCTATTTTACACAGTAAACTGAACACAGGTGTGTGTGGCGTGAAAGAGAGAGAGAGAGAGAGAGAGAGAGAGAGAGAGAGAGAGGGAGGGAGAGAGAGTGACGGGGGAGGGAGAGGGAGAAAGAGGGAAAGAGAAAGAGAGAGAGAGAGCTAGATAGACAGACAGACAGACAGACAAGTGTTTAGGAAAAGAGATGGAGCATGGCAAAAAGAGAGACAGGCAGGCAGACAGACAGCCAGACAAAAAAGTCTAGGAAAATAAATTGTACATGGCAAAGAGAGAGAGAGAGAGAGAGAGAGAGAGAGAGAGAGAGAGAGAGAGAGAGAGAGAGAGAGAGAGAGAGAGGGAGGGAGGGAGGGAGAGAGAGAGAGAGAGAGAGGGAGGGAGAGAGAGAGAGAGAGAGAGGGAGGGAGAGAGAGAGGGAGGGAGGGAGAGAGAGAGAGGGAGAGAGAGAGAGAGAGAGAGAGAGGGAGAGAAAGAGAATGAGAGAAAGAGAACGAGAGAGAATGAGGGAAAGATAGACATAAATAGAAAGAGAGTAAGAGAGAGAGAGAGAGAGAGAGAGAGAGAGAGAGAGAAAGAAAAGAAAGATAGCTAGAAAGAGAGTAATAGAGAGATAGAGAAGGGACGAACGAACGAACGAACGATCTTTATTTTCAAAGGATAACAAACTGGACACGCAGGCCCGTCTTACATTCGGCCCTTCCAATCACCCATCTTTCATTCATCAATTGTGCATGTTACATTCACATATGAAAAAAAAAGTTTTCAAATGGATGTTGTAAACATAAACTCGCTCAGAAAGCAATGGCAAACTACTGAGCGTAATATTGCCTTGTACATTAACAGCAGCTGAAAAATGCTGGTGTTGACTGCAATGTCCTGTAAGGGATATGCAAAAAAAAAAAAAGATAAGCAATGCATATTACCATGTTATGAGACAGGCACACACACAAGGACTCATGCACATTTATAAACACACACGCACTCATACATATCTGCATACATACTTGCATCATTTGCACAAACTCTCAAAGTTATGCACACACTCAATAACATACAAATACACACTCCCTAGCATACACTGCATGCATACACACATACCCACACAAACATATACACATACATACACGAACATACATACACATAAACACACACACTCACACACACTTAGACACACACACACACACATATATACACACATCGCACACATACGCACACAAATACACACATACATGTACATACACACTAATATACGCACATAAACACATGTACACACATAATCACACATACAGACACATACACACGAACATACACACATACACGTACACACATACATACACACATACACACAAACATACACACACACGCACACACATACACACATATATACACACATGCAAACACATACATGCACATACACACATACAAACATACACATTCACACATACCCATATAAACACACACATAGACACATTACACCCACCCATCCATCCACACATAGACACATTACACACACTTATCCGTCCACCCGCACATACCCACCCATCCACACATAGACACATTACACCCATCCACCCATCCACCCACACATCCACACACACACACACCCACCCATTCACATACACACACCCACCCATCCACCCACACACATCCATCCACCCACAAACACCCATCCTCACACACCCACCCATCCACAAAAAGACATATTACACACACCCACCCATCCACCCACACACTCCCACCCATCTAACCACATACACCCACCCATCCACCCACACAACCCACCCACCCATCCACCCACACACACCCACCCATCCACCCACATACACCCACCCATCCACCCACACATACACTCACCCATTCACCCACACACACCCACCTATCCACCCACATAAACCCACCAATCCACCCACACACACCCACCCATCCACCCACACACACCCACCCAACCACCCACACACACATCTAGACACATACACGCTGTCTAACATAATAGAGATAAGAGAGATAAAGAGAGCAATAGAAAGAAAGAGAGAGAAAGAAAGAGAGAGAGATATAGAAAGAGAGGAAAAGAAAGAGAGAGAGAATGAGATAGAAAGCAATATGGAGAGAAAGAGAGAGATAGAGAGAGAAAGAGAGAGAAAGAGATAGAGATAGAGAGAAAGAGAGAGAAAGAGAGAGAGAAAGAGAGAGAGAAAGAGAGAGATAGAGAGAGAGAAAGAGAGAGAAAGAGAGGGATAGAGAGATAGAGAGAGAGAAAGAGAGAGATAGAAAGAGATAGAGAGAAAGAGAGATAGAGAGAGAGAAAGAGAGAGAAAGAGAGAGATAGAGAGATAGAGAGAGAAAGAGAGAGATAGAGAGAAAGAGAGAGAGAGAGAGAGAGAGAGAGAACGTTGCCTTTCCAGAACATTGTTAACCTGATTACATGTACATAAGGTGCCATATATACAACCAAATGTTGCCCCTCTGTGACCTCTACCCACGTGAACGACCTTTACCCTTGTAAACGACTTTTACCCTTTTGGGTGAAGTGACTAATGGCGTAGATGGTCACATTGTGACTGCTGGAATTTTGTTTTTTACATTTTCGCGAAAGCCCATTTCCTGGCGTGAAGGATGAGAGGCAGGGTTATGTCAATTCTGAGTCTTTCTGTGACTGTATTTAAGATTTCCTGCAGGCAAAGTAACAAACTAAATAGATCAGATAGTCGCAGATCTTGGACGCTTTTCTTATGATTTCATTTGTTGACCCCTGGATCGCAATGACAATTAAAGTCAAAAGTCAACAGATTCAGTGCTAAACAAAAAGTAGATTCAGCGCGGGCATTAACTAATTCAGTGCCGAAGGATACTCTATCATCAAATGTTACCCCCTATTTGGACAGAAGGACGATATATCGCCATACTAGGGTAATCGTATTGTTTGTTTCACTTCGTGGCATCTTTCGCAATTTCAATGCTCAGTGAACTGAAATTTATAGGGTGTATGTTTAATGACTGTGAAGTGTTTGAAAATATTTCCAGTCCAAGATTTGTATTCACCCTCTGTAAAGTTCATGCAACATAAAAGGTAAATACAATACTTGGACAGGCAATATTTTTAAACGCTGCACAGTCATTAAAAATACACCCTGTATATTATAATACTTCTTCATTTGATTGTTTCCCATGAGATGGATACAAGCGACCGAGTATATGCGTCAAACTAAGAAACGAGATAAGAACTGCTCATACAAACGATCAGAAAAAACGAGAAAACACAGGCGACGCAGTGGCCAGCCAGTGGGCAGAGCCAGCGCGGTCACATGACTGCGCACTGGCTGAGGAGGACGGCCGACATGTTTTGGACATTCGAGGGCGAGACGTGGGCTTAGAAACATCGAACTAACAACCCTTAGAATGGAAATTTGAGCAGACAATGGCTTTGTTGAAGACATATAATATTCCTGCTATGGAATCGATCTGGTAGGAAGAATAATTCCGAAGCTGATGTCTATTTATGAAGGCGAGAACACCGGCAAACAGTTGATCGTCATTCAAAGTTTGTTGACAACAAAGATGGCCATAATGCCGGCCCAACACATCCCTAGACAGAAAGAGGTTGGTCGCAGACCACGTTTGTAAGTAGAGGATTATCTAAGATATAGAGTGAAACATTATAGGATATTTAGCATACACAACCCATATACTTTAGAACGATTAAATTTACAATGAATAATATTTATCAACAGTGCGTATGCTCGTCATGCATGGAACGCGAGAACGGCGAGCAGCCGGCGGCGCATGAAGGCCACGCGTGAGAGCTGTGTAACAATAAAATTCCAAGTGTGGACTAAAGACGATAAAGTTGTTTGTGGTTTGTGTGCATCAAGTATCCTGAAATGTCACGTATTGTACGAACCTCTGCACCAATGTTCTGCATCCAATATTGTGTGCCAAAGAATTTTCCGTGGCACCTACATTTTGTTTGGCACTGAATCAGTTTCTTCCCCGATACGGATCAAACCCTAGACCACTGGGCCGACAGCTGAGTGTCAAGACTTTACGCCAGGGCGGTTCCCATTTGGAAGCATGCTGCTGTGTCACTATAATACGTTCACAAATGTTTGCCCCCGTATAAAACTCCATAATGAGAGCAAACATTTCTGAACGCCCTATAGTGTTAGTTGCTTGCAATGACAGCAAGTAAATTGACTTGGTCACGCAACAAACTTAGGGTGTTTCACAGAAAGCAATATCGCGCTAATAGAAAAAGGTTGGGAGTTGTTGTGAGTTTATTAAGAAAAAGCGGCCAAGGAAGTATAACAGAAGTAACAAGATCACGAGGTATGAGAATTACTACAGTTCATTGAAGAGTTTTACTTTTATTCAAGGCAAGAAATTCAAAAGGGAGAAGATGAAGAAACGGAGGTGGGTGAGAAGTAAAAGAGGATGGGGGAAAATAGAAGGAGGAGAAAGAAGAAGAAGAAGATGATGAAGAAAGAGGGAGAGGAGGAGAAGGATTAGCAGCAGCAGCAGCAGCAGTAGCAGCAGCAGCCGCAGAACAACAGTAGCAGAAGAATCTGCTTAAAAAGAATGATCAGAACCAGTCATACGAACACACACGTAACCAAAGAATGACGCCTATCATAGGCATTCTATAGACTTACTTCCAACGGCGCCGGGCATCATGCTACCTGTAGCCTGCGAGTACAGACCTGCGCAGATGGAGGTAAAACACATAGGTATCAATCACCTTGATCATTAAGCACCATAAGCAATACATCAACGAGTAATGATCGATATTCATAGGAGGCAAAGAGAAAGAAGTAGAAACCAGTTTCACAATTAAGAAATCAGCATATGGCGAAGAAACCAGTATAATAGTTAGGAAACTAGTATCGACATAAGTAAACCCTTTTGTACGCTCTGTTAGTCTATTGTTCTCCTAAACTCTTTTAGTTAGCCTGGAAAGTGTTGTGGCTGCCTTTCCAATGCGTCTGTCGATGTCTGTTTCAATGAAAAATTATCTGATATTGTCGACCCCAAATACGCAAATTCATGGACAACCGTCAATTCGTAATTAGAAAGTTTGATTGATGGAGGCGCACCAGCATCTTGTTCCATCACCTGTGTTTTATTTAGGTTGATGGTGAGCCCAAGGTCTTTGCAAGCGGCTGCAAAACGATCTATGAGCCATTGGAGATCTTCTTCTGTATGAGTAGTTAGTGCTGCATTATCTGCAAATAGTAGTTCTCTTGTGCATCTTGATCTTATTTTCGTCTTTGCCTTGAGTCTTGATGGGTTAAAAATTTTGCTATCAGATCTTGTATGGAGGTATATGCCTTCAGTGGCAGTCCCAAATGCCTGCCTTAAGAGAACGGCGAAGAAAATACCAAAAAGTGTAGGAGCAAGCACGCAGCCCTGCTTTACTCCACTTCTGATGCTGAATGACTGAGATTTGAACCATCGAATAAAATGGTCCCCTGCATATTTTCGTGAAATGATTTCACAAGACTTAGCAGGATGGGTGAACATCGCATTTTCTCAGGGATCTTAAAAAGGTCGTTTCTGCTCATGAGGTCAAATTCCTTTGTGAGGTCGATGAAGGCAATATATAATGGCTTCCTCTGTTCTCTGCACTTCTCTTGGAGCTGCCGGAGTGAGAAAATCATATCGATGGTGGACCTGTTGGGCCTAACTCGGCACTGTGATTCAGGGTAGATTCTTTCAGCAAGAATGTGTAATCTTTTTAGGATTACTCGAGCGATAATCTTGCCTGTTATGCTGAGTAGGGAAATACCGCGATATTTGTTGCAGTCGCTTATGTCACCTTTATTTCTATAAATGGCAACAATGTTTGCATACCCCATATCTCGTGGTACTAATTTTTCTTTCGAACAGAGCTGAAATATTGCATACAGTTCTGGAAGGATGGTTTGTGTGCCACATTTTAAAATTTCAGGTGGAGTACTATCTTTTCCTGGTGCCTTGCCGGATTTGAGAGAGTCTAGTTCTTCTATGAGGCATGGTTCGTTATTCAGGACTTACATGGTGGACTGTTGTTCAATGGCTTCCAAAGCTTCTCCTCCGACAGTGTTCTCCTCTGAGTATAGCTCTGAGTAGTGTTCTACCCAGCGATCCACCTGTTTCTCTCGATCTATGATTATCCCCCCCCCCCCCCCTTCCCACTCGTTGATCGTAAGGGGCCTTCTTATTTTTTGATGGACCGACAACTTGCTTGATGCCCTCGTACATTCCTCTTATATTTCCAGTGTCTGCACAGGTTTGAATTGAGGTTCAACCCAGCCTAATTATGTTTTTTTTTAAATCCCAAAATTTAATTTGCAAGTACGCAAGTCCGCTGGCGTTTTAATGATCACGCGATCCATTGATTGTCATTTGGGTAGACACGCTGGACACTGCACATCAGTTTACATCAGTGCAATATTGAGTGACTACATGAAAATGCTAAAGAAGAAACGACCAGGACACATGCGCAGGCAATAACTCGTTAACTCCTCTAATCTGGCAGCACTGTTTAAGTTGCTTACCTAAATTCTGGAACTAGTTTTTCACCCATTATGAAAATCAAGATGTATGTCCTGTGCAGGAAGTTGCGATTAATCTCTAGTTGATTTACAAATCAATTTTACGTTAAGTAGTTTGCCATTGCTGTCTGAACGAGAAGTCAACATTTAGTCTAACTGACCGGTGTGTAGAATGAATCCACCATGCACCGCCAAAGCACAGGAAGTTTAAAAGCGATCGTGTTAAACCCGTCGGCCACGCTGACCTCTCATTAATTATGAATGGGTCAAAAGTGACCCTGATCACAACACGTGTGACGGCTCTCATTAGATTTTCCGTATAGATATTGAACAGGTATATGGAGTGAATACAGCCCTGTCTTACTCCCCTTTGTACCTCAAACCAGTTTATGTTTCACCTGTTACTCTAACAGTTGCTTGTTGTTAATGATATAAAAATTCCATATCTGATATGATGTTCCACAATTTCTGATGTTGAATACTGTCGAAGACCTTATTGTAATCTATGAAGCAAGTATGAAGATCAACATTGAGTACTCTGCATTTCGTAAAGATAATTCTACGCTAGTTGAATCAATACTACTGGCACCTTGCTGTCTTCACAGACGATAGTTTGTTACACTGTACTGGGAGAAAAAAAGTACCTACACAATAACCTCTCCAAAGCAGAAAGCCTGGGTTGAATTGTAGAGACCCTGTTTTCCCCATGCAACATGATTTCTCTCTCGGACTGCCTAGTTTACTCCAGAAGAAAGGTAACAATAATACATCTTTAACAAGACAAGCTACAGAACCTACCGGATCAGCAAAGCAATATCCTTCTGTCGGAAATTTGAACCTAGACCCGTTGCCAACAAAGCCTTGTCTGCCCTGCCAGGACATTTAGTCTTTAAGCTGCATTTCCTCGCACCAGGATAAGGCTTGTACCCTCCCAGTTGCACACCTCCACCCAAAGCTGCTGGCACACTATGGGATGTCGGGTTTGGTGAACGCCGCCCAACATTCGGCGCTCACAGAAAGCAGGTAGTACCGTAAGCAGGTAGTGTATTTCATACGTTAGCTCAGTCATATATGACTAAGACCTGACTAATCAATACAATGCAGACAAAATTCGACAGACATTTCAAGCTGAACAAGACTTACACTGCATTTGAGGGTCAGCTCCACCAGCCATCTGACTGTTGATTCTTTCTGAAACACATACAGTAAACACATGACAGTACTGTCATGTTATCTATCATGTGATACTTTTTAAAAATGTGTGCCACTAATATACCGACGATGTCCTCCTCCTCCTCCTCCTCCTCCTCCTCCTCCTCCTCCTCCTCCTCCTCCTCCTCCTCCTCCTCCTCCTCCTCCTCCCCCTCCTCACGTAAAGTAAAATGGTTTGTCATTTGTCAAACCTTACATAGCCATGTATGCATTCTCAGCATCATCTTCTTCATTGTTAATATCATGATCGCAATCGTTGTCATTATCATAAATGTCATCACTATCTCCGTCTAAGTCATCATCGTCATCATTGTCTTCGTCATTATAAACATTGTCAAATTCCCTTTCTTTTTCTACTCCTCCCTTTCTCCTCTTTGTCTTCTTCTTCATCTTCTTTTCCTCCTCCTCCCCTCCACCTCCTTCTCCTCTTCCCATCTTCTTCCTCCTCCTCCTCCTCCTCCTCCTTCTTCTTCTTCTTCTTCTTCTTCTTCTTCTTCTTCTTCTTCTTCTTCTTCTTCTTCTTCTTCTTCTTCTTCTTCTTCTTCTTCTTCTTCTACTTCTTCTTCTTCTTCTTCTTCTTCTTCTTCTTCTTCTTCTTCTTCTTCTTCTTCTTCTTCTTCTTCTTCTTCTTCTTCTTCTTCTTCTTCTTCTTCTTCTTGTAGTCATGATGCAGCAAGTGCCTTTAGTAATGTATTCAGGGTATCCCGTTGTTGTTACTTCTACATATTTCAATAATACGGAATGGACCAGCCTCTTGGGCAGATTCAACGCAGAACGTCTCTCTCATCATAGTTCGCCAAAAAGGATACAGGTCATTTGCCAATTCTCGTTCCTCGTGGTCGGTCATTTGCCATTTCTCCTTCTTTATGATAGATCATTTTCCTGTTCTACTTCCTTTTGGTCGGTAATTTGCCAGGTCTACTTCCTCATGGTCGATCATTTGCCAGTTCTCATTCCTCATGGTCGGTCATTTACCAGTTCTCCTTCGTTATGTATTTTCACGTCCAAGGTATCACAGCCTTTTATTAGAGTAGCAATCCTTCTACCTCTGCTATGTCCAAACTTCATGATGATGATGATAATGATCATCATCATCATCATCATCATCATCATCATCATCATCATCATCATCATCATCATCATCATCATCTTGTTCCTCTTGTACCTTTCGGTATCGAGGTGAAGTATAAACAGCGGGAGAGTGCCCGTCTTTGAGCTTCACATATCGAGATTCCCATGGACTCTGTTATTCCCTCTGTCCATCCTTTACGTGGTCGGCCTTTTCTTCTTATTCCATTTGGTCTGTACATCATTACTTGTTGTGGTATACTGTCAGTAAGTAGCCAAGTTATGTTGCCGAAACTGTTCATTTGTTGTTTTACTTCATGACGTGTAATATTGCCAAAGTAATCTCGCTTGCGAGACATCATAATCATCATGTGACTTGCCGATAAGCGAGCTATGCCATTTTTTGCTTCCGAGACAAGATACTGTTTTTTATTTGTTTATTTTGTGGCTAGTTTTCTTTAAAATTCAGATCTTGTATTAAAGTCAACACTGTACATCTTTTTATTCCGCTGTTTTCTAAGAGTTCTTCAGTAACAATCAAGTTCAAAAGCCCACACTTTCTTCTGTAGTTATTGCGAGATGACTCACATGCGTATGTAGCGACAGATAAAATTAGTCGCATATCCTTTACAGGACGTCGTAGTCAACCCCTGCATTTTTTGGCTGTTTGTTATTTCTTGGCAAGTTTACGATCAACAGTTTGTCATTGTTTCCTGAATGATCGGAACTCATACCATTGTATGAAAACCAACGTAAGGTTGTCTACTGCCAAAATACCTCATAGCTGTGTTTCGGGATGCGTAATTACGAATTGCGCCCGTAACTCATTTGCCACAGATTCGGTTGCCACAGAGCTGGTTGCCACAGAGCTGGTTGCCACAGAGCTGGTTGCCACAAAGCTGGTTGCCAGAGATAACCATGCAAACAATCACAAATGATCTAGGCATATGTTATTCTTGTCTAGTTAGACTAATTCCCGGTTCTCCACCTCCCTTTTGCTCTTCCGTTCTCTAAAGCTGAATAGTTATATAGTTTTAACAACACATGAAAAAAAGATGTCTTACGTGAAGAAAACCACTTAGCAGCCATGCCCATGCCATCAGCTAAAACATTAAAATAAATTATTGAAAAGCGAATATTAAACAAATAATTCAAAACATTGTTTTCCCGTGAATAATTTGAACAATTTAAAAAGGGTTTTAAAAGGCCAGACGATTCTAAAAATATATTGAATACATGTTATATACGGGTTCTAAAAATATATTGAATACAGAAAGGAACAAATGCACTCATACGACAAGGGCTGAATATTGAAGAATGTTGGCTACTAAAGACTATAAAACAACGAAAATTGAAATAATTTGGTCACTTAAAACGTCCTAAAAGTTTGGAGATAACAATAATGCAGAGGTATATGCAGGGGAAGAGAGGAAGAGGAAGGCCAAAGAGAAGATGGGTGCAGGATGTGGCAGATGATCTCCAGATGGGAGATTTTGCTTATGATCGAGATTTACGGCGGGTTGTTATGAGAGCGAGGTTCTGTAAGGGACATGCTACTGAATGAATGAATGAATGTTTGTGTCTTCATTGTCCTAACACAGTGGTTCTCAACCTTTTTTGGCCCGTGCCCCCCTTCACCATATTTTCAGAACGTCATTCCCCCCTTCCTATCAAAAATTTGGCCCTGCCCTCCTTCACGTATTTTCAGAACGTCATTCCCCCCTCCCCCCTTTCATATTTCCTATCTAAAAATCCCCCACCCCTACACAGTATACGTAAAAATGGACGGTAAATTTAATAGCATATACTAAAACAAGTCTAGACATCCACATAAAACATGATTTGTGGGTCTACTTACTTTATAAAATGAATTTTAGAAGGATGAGACGTACATAACTGTAAAAGTATGAAGGGAAAAACAATATCAAGTAATCGGTTCTTGTATTAACGCGATCTTGAAATGGTCTTCATTTCCCCCCTGGAAACCCTAACATTCCCCCCTGGGGGGAAATTCCCCACCGGTTGAGAACCACTGTCCTAACAAATAATTGCATGAATTCTCTACACGTAACCGCTGGAGTAGTGTGTCACTATAGTTGGCGGAACATCGTGTCGCTATAGTTGCTAGAGCAGAGTGTCGCTATAGTTGCTCACCATTGATATCCGAGCTAACTTTACAACTCGTATTAATTTCTTAATTTGTCTTCCATCTACTTCCTCCTTCATCCTCCATTTTCTGTCTTCATCTGTCAAATTCTTTGTGTGTGTGTGTTCAGTCTTCCTATTTCTTATCTTCTTGTTTTTATCCCTTCTCTTTCTAATCCCTCTTTCTCATACCTATTTCTTTCTTTCTTTCTTTCTTTCTTTCTTTCTTTCTTTCTTTCTTTCTTTCTTTCTTTCTTTCTTTCTTTCTTTCTTTCTTTCTTTCTTTCTCTCTTTCTTTCAATAATTATTGTAATACTGACAACAGAACAATTATATGTACGTACAATAATTATTATAATTATTGTAATGCTTGCAAAAGAACACTTATTTGTAAGCACATCAACAATAATTATTGTAATACTGACAATAGTTAAATTATATGTCGGCACAATAATGATAATAATTATTGTAATGCTTACAAAAGAACACATATATAAGCATATACACAATAATTATTGTAATACTGACAATATAACAATTATATGTAAGCACAATAATGATTATTTTAATAGTGACTGACATATGCCTGGGTTCACTGACATTAAGGAGAGTGACCTTGCTAGTACATAAACAAGTGACCGGCATGAGAAAGAATAGACGAATGTTGGAGACAGTGAGTTAAGGGGTGTGAAGGGGTTTGCAGCCAGCTAGTGTGGATGGGGAGAGAGACAGTTTTAGTCTGGGGTGTAATGTTGTGGGGAGCCCAGGGAGGGGCTACACAGTAGGGTTAAAAGACAGTGGAAAATATTGACGGGAGGAGTTGAAGCTGAGACCGACTGCGGGTCAGGTCGTGTAGACAGTTGATGTTTTGGACTCGGAGCTGGTCGGTGTGCTAAGTTGGAGACCTAGGTCCTGTGTGGTGTTGTTCTCCGAGTTTTGAATGCAGGCCTAAAACCCAGTGGGGGTTGTATAGTTAATGAAGGCCTGAACCCAAAGTGGGTTGGATAGTTAGTGGGGGATAGACCCAGTGTGTGGGTTGTGTTGTGTGAGGTCCAGCCGTGGATAGTAGCTGGATAACCGTCCTGTGAACTGGAGATTAATAAGGCCTTGAGAAGGCAGTAATGTGTGCTGGTTGAGTTTTGAGGAGGATATATATATATATATATATTCTGTGGATTATATTGTTTTCTGGGTATGGAAATATGTTACGTGTGTCCGTGTTTCTTCTGAATAAAAAGATTATGTGCGCCAACTCAATCTTGTTCACTGACTGGAGGATGTGTACTGTGGGGGTGAGTTATATTGTGAGACAGGTGGCTATCTCAAATTACACTCCATAGTGACATACAAGGAGCATTGTAACCTAGACAACGACCATCTCACTCGATTATCATTAAGAACATCGTGAGAGTGACAATAGAACTATATAAAGCACATAAACAATAACTATTGTAATACTGACATTAGAATAGTTATAACATATATGGTGGTTAATAGTAAATAGATTACTCACACAATGCTTCTTTGCCGCCCATCATCACTGAAACAGAAGTAAAGTTCTAGTGAACATGAGAGCGGTAATACTCAAGCTAATTTTCGAATATTCACGTTGCACAACACCTCCCATCAAATGTTTCGACTATTCTGAGATAGTGCTACCGATTTAATTCCTAATGAATTGTCCCATTTTCTTGGATGTTACATTGTGGCATTTCTTTATTCTTTGGGACGATATATTTACATAACTCAAACACAAATATTACATTTATCACAGCTTACTATCAACGATAAACTAATGATTATTGTGGAACGATATTTTTACATAAATCAAACAGAAATATTACATGTATTACAGCTTACTATCAATGATTAACTAATGATGAATTTACATTGGCACCTTTCCGTCTTGACAGACGATAGTTTGGAACATTGTGCTTCAAAAAGGCTTAATAACTAAGACCCATGGCGGTGGCGAGTGTGGCTGGTAAGGTTAATTCTTGCTGCAAATGTTTGCCCACAGTAGATGCATGTGAAAAGATGGTCACTTCCCCCATTGTGCACCATCTTACGTCTCTCACGCTCTGTGTGTGCTTTATCTGCAATCATTTTCTCCTTTGTCTTTATTCCATTTCTGATAGTTGCCCTCCATGCAACACGTTCAGCGGCGACTTGCTCCCAATGTGCATTTTCAAATCCTGTATCAGTCATGTCCCGCTTACACTCATCTTTGTATCGTAGTAGAGGCCGACCCTGAGATCTCCTACTCTTCTGTAATGCACTAAAAAAGATGTCCTTTGGTATTCTACCATCATCCATCCTCCTAACATGTCCTATCCATCTAAGTCTACGAAGACTGAGCATGGAATACACCGTCACACAACCTGATCTTTCCAATACTTCAGTATTTGTGATTTTGTCTTGCCACTTAATACCAAGTATTCTTCGCAGACACCGCATATGAAAGCTGTTTAAACGTTTCTCTTAGCGTGAGTAAGTTGTCCAGGTTTCACTGCCATAAAGAAGAGTACTAAGGACACAGGCGTGGTAGACGAGGACTTTTGTTCTGGCAGTAAGCTCCATGTTCTCCCAGACTCTTTTTGCTAACATGTTCATTGTTGTTGCTGCCTTGCCAATTCTGATGTAGATTTCCTGATCGAGGGATAATTTGCTATTTATCTCTGATCCTAGATATGTAAAATGGTCTACTATCTCCAGTTCCGCATCGTCA
Organism: Cepaea nemoralis; assembly: GCA_014155875.1. Lineage (NCBI taxonomy): Eukaryota > Metazoa > Mollusca > Gastropoda > Stylommatophora > Helicidae > Cepaea > Cepaea nemoralis. The sequence continues at coordinate 33,574 of JACEFZ010013747.1, forward strand.
ATAAAGATTGATGGTACACCATGTGCACCTTGTGACATAATCTGTGTCTTCTTTTTGTTAATTGTTAAACCAAATTCAGAACAAGCATTGGAGAATGCAGATAGCAGATGTTGTAATTCTTCCTCAGAGTGGGTCGTAATCGCAGCATCATCCACAAAAAGCAACTCTCTGATTAGTACCCTCCTAATTTTGGTCTTGGCCTTCAATCTCTGAGCATTATAGAGGCCACCATCTGAGCGTGAGTGAATGTATATACCGGCATCCTGATCACGAAAGGCATATTTCAGTAGAAGTGAAAAGTATATCCCAAAGAGGGTGGGAGCTAGCACACAACCTTGCTGAACTCCACTCTTGATTTCATACTCTTCTGAAGTTGAGCCATCAAACTTGATTATACCCTTCATGCATGTGGTGGGCAGCCAATCTTCTTTAGTGCTTTGAACAAACCCTCACGACTGACCAAATCGAATGCCTTTGTGAGGTCGATGAAGGCAATAAACAGTGGCTGATTTTGTTCCCGGCATTTTTCTTGCATCTGTCGCAATGAGAATATCTTATCAATGGTAGACCGGTTCTGACGGAAGCCGCACTGTGATTCGGGGTAGACTTGATCTCCCAGGACTTGAAGTCTGCGCAGAACAATTCTGGCAAATACTTTCCCAACAATACACAGAAGTGAGATACCCCTATAGTTGTTACAGTCGCTCATCGCCCTTGTTTTTGTACAGCGTTATGATTCTTGAATCTTTGAAATCCTGTGGGACTTGTCCTTCTCGCCAGCATAGCTCTATTAGCTGGTGGATCTGTAGAGTGAGTTTGTCTTGCCCACTCCTGATTACCTCTATTGGAATCCCATCCTTACCTGTAGTCTTGCCAGACGCAAGCTCATTTATAGCACACTTAACTTCTGTTATGGTGGGAAGTGTGTCCAGGTGGTCAAGAGTTGGCAGGGCCACAATGGCGTTGAGGGCATCATCCGCTAGCTTGGTCACACTTGAGTAAAGCTCTAAATAGTGCTCGACCCATCTATCCATCTGCTGTTTCTTATCAGTGATAATTTCTCCAGTCAAGGTTTTCAGCGGTGCACTTCTTTTGATCATTGGACCACAGGCTTTCTTTATCCCTTCATACATGCTTCTGATGTTTCCCTTATCACTTGCGATTTGAATGAACTCACATAACTTGATCTAATAGTCATTCGCACACTGCCTGGCAGCCTTTTGCACATCCTTCCTAGCTTGCTTTAGCTCACTCAGAGTGTTACGCGTTGGTCTTTCCTTGTTTCTTAAGAGAGCTATCTTCTTTTTATCAATCAAGGGCTGCAGTATCTGGCTTTTTGCCGCAAACCAGTCCTGCCTCTTATGATCCACAGTGCCGTAAACCCATACCGCTGTTTTATAAATAGTTTCCTTAAGTTTACTCCATTTATCATTTACTATACAATTGTCTGATGTATCAGTGAAAGCGTCTTCAAGTTGCTGTTGAAATTCAAAGCACTTTCCAGGATCGTGAGTGTTAATAATATTAATCTTGGGGCTAGATTTATGTTTAGCTGTGTAGATTCTCTTTGGTCTCAGTCTAACCCTTGTAACAACCAAAGAATGATCTGTATCACAGTCAGCACTGTGGTAACTTCGAGTTAATAATGTATGGTTCAGATGTTGTCTCCGTGTGATAATGAAGTCCAGTTGATGCCAATGGCCGGATCTTGGATGTTTCAATGTGACCTTATGCAGCTCTTTTGTTTTAAAAAAGGAGTTTGTAATACATAGGTCATTTCTAGTGCAATGCTCCAACAGCCTTTGCCCATTATCATTCATGCGACCCATGTTGTATTTTCCAAGGCACACTGGCCATGAACTCGAGTCCTTGCCCACACGAGCATTGAAATTCCCGAACATATAAATGTAGTCGGATTTTGGAACTGCCTTGATCGCAGAGTCTAGCTGCTCATAGAACGTATCCTTCACATCATCAGAGGAAGCGAGTGTCGGTGCATATGCAGTGATAATGGTGGCAAATCCACAAGAGGTTGCCAAGCGCAGTGATAATAATCTTTCATTACCTCCAGCTGGGATATCAATCATTCCCAGTAGCGAATTCTTCACTGCAAAGCCCACACCATGTTGACTTTTTTCTGCCTGCCCTTTACACTTCCAAAAAAGGTGTAATTGTTTTCCCTGAGTGACCCTTCCTTAGCGAGGCGAGACTTCTGCAGGGGCCAGCAATATCAAAGTTGAGACGATTGAGTTCAGCATAAATCACATCCGTTTTTCTCACATCGTCAATATTTGTCAAGTCAGTAAAAATCCTGGACACATGGTTCTTACGTTCCAGGTTGCAAGCCGTAGCTTGAGGTTTCTATTATTCTTTTTATTAATACCTGGTACATTGGTTTTACAGCCTGCGATTCAGATTTTGTCCTAGCCCCAAGCACCCATTGAAGCAGGCAGGCTGTGGCGGATCAGCACCCAATTGGCTGGGGGATGCCCAGCTTGAGGCGGGCGGTAGCTGATCAGTGACACCTGTAGGTGTCTCCCACCGTCAGAGGCAACGCGTGGCGCCGCATGTCTACGCCAACTGACAAGGGCTTATAACCCGTAACAGTTGCCTCTCGCTTTGATTCCGAGACCGGTTAAGACCAGGGATGGAGTTATTGCCTCTCCATAGCACAAAGCCTGGGCTAAAATAAAGAAACCACGTGTTGCCCATACAGCATGAACCCTCTCTCGGCCTGCCTAGTTCACTCCAGAGGAAAGTTAACACCTGTACATCTGGAACAAGACAAGCTGCAGAAGCTGCCGGATCAGCAAAGCAATGCTCTAACTGTCCGCCTGTCGGAGCTTCGATCCTAGACAAGCTGCCAACCAAGGCTTAGGGCCTGGTCTGCCCTGCCATGACTATTTTGTCTTTGGGTTGCATTTCCTCGCATAAGGATAAGGCTTGTACCCTCCCAATTGCGCTCTTCCGCCCGAAGCCGTTGGCACAATGTGGGGTGTCGGGTTTGGTAAGCGCCGCCCAACATTCGGCGCTGACAGAAAGCAGTTAGTACCGTCTACTGTCATACGGTAGCTCAGTCATATCTGACTAAGACCTGACTACAACCTGACTAATGATGACTGCGGAACGATAATTTTATATAAAGCAAAAACAAATATTACATTTATTACAGCTTACTATCAATGATAAACTAATGATGACGGTTGATCTATATTTTTACATAAATCAAACACAAATATTACATACACCATAACTTACTATCAGTGATAAACTAATAAAGTCTGTTGAACGATATCTTTACATACCTCAAAGACGAATATTACATTTATCATAGCTTAATGTCAGTTATAAAATAATGATGACTGTTGACAACAACGAAGAAAATACTTACTAATTTGTTTGCACACCTCTGTAAAAACAATGGAAAATACAAGTCAGTGAGCTTATTATGTGCGTTACCTGGTACAAGCAGTTTATATTCTATACTTCTGTGTTTTCCTCACCCTGAGTAACAATCTATACCTGATAATTGTTTTATCGTTTTAAATGAATTAACATATATTTTGGAAGACAGAAAACAAAGACAGACATATGGACAAAGAGACAAGACAGAGAGACGCCAGACAGATCGACAGGCGGACAGAAAGACAATCAGAAGCAGGCAGGCAAAAGGAAAGGCACAACGAAATAAAGAAGTTTATTTTCGAAGGGTCTCAAACTGGGCATCCAGGCCCGTCTTACATTCCGCCTTTTCGGTCACTTATCTTTCGCACACCAGTTATCTATCATGAATGTTACATTTCATTTTAAAAGATAAACATTGTAAAATGATTGCTGTAAACACACACCAAATATTAAAAAAAAATTATATTTCTACGTTCCCGCTCTCTCTCTCTCTCTCTCTCTCTCTCTCTCTCTCTCTCTCTCTCTCTCTCTCTCTCTCTCTCTCTCTCTCTCTATATATATATATATATATATATATATATATATATATATATATATATATATATATATATAAAAGAGGGCGAGTCAATAAGTAAGTCACACAGTTCTGTGGGATGGCAGGTAAATGTAGTTAGTGTTTTCTACAGGTGTCATTAGGTGACAGCATCATTGAACTTTATATTCCCGTTTGTCAGGTGGCGCTAGGTGTCTCATGCGCATGCGCAACGTATAAACAAAATGGCGACTGTACTTACGGAGTGTACAACTAAAGAGCAACGTGCTGTTGTGCGATTTTTTTTGTGGGCAAAAGGACTGCCTGAAAATGACATTCATAAGGAAATGCTTTCTGTTTATGCTGACAAATGTTTGTCCTGTATAGCTGTGCATAGCTGGGTAGAAATATTTTCTCAAGGACGCTAATGACGCCGAAGTTGAATGTGAAGTGAAAACGTGGTTTAGAAAACAGAGCACGCAGTTCTATGCAGTCGGTTTGGGATAAGTGCATCAATGTTGGTGGAAATTATGTTGAAAAATAAAGGGACAACGTACGTATAAAAATAAACTGGTTTCAAGTTGTTATCATATTTACATATACAATAGAACTACCCATTTCATCCCATCCTGTTCCTCTTGTGCCTTGCAGCGTCGAGGTGAAATATAAACAGCAGGACAATTCCCGTTTATGGGTTCCATGTATCGAGATTCCCATGGACTGCTATTCCCTCTGTCCATCGTTTACATGGTCGGTCTCTTCTTCTGCTTCCATTTAGTCTGTACTTCATTGTTTGTTGTGGTATACTGTTAATTGGTAACTTAGTTACATGGCCAAACCATTTGACTTGCTGCCTTCTAATAAAATCTAGCGCTGCTTTAATCCCTAAATTAGAAAGACAAGAGAACTACATGCTCAAGTAATCCTACTTACGTCCGAGGGATAATCCAGCGAAGTCCACTCCTGTATGGAAGACAGTTGAACAGTCAATATCAGAGTAGGGAGAGGGCGTCTATCATATATGAATCAGTGTATGAATATATCAGTTACATAATCTGCCAGTGTGTGTCAGTGTGTCTGTGTGCGCGCGCGCGCGTATGTGTGTGTGTACATACATGCCTGCCTGCCTGCCTGTCTGTATGAGTGCATCTGTGTCTGTTTGTGCGTGTCTGAGTGTATCTGTATGATGCATGTGTGTGTGTGTGAGCGCCATCGCGTTTGTCTGTGTTAATGTGTATGTGTGCTGTATGTTTGTGTCTGTAAGCATGCGTATACATACATGCCTGCTTGCCTGTCTGTATGAGACCATCTGTGTCAGTGTGCGTGTCTGAGTATGTCTGTATGGTGTATGTATGTGTGAGCGCGTGCGTGCGTCCGTCTGTTTGTCTGTGTTGATGTCTATGTGTATGTATGTGTGTGTTTGTGCGTTTATCTGCGTGAGTATGGGTGCATTCGTGAGTGAGTGGATTGTTCTAGAGGCACGGTGTGCATAGGGACAGCATTATTAACCTGGCTGTTAGTAACTGACTGGGGTTTAATCCCCCAGCAATAGTTAATTGTATGCCTGTCTGTCTGTGGGTGGGTGGATGGTTTCTGGATGGATGGGTGGGTGGGTGTGTGGATGGTTTCTGGATGAGTGGGTGGGTGGATGGTTTCTGGATGAGTGGGTGGGTGGATGGTTTCTGGATGAGTAGATGGGTGGATCGTTTCTGGATGGGTGGGTGGGTGGATGGTTTCTTGATGGATGGGTGGGTGGTTTCTGGATGGGTAGGTGGGTGGAAGGTTTCTGGATGGATGGGTGGATGGTTTCTGGATGGGTGTGTGAGTGGATGGTTTCTGGATGGGTGGGTGGGTGGATGGTTTCTGGATAGGTGGGTGGGTGGATGATGTGTGGATGGATGGGTGTGTGGATGTTTTCTGAATGGATGGGTGGGTGGGTGGTTTCTGGATGGGTGGGCGGGTGGATGGTTTCTGGATGGGTGGGTTTGTGGATGGTTACTAGATGGATGGGTGGGTGGGTGGATGGATTCTAGATGGGTGGGTGGGTGGATGGTTTCTGGATGGGTGGGTGGGTGGGTGGATGGTTTCTGGATGGGTGGGTTGGTAGATGGTTTCTGGATTGGGTGGATGGTTTCTTGATTTTTGGGTGGGTGGATGGTTTCTTGATGGGTGAGTGGTGGGTGGTTTCTGGATATGGGTTCTGGGTGGGTGGGTGGATGGTTTCTGGATGGGTGCGTAGGTGAATGGTATCTGGATGGGTGGGTGGGCTGATTGATGGTTTCTTGATGGGTGGGTTGGTGCCTGCCTGTGTGTGTGTGTGTGTGTGTGAGCGTGTGTATCTGCGAGCTTGACTGGCGTGCGCGCGTGTATGTTCTTTTTTATCTGTGTTTATGTATGTGTGTTGGTGCGTTTATCTGCATGAGTATGGGTGCATTTATAAGTGAGTGGAAGGTTCTAGAGGCAGTGTATATATATGGACAACATAAGTAA
>JACEFZ010013747.1:45000-47500 GCA_014155875.1 Cepaea nemoralis
TTCGTCCATTAATGTTCTACAAATATATTTAATAACTTTTAATTCCCAATCATCCGCATGTTTCCACATGAAAGATGCAAGTTTTCAAAATGTTTTCTTTAGCTTGTTTGTTGATTTTGTGGCATAGGCTGTACATACTGTTTATCTTCTATATTGCTACGGCCAGTCTTCGGTTCATACTGTTTATCTTCTATATTGCTATGTCCAGTCTTCGTTGACTTCTTGTAATCATCGCCCATTGTTGCTTGTCATGGATTGAAAATATTCAAAGTTTGTGGCATTTTCGATTCCTTCGTTGTTGATTGTGATGTTAGGTTGATAAGTAGTTTTGTCTGTGGACATCATCATCATCATCATCATCATCATCATCATCATCATCATCATCATCATCATCATCATCATCATCATCATCATCATCATCATTATTATTATTATTATTATTATTATTATTATTGGTCGAGTATTGGTTTGGAACGCCGGGCATCCATTCGGGTGACCAAGGTTCGAATACCGGTAAGGTGATGGATTTTTTTTTTCGGTCAGGGGAAACAATAAACACCCTAACCTGCAAAGTTTGCTACCACTGCACTAGTGAGGCGGCCTTAATTGATTAATTGCCATGGGATGATAATTCGCCTGCTTCAAACTTCTCGTAACTGCAATGTGCTCATAAATCAAACAATAGTTACAATATCAATATAGTATTCCCCCCTATGCAACTCCCTTTAATTTGATATATAATAAAACATCTCTGCTATCTTAATAACTTCTTTTGGGTCATAACTGTGGCACACCCATTTTCCACCATACATTGTTGTTTGGTCCAAACCTAATTTTTGTTTGTCTTTCAAACTGTTAATTCCTCAGGCTCAAGACTCTTCCTGTCCTATACCGCAAGGTACTATAGGCAGCCATGACATATTTTTGTGTTAACTTCATGAAAACATGAGCTTCACAATGTCTTTTCTTTTGACAGACATGATTAATTCTTCTAATCCTTTAACACGACGTGAGAGGAGGGCTGCGTCATCTGCATATCTGAGCTTTGGAAATGGGTTTCCAATTATGCATGGAACACAATTGTCTCTGCTCTCATAATTTTTGACGTCTCTCATTACATTTTCCATACATATGTTGAACGAAGATGCGGAGAAAACGCAGCCCTGTCTTACGCTTCTTTGCATCATAAATAGTTTGATGTTTTACCTGCTAATCTGACAGCTGCTTATTGTTCACAATATAATGATTCAGTTAAGTGGATCAAATATGCTGGAAACCCCCCGTATCTCCCATGACGTTTCAAAATTTCTGAAACTGAACACAATCAATGATCTTACTGCCGTCTATGAAACAAATATGAGGAACTCAGCTGTGCTCTCTGCATTTCTCAAAAATGGTTTCCATGTTGAAGATTTAACCATTGGTTGGATCATCACCTGTTTTCTGCCCTGTCTGAAACCCTGTCTATAATTCTGCCCTGTCTGAAACCCTGTCTATAATTCTTGTAAATATATTCTAACTGACTTTCATTGCTCCTCAAGATGATTCGCAGACAATTTTACTATCACGGCGTATCAGCGCTAATATAGTTGGGCTAGCTTGAACAACACCCCTCCGCCGGTCAGTTGCCTATCAAAGTCGACTTCTCGTTTAGAAAGCAATGGCAAACTAACGAATTAAAAATTCCCCAGGAAATCAACCTGTATTTGGGGTTGATCGAAAATCCCTACAAAAGAGATGCAGTATGTTTTTTTTTAGACGAAAGGTGTTGAAAAAATATTGTGGCAAACGAGAAGAGCTTTTCAGAGACTGAATACGATAGAAAGGGATAGCTGCCAGATTAGTTCTCGGAATATTATGGAAAAATAATCTGCTACGTGGAACGTATCAAGAACTCGATAAGCAGACGATCGTGGACGCACGAGATTGCATGGGCAGGTTCGCACCGCACATGACATTACTTTACAACGTTCATTTCCCTCAGATATGTCTGCCCTGCTTGGGCCAGTTTGGCTACCTTCGCGGCAGGAACTAATGATTTTGCGTGACACAAAACGTGACTTAGCATCCGACATGATTTCCGCCTGGGATCTATTTTTATCGTCCGTTACCGCATGTCAGAAGTTAGCGAGCTAAGGTTAACTATTTGTAATTCTTGAAATAATAAATCAAAGAGATTTGAGATGGACGAGGAAACACACATCTCAGAAGGAAAGAGGGAAACGTTAATTGCATATCCCTTAGAGGATGTCGCAGTCAACTCCAACATTTATGTTTGGCATTTTGTGATTTCCTGTCAAGCTTACTTTCAGTAGTTTGCCATTGCTTTGTTTTTTAACGACCGACATTGCATGAAAACCAACGCAAGGCGTTCTGCTTCGCAATCGCCCGCAGCTGTGTTTCGAACTCGGATAGCGGGATTACGAATTGCGATGGTTACCCCGTCGCTATAGGGGTGGCAAGTAAAGAGAACATAACTTGAAATGATAGGATAAGGTAA
>JACEFZ010013747.1:50000-67500 GCA_014155875.1 Cepaea nemoralis
GTGTGATGAGAACATAGTCATTAGAGAACAATGTGGCGACTGGAAAAATCAAAGGGAAGAGATATCCTGCATTGTACAAATTTTCATATGTCTGAGAAATTCTATATTATATTTATTTCCATATTTCTGACATATATTGATTTCCATATTTCTGACATACTCTATATCATATTGATTTCCGTATTTCTGAGATACCCTATACCAGTGCTTCCCAAAGTGGTGGTCCGCAGACCGGTGCCAGTCCTCGAGCCCTTCTTTACCGGTCCGCAACATGAGTTGAAAAAAGTAAGAAAAAAGTTAAATATTTTCTCCTTTGAGGATTGTATAGAATTATTTTAAAAACAAGGTTATCCTTTTCTCAAAACATGATATCCGCACCATTTTTATGGTGGTTTCTTCTTTTCGTTCATCCGGAGTGTTTTTTCAGATGTGATTGCGGTGTGTCTGTTATGCGCCCTTGGGCCGAAACCCGTAGGCCAACACATCCGACAATAGCGTGCTTTTTTGACCAGGAAGCATTCCTGGGAGATTCTCACTTTTGTGGTGCCATCTACAACCATGCTGGTCAAGGTTGAACGGGTCGAATACAACGGTCATCCCTCAAAGGAAGGCAGGGACAGTCCATAGCATTTTCCGCCATCCAAGGTTGCTTCCATAGTTGCAGGGCCGACACATAGCGCCCTGTTTCTGGGCTCACCGAGGGAAATCGTCACGTCCTGCTCATGGCTGCTTTAAATCCTCAATTCAATATATTGGTAATTTCGTTTGCCCCGGGCCATTCCCGCACAAACCAGACAGGTTTGCAGACGGCATCCACTCAGCGAGTTTTCGGACATGTGCTTGTCCGTTGCGCCCGTCAGAGCTGTTCCAGGCACGACAGACATTCGGAGAACTACCTAGTCAGAGCTGTTCCGAACAAGAGCGGCATTCAGAAACTAGGTAGTCAGAGCTGTTCCTAGCACGAGGAGTCATTCGGACGAGACATTTCACTCGGACGTAATTGCGTAGTGTCAATTTTTAGTTTGCCACCCGTAGGACGACACTTCCGGCTTCCGGCGGGCATTTTTTAATGAGGTTAGCCTTCCTCTGTTATTATGGTGATTTAATTTTAAAATAAATTGAGCCTGCAGCCGTATAGCCCGAGGAGTATTTATTTTTAAGGAGAAGCGAATCATTGGTTCAATGGGAAAGTTAAAAATAGTAACCAGCTGAAACCATACTAAAAGCCGACGACATTTGTTTGTTGACTATGAGCGTTTCTTTTGTTTCCTAAGTGATGAAAAGTGAGAAAGATGCACATTATAATTTGCTGATTGCCATAAGATGCAGAACATACGTGATTTTCGTTGTACGATTATAATGCGTTCTGCCATCGTCTGAGCGAGTGAAGGTGTTAGATACATCTGCAAAATATTTTTCACTACAGATGGACGAAAGCACGGACGTGTCAACTTAGCGATTCTGATGGTGTATGTGAGATATCGATACAAAGACAACTTGAAAGAAGAATATTTTTTTTCGTCAATGAGCATTATTAAGACAAAATACAGAAATAGTATGGAAATTTGTTCTCCTTTGCGGGTAGTGCTGTTTAAAAGCGAGCCACGATTTGATAAGCTTGTAAATAATAAACAGACCCACCCCTTGCATTAATTAGTTACTGTTAGCAGCTAATCATTAAATCATTTTTATTACAACATACTGTAATTTAGTCAGCATGTTTAAAATCTGATTTGGTATCGTTTTCCAAGATATATTTTATTTTTGTGTTATATTGGTGTTCATTACTGTCGGTGTATACGGGTAAGTACACCTTTACAAGAAGACCTAAATGTAGTTTTGACATTTGAAAAATTGTTTGATTTGTAAATCTCTACAATAAAATATTTACTCATGAAAATGGGACCACCATTACATAAATCACCGTCACCCAATAATATTATGGAGCAGTATTTAGCGCACCGGGACAACACCCACAATTACGTTAAATCTTATATTTATATTAAAATGTATATTGAGGTCATATAAAATTCCAGATTACAAGGAGACAAATTATTCTAAACGGCACCGGTATCTGTTGCAAAAGGAGACTTTTATGTCGGTCCGGGAAAGTGAAAAGTTTGGGAAGCACTGCCCTATACTATCTTTCTGAGATACCCTATATTATATTGATTTCCATATTTCGGAGATACCTATATTATATTGATTTCCATATTTCTGAGAAATCCTATATTATATTGATTTTTATATTCACAAGGTGTTACGCATCTCGTAATTTTTAAATGCATGCTAATTACCAGTAAGTAACGGGCCATTTTACAGGCAGTAGACGCATTGGGCCGGCTTCTTGGCCTAGAGGTTAGCAACTTTTCTCTATAATCTCGTAAACTCTCGAAAGTAACGTGACGACGGTGAGAATCAGCAGTGGTTCGAATCGCGTAGGTAACTTACTGGGTATGTGCGCCGGCCGCTCAGAAAGCAATGGCAAACTACTGAGCGTAATCTTGCCAAAGAAATCAACAATCATCTGAAAGATGCTGATGTTGACAACGATGTCCTGTAAAGGATATGCAAACATTTAGATGCATTGGGCAAATGGTGATATATCGGTATATGTTATGGGCCAATCCGCACTTTAATCAGATAATCCGTATTTTAATCAGATAGCGGTGGGAACGATTAGCAGAATGACTCTTCGCTGGCTGTTGAACGAGGGGACGGAGCACGTATGGGAATGTCCTGAGTGCAGTGATGTCGGTTCTTAACTCAACTCAACTCAACTCAACTCCGCACTCGGTGGACTGTGGCAGGTATTACACATGTTTCCTTTACTTCCTAAGTTATTTCATAGTACTCAATTCAGACTGGGTCGGCCTAGGGGCCAAGGTCAGTTTTAACAATCCAACACAACAATCAACAAATGATGATCTCCATCTCTAAAAACGTTTACGGTTTGAAGAGATGATCTAATATCCACCTCTAAAAACTTAAACGTCTTGTAGAGAGATTTAATTCCCACCTCTAAAAACGTTTACGGTTTGAAGAGATGATCTAATATCCACCTCTAAAAACTTAAACGTCTTGTAGAGAGATTTAATTCCCACCTCTAAAAACGTTTACGGTTTGAAGAGATGATCTAATATCCACCTCTAAAAACTTAAACGTCTTGTAGAGAGATTTAATTCCCACCTCTAAAAACGTTTACGGTTTGAAGAGATGATCTAATATCCACCTCTAAAAACTTAAACGTCTTGTAGAGAGATTTAATTCCCACCTCTAAAAACGTTTACGGTTTGAAGAGATGATCTAATATCCAGCTCTAAAAACTTAAACGTCTTGTAGAGAGATGTAATTCCCACCTCTAAAAACGTTTACGGTTTGAAGAGATGATCTAATATCCACCTCTAAAAACTTAAACGTCTTGTAGAGAGATTTAATTCCCACCTCTAAAAACGTTTACGGTTTGAAGAGATGATCTAATATCCACCTCTAAAAACTTAAACGTCTTGTAGAGAGATGTAATTCCCACCTCTAAAAACGTATACATCTTGTAGAGATGATCTAATATCCACCTCTAAAAACTATACGTCTTGTAGAGATGATCTGAATTACGTTTTAATGCAAATATAATTTTCCTTTTCGTTCGCTCGCTTTGAGTTCAAGCGTAGTCCATACACGTGCCAGTTCTTCTAATGTACTGGACTGATTTTTGTGTGTGGGTTAGCTTGATTTATTATTAGTATCGCTCGCCATCAGGCCAAACAGCTCCGACTTCTTATGCAGTTGTAATTTTGTAATTTACGTCTCCATATCAAGGACGAGAAGTCAGCAGACCGCATTACGTTGGTTTTTTATTAAAAATGGTATGAGTGCCGGTCGTTCAGAAAACAAAGGCAAACTACTGAACGTAAACTTGCCAAGAAATTAAACAAAAAACAGCCAAACAATACTGGGGTTGACTGCGACGTCATATAAAAGGATATGCAACTAACTTTAGAACCAGTCGTACGCCTACACTATGTAATGACCTCTTTCGAAATTCAGATAGTAGATTACAGTGCTCACATTCCTTGCTTCCATAATGGATCCTGGTAATACTTGAACGACATAGCAATCGATTAGAAAAAAAAAAAGATTAAAATAAATAAATTTAAAAAAAAAAAAAGTAGACGTTGAGCTTTACTAGAATCGATCACTAGTAAAGAAAAAAAAAAACGGACGTTTCGTCCAAAACCTTCGTCAGCACACAAACAACAAACATATACCGATACAACAACATGAAACGATTACCATCCCAGACGGTGGTGTGTTTACATTGACCTACCTCCTAGGTCGACTCTGTCTAAAATGTGTACAAGGGAATTTCCTGAGAATTAAGGTTGCTGGTGAGATATTGATCCCATGACCCATCGAGTGCTAACTGGTCTAAATAATACAAGCCTACAAATTTTACGGTTCTGTACTTCTCGCCCTAATGAAATTCGTTTTATAACGTAAGTAGACCCTAAATACATTGTCTAGACTTTTCCTAGTATGTGTTATTAAATTTAGCTTCCATTTTTATGTATACTGTGTAAGGGTAGGGGGGGGGGGGGAATTTATAGGGATCAAATTCGAAAGGGGGGGGGGGAATGACGTTCTGAACATATGGTAAAGGGGGGGGGTGTGGGCCAGGAAAGGTTTAGAACCACTGCCGTAGGACAACCCGGCATTCTAGCAACTCGGTCAGCCGTTATATACTCACTAAGAGTTATAAACGTCCTTGACCGTACGAGTGTTTACCCAGGAACATATTTATAACCAAACAGTATTTCCTCTTTGTTCACATTAAATGCTATAACTGACCCACTAACATTAATATATCGGCTTAGAATTGACCTATAGACTTGAATAAGGTACTGTTGGATATTTTCCCCCCAAGAGGTATCAAACTGTGCAGACTGCACAATTAAAAAGCAATTTAGAAAATGATACTAAAGTAGCTATTTTAGCATCTGTGAGTCTGGTATACACATTAACACCATCGCTAGTGCATGCCGGCTCGGTGGCGAAGGGAGTTACGGACGCAGGTAGTAATCCCGCATAACGCGTTCGAAACACAGCTGCGGGCGATTTGGAAGCAAACCGCCTTTCGTTGGTTTTCCATACACTGGTATTAGTGCCAGTGGTTCAGAAAGCAATGGCAAAGTACTGAACATAAACTTGCCTTGAAATCACAAACAGCCAAACAATGCTGGCGTTGACTGCTACGTCCTGTAAAGGATATGAAACTAACTTATTGTTTAGTGCCATGGGGTTAGGGCACTGTGTAAGATTCTTCTTATGCAATCTAAAGGAGAAGATTGAAGCTCGTGTACAGTTATCCGTATGCAATCAACGTGATCCTTCAAGAAAACCGAACTGAAACCAAGTGAAGCCTTACCCTGAACGTCTTGTCTCTTCTCTAACCAACAGCTTTCACTAGACTCAACCTTTAACTAAAGGACACGGTGAGACGGAACACGGTTTTATTACCATAGTGCCTGGTAGAGATACAGACAAGCAACTTGTCTTCCTGTCAGCGACTGATGGATGGCTCTGTCCAACATTGCAAGTTTATGTCTGGCCAACTGAGATCTAGCGGAAAGTAGTCTCATCGTCCTTAGATGTGCCTTTTAAAATTTCCCTCAGTTGTTTGCCAACAGTTTGTTTTCCTCATTGCGTTTTGAATATACCATTTTCATTTTATTGTTTCCAGAGTTGTTTTCCAACTTGTTTTCCACATTTTGTTTTGAATATATCCTTTTCATTGTGTGTTTTCCAAAGATAATTGCCAGCAGCTTGATTTCCACATTCCGTTTCGAATATATCCTTTTCATGTTGTCGTCTCCAAAGTTGTTTTCCGACAGCTCATTTTCCTCGTTGCGTTTTAAATACGAAGGAAAGAAATTAACTAACAGGACTTTCATTATAAAGTGCATTGAAGAGTATGGACAACGGAAAATCTCATTTCATCAAACACACTGGCTCTTAAGCATTGTCACACAATCGACTTGGAAGAACAACGTTTTTCTTATCTTTTTTTTTTCTTTTTAAAAAAAAATATTTATTTTAGAGTTAGATACTTAAATAATTACTTATCGCTCACAGAAATAAAAAGAATACGACAATGATGCGTGTTGTCCTCGAGCCTCTTTAACTTATACACAGAAAACATTCTTAAAGAACGTCAAAGACCTGCCTAGATTAATAATCAATGAAAGAATCATAAACAATCTTAGGTATTCAGACGGTACAGTGGAGGAGGAGGAGTAAACAGAGAAGGAGGATAAGGAAGAAAAAGAAGAAGAAGAAGAAGAAGAAGAAGAAGAAGAATATCCAGTCTAGTTTAACATTGTTATTTTATAGGAATTGACCTGTATACAAACTGACTTACATACAAACTGACTTAGATACAAACTGACTTACATACAAACTGACTTACATACAAACTGACTTACATACAAACTGACTTACATACAAATTGACTTACATACAAACTGACTTACATACAAATTTACTTACACAAACTGACTTACATAAAACTGCCTTACATACAAACTACCTACCTTCCACACGAATTAATTTACATACAATCTATTTACATAAATACTAACTTACCTACAAATTGACTTAGATGCAAACTGACTTACATACAAACTAACTTACATACAAACTGACTTTCATACAAATTAACTTATATACAAATTGACTTAGATACAAACTACCTTACACATGAATTGCCTTACATAAATCTAACTTATATGCAAACTAACTTACACACAAACTAACTTTCATACAAACTGTCTTACCTACAAACTAAATTACATGCAAACTAACTTAATACAAACTAACTTACATACAAACTGACTTACATACAAACTAACTTACATACAAACTAGCTTACATACAAACTAACTTACATACAAACTGACGTACATACAAACTAACTTACACACAAACTGACGTACATACAAATTAACTTACATACAGACTAACTTACATACAAACTAACTTACATACAAACTAACTTACATACAAACTAACTTACATACAAACCAACTTACATACAAACTGACGTACGTACAAACTAACTTACCTACAAATTAACTTACATACAAACTAACTTACACACAAACTAACTTACATACAAACTAACTTACATACAAACTAACTTACATACAAACTGACCTACATACAGTCTAACTTACATATAAACTGACTCACATATAAATTAACTTACACATGAATTGACTTACATACAAACTGACTCACATATAAATTAACTTACACATGAATTGACTTACATAAAAACTGACTCACATATAAATTAACTTACACATGAATTGACTTACATAAAAACTGACTCACATATAAATTAACTTACACATGAATTGACTTACATACAAACTGACTCACATATAAATTAACTTACACATGAATTGACTTACATACAAACTGACTCACATATAAATTAACTTACACATGAATTGACTTACATACAAACTGACTCACATATAAATTAACTTACACATGAATTGACTTACATACAAACTGACTCACATATAAATTAACTTACACATGAATTGACTTACATACAAACTGACTCACATATAAATTAACTTACATACAAACTGACTCACATATCGGCAAGAATTAATATCTCATTATTATTGACTGTGTGGATGACACTAAATGGATGAAACTGTGTGGATGACACGGTGTGGATGTGGTCAAGCCCTTTGACTCGGGCTCCGAAGGATGTGGGTTCGATTCCGGGCCGCGTCCATCGGTTCATGGTGAATTTTTTTCGGAGACTCCTGTGGGTCGTCGCTGGATCTACTGAGTTCGTGCACTGTGCGACACTTTCCTCGCTGTGGAAAGAGGCAGAGCCATATTGGATAAAACCCGGTGCAATGAATCTGGCTCTCCTGCCTTTAACCCCTTTTTAAATCCCCCTTGAGAATCCCGTAACCTTGTAACCTCTGGGTCCACCCCGCGTCATAAAGTGGGTTAAGGAAACTATTTTGGAACTTCAGGTTGCCAGTGTGACATTAACAACCCCTAGCCACCGAATTATGTTTGGCCAGGAAAATAGGACCATCATTATGAAGCAGACCGCCCTGTACTGGTTTTCTTACAATAGTATAAAAGTGCCGGTCGTTCAGAAACAATGGTAAACTACTGAACGTAAACATGCCAAGAAATCACAGTGTCGATGAGTCTATAAAAAATATAGGTCTAGCCGGGTATTCCTTATGCACCTTAATGAATGTAAAAGGGTTCTTCGTGTTTTTATACTATCAATATGCCATCATTGCGTGGATACAGTGTTCTTTATGTTTAGTTTACTTTAAAATCCGCTGCGTAGCAATAGTTTGTTTTATTTATTAGAAGAACGGCAATTTTAAAAACATACACGATGCCGACTATGAGTTATCCATCTTTCCGTGTGGTGCGTCGTTACACATTAATTGCACATTAAAATGCGTTTTTCTTTTGTCGAAGCATGCACCAGTGACATGTTGTTATGGCAAGGGACGCTTCTCAAACATGGTGTCTAGAGACACTGAATGTAAGCGACATTGCCAAATACAGCGAAAATGAAAATTGTCTGTACACTTTATTGCAGTAGTATATGTTGCTGTTGTGTACATTGTAGGGCAGTAGTACGGTGTTTTCTTCAAAGGACGTTGTCTTTTGTGTTTTTCTGGGGAGGATGTGCTGTGATTTCGTATTCGTTTTCGGAAGTTGTTGACAAGAAACCACGGAAGGCAGGTGGTGGATGAAATTTTAGGGCAGCCGACAGATAGTTGTTGCTTATGGTCTCAAGTTTCGCAACGGTAGGCAGAAGATCTCTTTAACGGGACAATGGCTACGGTCACCGGCCAGTATGGTCACTGCCAAGTAGGAAAGCAACGGCAAACTACCTTCTTTAAAGTTGCCTAGTTTATCATGATTCGCCTTATTACAGATCACCACAAGAAAAGAACAGGGATACTGAAATTAGCAACATGGAATGTTCGAACTTTAAGCGACGACGGAAAATTAGATAACATCAAACAAGAAATGGAAAGAGAGAAGATTAATGTATTAGGAATGTGTGAGACGAGATGGAACGGAGCTGGAATTAAGACAAGGGAGGAGTAAAAGTTTATTTATTCCGAAGGAGAAGAACTGCAAAGAGGTGTAGCAATTATCTTGGATCGGCAAACATCTCAATCTGTTAAAGGATATTGAGCCGTATCAGACAGGGTTCTATTAGTACAATTAATCGGCAGACCTTTTAACATAATCGTAATTCGCATATATGCTCCAACAGGAGAATGCTGTGAAGATAGAATAGAGGAATTTTATAATGACAGGGAGTCTGCTTTGAAGAAATATAAAAATTTAGAAATAAATATCTTAATGGGTGAATTCAATGCAAAGGTAGGACATCAAGGTGATGGATGCTAAATGAAAGAGGATACAGACTTGTAGAATGGGCAAAAGAGAAGAAAGTGATTGTAGGAAACACCTAATTTAAACAACATCCTATAAGATTATGGACATGGAGGAGTCCAGACAGCAGGATTAGAAACCAGACTATACCCTGATTAGCAGAAGCTATGGAAATGCTTTAACAATCGAAAAAAAAGTTCACAATGCAGACTGTTACAGTGATCACAGATTGATTACAGGCACACTTAGGATAAAATTAAGGAAAGTCAAGTATACAACAGGAAACTCTAAATATATCTGTGCACATTGCAAAAATGACAAAGAAATACAAGGCAATTTTAGCATAGAAGTAAAGAACGTATTTGATATATTGTATGACCTAGAGATCATATTTCAAGATATGGATGATTGAGGGGAAGTGTTGATCAATTCAACCAGTTTGGCTGCAGAAACAACTATTCTAAAATTAAAGAAAGTGGGTTGTAAGAAATGGATGCCTGAATACATTTTACAACTAATGGAAACAAGATGACACAACAAAATTAATCTTGCCAAATATGAAGAAATTTACAGAAAAGACAGAACATTACCTAAGGAGAAAAAGAAGCATTGCTTGAGAAAAATTGTATATAAATTGAAATTGGAAAACAACAAAACAATAAAAATACCAAATTAATGCACAGAAGAAATCAGGAGCCTACTAATCAAAGAACACGTACATCAGCAGGCTGCCTAAAAACAAAAGATGGAAAAATCATAATAGAAAAAGATCAGATTTTACATGTATTATCAGATTATGTGAAAAACTTTACGATGATAACAGAAAAGAACAGTATGATATTCGAAAAAAATAAGGAAGGACCATCAATTTTTAAGATGGAGGTTCAGAATGTTCTTAATCATATGAAAACTGGTAATACCCCCGGTTCAGACAAAATCACAACAGAAATGATTAATGCTTTAGAAGAATATGGAATAGATCAAGTCACCAGACTGCTCAATACAATATTTGATACTGGAGACATAACTCACGAATTATGTAATTCTGTATTTATTGCACCCTAAAGACACCAGGAGCCTTGGAATATGAACAACATCGAACAATTAGTATAATGAGTCACATCACAAAGCTTTTGCTAAGAATTATCATGCAAAGAGTTAGGAATAAAATACAACCTGAAACAGGAGAAGAACAATGTGGGTTTGTAGAAGACAAGGGTACAGTAAATGTTGTGTGCATACTGAGAACAGTAATTGAACGTTCTATAGAAGTAAACAAAAATCTACACCTTTCCTTTATTGACTTCACAAAGGCCATCGATAAAGTGAGACATGTCAGCATGATAAGGATGCTTGAAGATCTACAAACTGATGGAAAAGACCTTAGACTTGTAAAAAATAACATATATTGGAAAAAAGCTGCCATAAGAATTGATATTGAAGTAAGTCAATATCAGTCTGTTAAGAGAGTTGTGAGACAGGGATTTGTAATGTCTCCAGATCATTTTACCCTCAATATTGGGCCAGCCCCATACGCCGGAAAAATATACAGACGTTTTGTAGAAAAGTTTTAAAAATGTAGTGCACTCAAATGTTTACTTTTCATCCCCAATATCTATTCGAGTGTAAGACCTTAGAGACATCAGGACTTTGATATACCACTGAAGCCAGAATTTGATATACCACTAAAGCCAGAATTTGATATACCACTGAAGCCAGACTTTGATATACCACTGAAGCCAGACTTTGATATACCACTGAAGCCAGACTTTGATACTACCACTGAAGCCAGACTTTGATATACCAATGAAGCCAGACTTTGATATACCACTGAAGCCAGACTTTGATATACCACTGAAGCCAGACTTTGATACTACCACTGAAGCCAGACTTTGATATACCAATGAAGCCAGACTTTGATATACCACTGAAGCCAGACATTGATATACCACTGAAGCCAGACTTTGATATAACACTGAAGCCAGACTTTGATATACCACTGAAGCCAGACTTTGATATACCACCGAAGCCATACTTTGATACTACCGCTGAAGCCAGACTTTGATATACCACTGAAGCCAGACTTTGATATTACCACTGAAGCCAGACTTTGATATACCACTGAAGCCAGACTTTGATATACCACTGAAGCCAGACTTTAATACTACCGCTGAAGCCAGACTTTGATACTACCAGCTGAAGCCAGACATTTGATATACCACTGAAGCCAGACTTTGATACTACCGCTGAAGCCAGACTTTGATACTACCAGCTGAAGCCAGACTTTGATACTACCAGCTGAAGCCAGACTTTGAATACTACCAGCTGAAGCCAGACTTTGATATACCGACTGAAGCCAGACTTTGATACTACAACTGAAGCCAGACTTTGATATACCACTGAAGCCAGACTTTGATACTACCAGCTGAAGCCAGACTTTGATATACCAGCTGAAGCCAGACTTTGATATACCGCTGAAGCCAGGACTTTGATATACCAGCTGAAGCCAGACCTTGATTACTACCACTGAAGCCAGACTTTGATATACCACTGAAGCCAGACTTTGATACTACCGCTGAAGCCAGACTTTGATATACCAGCTGAAGCCAGACTTTGATATACCACTGAAGCCAGACTTTGATATACCACTGAAGCCAGACTTTGATATACCACTGAACCGACTTTGATATACACTGAAGCCAGACTTTGATATACCACTGAAGCCAGACTTTGATATACCACTGAAGCCAGACTTTGATATACCACTGAAGCCAGACTTTGATATACCACTGAAGCCAGACTTTGATATACCACTGAAGCCAGACTTGATATACCACTGAAGCCAGACTTTGATATACCACTGAAGCCAGACTTTGATACTACCACTGAAGCCAGACTTTGATATACCAATGAAGCCAGACTTTGATATACCACTGAAGCCAGACATTGATATACACTGAAGCCAGACTTTGATTTTTAACACTGAAGCCAGACTTTGATATACCACTGAAGCCAGACTTTGATATACCACCGAAGCCATACTTTGATACTACCGCTGAAGCCAGACTTTGATATACCACTGAAGCCAGACTTTGATATACCACTGAAGCCAGACTTTGATATACCACTGAAGCCAGACTTTGATATACCACTGAAAGCCAGACTTTGATACTACCGCTGAAGCCAGACTTTGATATACCACTGAAGCCAGACTTTGATATACCACTGAAGCCAGGACTTTTGATACTACCGCTGAAGCCAGACTTTGATATACCACTGAAGCCAGACTTTGATACTACCGCTGAAGCCAGACTTTGATACTACCGCTGAAGCCAGACTTTGATATTACCGCTGAAGCCAGACTTTGATACTACCACTGAAGCCAGACTTTGATATACCACTGAAGCCAGACTTTGATACTACCACTGAAGCCAGACTTTGATATACCACTGAAGCCAGACTTTGATACTACCAGCTGAAGCCAGACTTTGATACTACCGACTGAAGCCAGACTTTGATATACCACTGAAGCCAGACTTTGATATACCACTGAAGCCAGACTTTGATACTACCACTGAAGCCAGACTTTGATATACCACTGAAGCCAGACTTTGATATACCACTGAAGCCAGACTTTGATACTACCACTGAAGCCAGACTTTGGATACTACCACTGAAGCCAAGACTTTGATATACCACTGAAGCCAGACTTTGATATACCACTGAAGCCAGACTTTGATACTACCACGAGTCCAGACTTTGATATCCCAATGAAGGCCAGACTTTGATATACCACTGAAGCCAGACATTGATATACCACTGAAGCCAGACTTTGATATAACACTGAATGCCAGACTTTGATATACCACTGAAGCCAGACTTTGATATACCACCGAAGCCATACTTTGATACTACCGCTGAAGCCAGACTTTGATATACCACTGAAGCCAGACTTTGATATACCACTTGAAGCCAGACTTTGATATACCACTGAAGCCAGACTTTGATATACCACTGAAAGCCAGACTTTGATACTACCGCTGAAGCCAGACTTTGATATACCACTGAAGCCAGACATTGATATACCACTGAAGCCAGACTTTGATACTACCGCTGAAGTCAGACTTTGATATACCACTGAAGCCAGACTTTGATACTACCGCTGAAGCCAGACTTTGATACTACCGCTGAAGCCAGACTTTGATATACCGCTGAAGCCAGACTTTGATATACCACTGAAGCCAGACTTTGATATACCACTGAAGCCAGACTTTGATACTACCACTGAAGCCAGACTTTGATATACCACTGAAGCCAGACTTTGATACTACCGCTGAAGCCAGACTTTGATATACCGCTGAAGCCAGACTTTGATATACTACTGAAGCCAGACTTTGATATACCACTGAAGCCAGACTTTGATACTACCACTGAAGCCAGACTTTGATATACCACTGAAGCCAGACTTTGATACTACCGCTGAAGCCAGACTTTGATACTACCGCTGAAGCCAGACTTTGATATACCACTGAAGCCAGACTTTGATATACCACTGAAGCCAGACTTTGATATACCACTGAAACCAGACTTTGATATATCACTGAAGCCAGACTTTGATATACCACTGAAGCCAGACTTTGATATACCACTGAAGCCAGACTTTGATACTACCACTGAAGCCAGACTTTGATATACCACTGAAGCCAGACTTTGATACTACCGCTGAAGCCAGACTTTGATACTACCGCTGAAGCCAGACTTTGATATTACCACTGAAGCCAGACTTTGATACTATCGCTGAAGCCAGACTTTGATATTACCACTGAAGCCAGACTTTGATATTACCACTGAAGCCAGACTTTGATATACCACTGAAGCCAGACTTTGATATACCACTGAAGCCAGACTTTGATACTACCACTGAAGCCAGACTTTGATATACCACTGAAGCCAGACTTTGATATACCACTGAAGCCAGACTTTGATATACCACTGAAGCCAGACTTTGATATACCACTGAAGCCAGACTTTGATATTACCACTGAAGCCAGACTTTGATACTACCGCTGAAGCCAGACTTTGATACTACCGCTGAAGCCAGACTTTGATGCTGCCGCTGAAGCCAGACTCTAAAACAGTGAAAAGGCAAGTGAATCTTCTTCTTCTCCTGCGTTCATCCGGAGTTTTTTTTCCGGACTTGACTGCGTTATGCCTGTTTACAGCAGAGCTGCGTTCTTGCGCCGTTAGGCAGACACATCCGACTTGGGCATTTGTTGACCGGGTTAACCTTCCCAGGGCAAGTGCAATCGACTTCATTGTGTCGGGATTTACCCCACCAGGTTCACTATCTCTCCACAGAGCAGCTTACCGCTGGCCCAACACGTCGTACGGAGCACGGACTGCATAGTTGTGGCGACGACCCCCGAGGGTTTCCAAAAAATATGCACTGTTGAACCGAATGACAGTGTCCGAAAACGAATCCACATCAATCTTAGCTCGAGGCCGACAGCACAAGTGAGACTCCACCCTAAAACCTAGACAGCACGAGGGAGATTCCACCCTAAAACCAGACAGCACGAGGGAGACTCCACCCTAAAGCCAGACAGCACGAGGGAGACTACAAACCGTAAAGCCAGACAGCACGAGGTAGACTACAAACCGTAAAGCCAGACAGCACGAGGGAGACTCCACCCTAAAGCCAGACAGCACGAGGGAGACTCCACCCTAAAGCCAGACAGCACGAGGGAGACTCCACCCTAAAGCCAGACAGCACGAGGTAGACTACAAACCGTTAAAGCCAGACAGCACGAGGGAGACTCCACCCTAAAGCCAGACAACACGAGGGAGACTCCACCCTAAAGCCAGACAGCACGAGGTAGACTACAAACCGTAAAGCCAGACAGCACGAGGGAGACTCCACTCAATACATCCAGACAGCACGAGGAAGACGCAACCCAGAATAACCTTACAGCAAGAAAAGACTCCTCCCCGTAAAGCCAGACAGCACGAGGGAGACTCCACCCTGTAAAGCCAGACCGCACGACTTGGTGTCTCCACTCCCCTAAAGTTAGACTTAACTTACAAAAGTGATGAGCGCTTGTATGTGTCTCTACAGGGCATTGGGTCAAAGAGCGAGAGCCAAGACGCCGCTGGTTTTACAACAACAACAACAACAACAACAACAACAACAACAACAACAACAACAACAACAACAACAACAACAACAACAACAACGTAAAATAGAAATAATGGTTTATTTTTAAATTGACTTCATAATTTATTTCACGCCGTCAGGGCATGTTATTCAATTTCAAGGGGGACCATAAATAGACAAGGGGTATGAGCAGCATACACATATTGGTGAGTTCTTGATCGATGTGTCGTTTTCGTGACTTGTGTGTCGTTGTGGTCAGAACAACATTGTTAGCAGCAAGACTTTGAAAACATTTCGTGCTACAACTGTTGCTGTTGTTAATTACTGCTGCTGCTGCTGCTACTACTACTACTACTACAACTACTACTACTACTACTGACTACTACTACTACTACTACTACTACTACTACTACTACTACTACTACTACTACTACTACTACTAACTACTACTACTACTACTACTACTACTACTACTACAACTACTACTACTACTACTACTACTACTACAACTACTACTACTACTACTACTACTACTACTACTACTACAACTACTACTACTACTACTACAACTACTACTACAACTACTACTACTACAACTACTACTACAACTACTACTACTACTACTACTACTACAACAACTACTACTACTACTACTACTACTACTACTACTACTACTACTACTACTACTACTACTACTACTACTACTACTACTAATGCTACTGCTGCTGCTGCTGCTGTTGATGCTGTTACTACTATTTCTACTACTTCTATATATCTGTGGCAGCCTAACGTCCCACTGCATCTGTGTCCGTCTCCAGTCGTCTTGCCATGCTCGTCACTGGAACCAGATGGACGCAGACGAGAGAGTGAGGTCGACGGAGTTGCGCGACCACATCCTCACTATAATCCAAACTAAAGCTCAAGTCATTCGTTCTTCATCAAATCAAAAGATGCAATGAATGAATGGTCCTCATCATTCGTGATGGACGAACATCCATATATTAGTTAGTTAGTTAGTCGACAGATCATCCTCGTTGCACATCGAACCATTCAGTCCATAAGTGCTCGGATCCCCTCCACAGTAAATCCCGCAGCGTGTAGAGTGTTTCATGTCATTGTATCAGTGTGCGTTCGCTGTTTATGTGCTAGCGAAGGCTTTGGCCTCAACGTCCAATTTGTTACTTGTGATTATGTTTTAGTACAGCTTATTGATTCTACTTTCGCCTTATGGGTGATTTATTCATTGTATTTTTCTCACTGCAGTTGAGATTTTTGTGTGTGATGATCATACTTTCCCTCTGCTAGTAGCAGATGTTATATTTTAATATTGTAAAACTTTCATATAAGTTTATAACAGCAGCATAAAGTCAGTATTAACATCTAGTGAAATTATAACAACGTATTCAAAATGAGAATTGTTAAATGCTACGTATATTCAACAATACTGCATTGCGCGGAAGACTGGACATTTGAAAAGCAACTAGAAAGTCGAAAGGAGGCCCTAAAGATGTGGATATACAGCAGAATATGTCGTATTTCGTGGAAACAAAAACGATCAAATACAGAAGTTCTAGAAAGACTGCGCATGAAAAGAGAGTTGATGAAAGAAATGAAAAAGAAGCAAGTGACATATTTTGGCGACGATAAAAGACATAACACTGTTATAAAACCATATTTTGGGGGGAAAGATTGAAGGCAAGCGAGCAAGAGGTAGACAACGATACAAGTGGGAAGATAACATAAAGAGATGAACGAACATCAATCTGACAGAATGTACAGTCAGGCGAGAGACAGACAATGTTGGAGATCCATTGCAGCTAACCTTCATTGTGGAGACGGTACCTGATTGATTGATATACTAAGACATCACTTAACTTAAATATT
>JACEFZ010013747.1:70000-122455 GCA_014155875.1 Cepaea nemoralis
ATCAATAACACTGACAATCACACTGACATTCATAAAGACAATCACACTGATCGATCTTCACACTGACAATCACACAGACAATCACAAAGACAATCACACAGACAATCACAAATACAATCACACTGATAATCACATTGACAATCACACAGACAATCGCACAGTTCACCACACAGACAACCAAAAAGACAATCACACGGAAAATCCCACCGGCAATCATGTAGTTGTCATAATGTGATGTTTACCTACTGAAGTTACCTAGCAACAGATGTCAGGTGTCGAAAGGTATGGGTTTAAAGATTTCGGCTGTTTGATGTACGGCTGTACACCTGTGTTCATAGAGACAGGCCGACAGTCAGGCCTAGGGACAGCGGTAGTAGCTGTAGAGTGGGCAGATGGCAGGTGGGAGGGCACACACGTAGAGAGGTGGGGGATAGAGATTAACTACTGGACAAATGGATGGATGGATGCATGCATGTATTAAAACACACACACACTCACACACAGACGCGCACACACACGCAAAGCACACAACAAACACACAACACACACACACACACACACAGAGAAAGTAGAGAAAGAAGAGAGAAACAGAGAGAAAGTAAAGAAAGAGAGAGAGAGAGAAGATAGAAGAGGAGAAGATAGATGAGAGAGAGAGAGAGTGAGAGAGATAGAGAAGAGAGAAGATATAGAGAGGATAGAGAGAGAGAGAGAGAGAGAGAGAGAGAGAGAGACAGAGAGAGAGAGAGAGAGAGAGAGAGAGAGAGACAGAGAGAGAGAGAGAGAGGAGAAGTCATAGCTAATAGAGTGAATGCATAAACAATTTGAAAAATAAATGCGTTCTTTATTCAGCAATATATTTCATGTGAATAATTCCGAAACAGTAAAGAATATACTATATTAACCCTGCAATAACAACCGTATAATGTACTAAAAAGGCAACTGACAATTCTAACAGTGCTATAAAAGTAACATAAATCATCATCCAGCGCCATGCCGGCTGGCGTTGGCGATCATGCCTCTCCACAAATTACGATCTCCGATGTCATGGATTAATTCGTGTCATGACACAAGACTGTCAAGAATCTTTTCATGCTGTCTTCCTCTATCTTTCTTTCCGCGAATCTTTCCAGTTGTCACAACATGTTCCAGTTTTTGTTTTCTCATATCGTGGCTAAAATAAACGACGCCTGCTTCTTTTTGATGTTTGTGATAAGTTGTCTATGCCATTCAGCTTCCCTTAGAACGTTGGGATTGCTCATTTTGGCTGTCCAATTAATGATTAGTTTTATTCAATATAACCACATCTAAAAGGCTTCCAAGGATTTCTTTCGTCTGTTTACTAAGTGTCCAAGATTCACAACCCTATGTTAAAACTGATTCTATGTAACATGCAAGAACTCTTTTTCTAAGTTTCCAGGAAAATGACTTAATGTACAGCACCTTCTTCATTTGATAGAAAGCAGTTTTTGGTAACATAAATTTGAGAATGTAAACAACATTAGGACTCATTTATCTTTGACCATGCTCGTGTGGTGGGAAACGAACGGTCTGACGGATTGGATGAGTCTGCATCGTATTGATGCATGATAAAACAGATGTGGTCAAGGCCCTTTGAGATCATGTGTGTAGTGCGGATGAACAGATACTTCATCAGAGGATCTGGCCGGTACACAGTGCTCCGAGGAAAGGTCAGACAGATACATAATCAGACGACAATTGGTTCCATTAATATTTGGACTCTTCTCTGGCTGTTGAAGATAAGGAACGAACACCTATGGGGATATCTCGAGTGCTGAGATGTTTGTTCTTAACTCAACTCAACTCCTCAAGTAATGACCTCTCGATCTCGACTTAACCAACATCATATGGTAGGACCTTTGCAGAACATTGCTCTCACACAGCATGTCGTAAGGAGTCTCCATCTGTTGCCAGTTCCTCTGCCTCATGCAGTTTCATGGCCAGTGTGTCTTCTATGTCATGTGTCCCTCTTTGCGACGGTCGTCCCTTGACTCTGTTCCCAGTAACCATGCCTTTCATCACTGTTCTTTTGTAACCACTGTAACATTTATTATGGTCACTATATTGCAGTTTCTGAGACATGAAACTGTTTATGAGCATTTTTCTAAATTTTCAGAACATTTCTTTTCGGAGTCTTCTGTGGAGCTACGGAGTTCGTGCTTTTTGTTAGCTCTCGGCAGTTCGCTGAGCCATGTGGAATAAAAAAAAAACCGGTGCAACGAAGTCGACCCTGTCGACGTTTAAGCGACTTTCCTTTTAAATCTTTTTTTTATTTTTCTAAATAGGGGCTGGCGGTTCCCCCATGAGCCATACCCACCCCATCAGGTTCCCACGTCCCTGTGTATCATTTGGTTGACCGCCTCTGCTTGTGGCCCTGGCAAAATCAAGTGCAGATATTACACTTTGATCTTAGCCCAAAGGTATTTATGAGCCAGTTTCCGCGATGTTCAGATATTGTAGAATGTGAATGTGTCTGTTCTTCTTCTTCGTCCACGATAATCTAAGAACTTTTCTGGAAAAAATGTACAAAAGCTCCAATAGTCTTCTTGGGTAATTGCGAAATGGTCCATGACTCGAATCTGTATGTTGCCACCAAAAAATTGCATGTTCTAAAATATTTACAGCACTTTGTTTGCTGGTTATGTGCAGGGGGTTAATACCGTTTAACAGTTAATTACATTAATTCTCTTTAACCCAAATACCTATTACATTAATTTTGTCACAGCACAGACAGCTATCACTAACTACACGAAACCTAAGTAATTCTTGTCCTTGTGTACGGTCTTCTTGATTCCTTCCTCTGCCGGTTTGGTTTTCATCTTGTCAAACGCGGTTGTTGTAGCGTGACACAAAGTCAGTAAACCGTTTATTTTGGGCGCTAGCCTTTCAACTGAAACAGAGAACATTGTCGCTAACCTGGTCAATCGTGACGTACAAAGAGAAACTGGTAAAGGTGAATTTCATAATTAGCATCTCATTAATTGTATTAGCTGAGGTGACATCAGCGGGACAAATAAGAATAACCCAGAATGGAAGCAACGGTGGTAGATGCGCACTACTGCTTGTATGTTACCTGATACCCATAAGGGCAACAAAGAGTAGTAAGATTGTAACCTACATGTGTGAGAATATGAATAGAGTTGAGTCAAGAACCGACACCACTGCATTTGAAGCATATCCATAAGCGCAGTCCTCATTTTCAACAGCCAGCGAAAAGTTCCAGTACTAATGGTACCCGTAGCAATCTGATTATATGTCTGTCTTGCTTTACCTCTAAATGACAACTGCCGACCAGATCCTTCTGACCAACCCATCCCTTGCTGCTGCATTCTCTTTAGACCATCATAGTCTATCTGTGCTTCTGCATTATTCACATTCTCCGAGAAAACCTTAACCACACCTGGCATATCATGCATCAAATCACCCCTCAATGATAAGCACCAACCAATCTGCCTGCTCGTTCATTTCAATCAACACAAGAGTGTGCTGGAGAAAAGATCCAGCAAAAGCTCACAACTCGTTGCCTGCCAGTATGTGTGAGAATAAGTGTGAGGTCACAAAGCACCCGATGCTCGATGCTCTCCCCGCAGAGTGAGTGGTTGCTTAGGAGCAAGCACATTTCACAGATGTAGGAAACAAACATCACAATGAACAACGCAAAGGCACAATAACTACAATACATGGCGGTAATACCAGGGATGGAGGTATAACTCTCCATAGCAAAAAGCCTGGGCTGAATTGCAGAAGCCATAAGTTGCCCATGCAGCATGATCCCTCTCTCGTCCTGCCCAGTTTACTCCAGAGGAAAGGTAACACCAATACATCTAGAATCAGATAAGCTTCTGGATCAGCAAAGCAATGCTTTAATTGTCCGTCCTTTGAAGCTTCGAGCCTAGACCAGTTGCCGACAAGGACTTAGAGCCTGGTCTGTCGGGCATGCCATTTAGTCTTTAGGTTGCATTTCCTCGCACCAGAATTCTCTCACATCTCTCTGTGTCATCTCTCACATCTCCCTGTGTCATCTCTCACATCTCTCTATGTCATCTCTCACATCTCTCTATGTTATCTCTCACACCTCTCTATGCCATCTCTCACATCTCTCTATGTCATCTCTCACATCTCTCTATGTCATCTATCACATCTCTCTATGTCATCTCTCACATCTCTCTATGCAATCTCTCACATCTCTCTATGTCATCTATCAAATCTCTCTATGTCATCTCTCACATCTCTCTATGTCATCTATCACATCTCTCTATGTCATCTCTCACATCTCTCTATGTCATCTCTCACATCTCTCTATGTCATCTCTCACATCTCTCTATGTTATCTCTCACATCTCTCTATGTCATCTCTCACATCTCTCTATGTCATCTCTCACATCTCTCTATGTCATCTATCACATCTCTCTATGTCATCTCTCACATCTCTCTATGTCATCTCTCACATCTCTCTATGTCATCTATCACATCTCTCTATGTAATCTCTCACATCTCTCTATGTCATCTATCACATCTCTCTATGTCATCTCTCACATCTCTCTATGTCATCTCTCACATCTCTCTATGTCATTTATCTCACATCTCTCTATGTTCATCTCTCACATCTCTCTATGTCATCTATCACATCTCTCTATGGTCATCTCTCACATCTCTCTATGTCATCTATCACATCTCTCTATGTCATCTCTCACATCTCTCTATGTCATCTCTCACATCTCTCTGTGTCATCTCTCACATCTCTCTGTGTCATCTCTCACATCTCTCTGTGTCATCTCTCACATCTCTCTGTGTCATCTCTCACATCTCTCTGTGTCATCTCTCACATCTCTCTGTGTCATCTCTCACATCTCTCTGTGTCATCTCTCACATCTCTCTGTGTCATCTCTCTCGTCTCTCACATCTCTCTATCTCATCTCTATGTCATCTCTAACATTTCTCTATGTCATATCTCTCATCTCACTGTGCCATCTTTTACATCCCTCTGTGCCATCTCTTACATCTCTCTGTGTCATCTCTCTCATCTCCCACATCTCTCTATCTCATCTCTATGTCATCTCTCACATCTCTCTATCTCATCTCTATGTCATCTCTCACATCTCTCTATCTCATCTCTATGTCAACTCTCACACTTCTCTATCTCATCTCTCACATCTCTCACATCTCTCTATCTCATCTATGTCATCTCTCTATATCATCTTTATGTCAACACTCACATCTCTCTATCTCATCTCTATGTCACCTCTCTATATCATCTTTATGTCAACTCTCACATCTCTCTATCTCATCTCTATGTCACCTCTCACCTCTCTCTATCTCATCTATATGTCAACTCTCACATCTCTCTATCTCATCTCTATGTCGTCTCTCACATCTCTCTATCTCATCTCTATGTCAACTCTCACATCTCTCTATCTCATCTCTATGTCAACTCTCACATCTCTCTATCTCATCTCTATGTCAACTCTCACATTCTCTCTCATCTCATCTCTATGTCATCTCTCTATATCATCTTTATGTCACCTCTCACATCTCTCTATCTCATCTCTATGTCAACTCTCACATCTCTTTATCTCATCTCTATGTCAACTCTCACATCTCTCTATCTCATCTCTATGTCAACTCTCACATCTCTCTATCTCATCTCTATGTCAACTCTCACATCTCTCTATCTCATCTCTATGTCATCTCTCTATATCATCTTTATGTCAACTCTCACATCTCTCTATCTCATCTCTATGTCACCTCTCTCATCTCTCTATCTCATCTCTATGTCAACTCTCACATCTCTCTATCTCATCTCTATATCATGTCTTACATCTCTCTATCTCATCTCTATGTCAACTCTCACACTTCTCTATCTCATCTCTCACATCTCTCACATCTCTCTATCTCACCTCTATGTTATTACCCACATCCTTCTATTTCATCTCTATCTCATCTCTATGTCATCTTTCACATCTCTCTATATCATCTCTATGTCAGCTCTCACATCTCTCTATGTCAACTCTCACACTTCTCTATCTCATCTCTCACATCTCTCACATCTCTCTATCTCATCTCTATGTCATCTCTCTATATCATCTTTATGTCAACACTCACATCTCTCTATCTCATCTCTATGTCACCTCTCTATATCACCTTATGTCAACTCTCACATCTCTCTATCTCATCTCTATGTCAAACCCCTCACATCTCTCTATCTAATCTCTATGTCAACTCTCACATCTCTCTATGTCATCTATCTCATCTCTCACATCTCTCTATCTCATCTCTATGTCAACTCTCACATCTCTCTATCTCATCTCTATGTTAACACTCACATCTCTCTATCTCATCTCTATGTCAACTCTCACATGTCTCTATCTCATCTCTATGTCAACTCTCACATCTCTCTATCCCATCTCTATGTCATGTCTCACAGCTCTCTATCTCATCTCTATGTCATCTCTCACATCTCTCTATCTCATCTCTATGTCATCGCTCGAATCTTCTCACATCTCTTATTCATCTCTATGTCATCTCCACATCTCTATATTCATCTCTATGTCATCTCTCACATCTCTCTATGTCATCTCTCTCATCTCTCTGTGCCATCTCTTACATCTCTCTGTGACATCTCTTACATCTCTCTGTACCATCTCTTACATCTCTCTGTGCCATCTCTTACATCTCTCTGTGTCATCTCTCTCATCTCTCACATCTCTCTATCTCATCTCTATGTCATCTCTCACATCTCTCTATCTCATCTCTATGTCAACTCTGACACTTCTCTATCTCATCTCTATGTCATCTCTCACACTTCTCTATCTCATCTCTGTGTCATCTCTCTCATCTCTCACACTTCTCTATCTCATCTCTATGTCATCACTCACATCTCTCTATCTCATCTCTATGTCATCACTCACATCTCTCTATTTCATCTCTATGTCAACTCTCACACTTCTCTATCTCATCTCTATGTCATCGCTCGAATCTCTCACATCTCTCTATCTCGTCTCTATGCCATCTCTCAATTCTCTCACATCTCTCTCTCTCATCTCTATGTTATTACCCACATCCTTCTATTTCATCTCTATCTCATCTCTATGTCATCTTTCACATCTCTCTATATCATCTCTATGTCAGCTCTCACATCTCTCTATGTCAACTCTCACACTTCTTATCTCATCTCTATGTCGTCTCTCACATCTCTCTATCTCATCTCTATGTCTTACTCTCACACATCTCTATCTCATCTCTCACCATCTCTCTATCTCATCTCTATGTCATCTCTCACATCTCTATATCTCATCTCTATGTCATCTCTCACATCTCTCTATGTCATCTCTCTCATCTCTCTGTGCCATCTCTTACATCTCTCTGTACATCTCTTACATCTCTCTGTACCATCTCTTACATCTCTCTGTGCCATCTCTTACATCTCTCTGTTCATCTCTCTCATCTCCACATCTCTCTATCTCATTTTATGTCATCTTCACATCTCTCTATCTCATCTCTATGTCAACTCTGACACTTTTCTATCTCATCTCTATGTCATTTTCACACTTCTCATTCATCTCTGTGTCATCTCTTCATCTCTCACCTTCTCTATCTCATCTCTATGTCATCACTCACATCTCTCTTTCATCTCTATGTCATCACTCACATCTCTCTATTTCATCTCTATGTCAAAACCCCACACTTTTCTATCTCATCTCTATGTCATCACTCGAATCTCTCACATCACTCTATCTCGTTCTATGCCATCTCTCAATTCTATCACATTCTCTCTCTCATTCATGTTATTACCAACATCCTTCTATTCATCTCTATCTCATTCTATGTCATCTTTCACATTTTCTATATCATCTCTTGTCAGCTCTCACATCTCTCTATGTCAACTTCACACTTTTCTATCTCATCTCTATGTCGTCTCTCACATCTCTCTATCTCATCTCTATGTCTTACTCTCAAATTCTCTATCTCATCTCTCACATCTCTCTATCTCATCTCTATGCATCTCTCATATCTCTCTATCTCATCTCTATGTCAACTCTCACATCTTTCTATCTCATCTCTGTGTCACCTCTCACATCTCTTTATCTCACGCTATGTTATCTCTCAAATCTGTCACATCTCTCTATCTCATCTCTATGTTATCACTCACATCCCTCTATCTCATCTCTATCTCTCTGTATGTCATCTCTCACATCATCTCATCTTTATGTCAACTCTCACACTTCTCATCTATTCTCTATGTCATCGCTCGAATCTCTCACATCTCTCTATCTCGTGTCTATGCCATCTCTCAATCTCTCACATCTCTCTATCTCATCTCTATGTTTACCCATATCCTTCTACTCATCTCTATTCATCTCTATGTCATCTTTCACTTCTCTCTATCTATCTCTATGTCATCTCTCACATCCCTCTATCTCATCTCTATGTCATTCTCACATCTCTATATCTCATCTCTATGTCATCTCTCACATCTCTCTGTCTCATCTCTATGTCATCTCTCACATCCCTCTATTCATCTCTATCTCATCTCTATGTCAACTCTCACATTCTCTATCTCATCTCTATGTCATCTCTCAACATCTCTCTATGTCAACTCTCACACTTCTCTATCTCATCTCTATGTCAACTCTCACACTTCTCTATCTCATCTCTTTTGTCATTTTCTCACATCTCTCTATCTCATCTCCTATGTCATCTTCACATCTCTCTATATCATCTCTATGTCAACTCTCACACTTCTCTATCTCATCTCTATGTCATCTTCACATCTCTCTATCTCATCTCTATGTCAACTTCACACTTCCTATCTCATCTCTTTTCATCTCTACATCTCTCTATCTCATCTCTCACATCTCTCACATCTCTCTATCTCATCTCTCAATCTCTTACATCTCTCTATTCATCTCTATGTTATCTCTCTATATCATCTTTACTTAAACTCTCACATCTCTCTATCTCATCTCTATGTCAACTCTTTACACTTCTCTATCTCCCTCTCTATGTCAATCTCTCACATCTCTCTATCTCTTCTCTATGTCAACTCTCACACTTCTCTATCTCATCTCTCACATCTCTCTATTCTCATCTCTATGTTCAACTCTCACACTTCTCTATCTCATCTTTTATGTCATCGCTCGAATCTCTCACATCTCTCTATCTCATCTCTATGTTATTACCCACATCCTTCTATTTCATCGCTATCTCATCTCTATGTCATCTTTCACATCTCTCTATATCATCTCTATGTCAGCTCTCACATCTCTCTATGTCAACTCTCACACTTCTCTATCTCATCTCTATGTCATCTCTCACATCTCTCTATCTCATCTCTATGTCAACTCTCACACTTCTCTATCTCATCTCTCACATCTCTCACATCTCTCTATCTCATCTCTATGCCATCTCTCATATCTCTCTATCTCATCTCTATATCAACTCTCACACTTTTCTATCTCATCTCTCACATCTCTCACATCTCTCTATCTCATCTTAATGTCATCTCTCACATCTCTCTATCTCATCTTTATGCCAACTCTCACACTTCTCTATCTCATCTCTATGTCATCGCTCGAATCTCTCACATCTCTCTATCTCGTCTCTATGCCATCTCTCAATTCTCTCACATCTCTCTATCTCATCTCTATGTTATTACCTACATCCTTCTATCTCATCTCTATCACATCTTTATGTCATCTTTCACATCTCTCTATCTCATCTCTATGTCATCTCTCACACTTCTCTATCTCATCTCTATGTCATCTTTCACATCTCTCTATCTCATCTCTATGTCATATCTCACATCTCTCTATCTCATCTCTATGTCATCTTTCACATCTCTCTATCTCATCTCTATGTCATCTTTCACATCTCTCTATCTCATCTCTATGTCAACTCTCACACTTCTCTATCTCATCTCTATATCATCTCTCACATCTCTCTATCTCATCTCTCTCATCTCTCACATCTCTCTATCTCATCTCTATGTCATCTCTCTATCTCATCTCTATGTCATCTCTCACATCTCTCTATCTCATCTCTATGTCAACTCTCACCACTTCTCTATCTCATCTCTATGTCGTCTCTCACATCTCTCTATCTCATCTGTATGTCAACTCTCACACTTCTCTATCTCATCTCTCACATCTCTCACATCTCTCTATCTCATCTCTATGCCATCTCTCATATCTCTCTATCTCATCTCTATGTCAACTCTCATACTTTTCTATCTCATCTCTTTGTCACCTCTCACATCTCTTTATCTCATCGCTATGTTATCTCTCAAATCTCTCGCACTTCTCTATCTCATCTCTATGTCGTCTCTCACATCTCTCTATCTTATCTCTATATCAACTCTGACACTTCTCTATCTCATCTCTCACATCTCTCACATCTCTCTATCTCATCTTTATGTCATCTCTCACATCTCTCTATCTCATCTTTATGCCAACTCTCACACTTCTCTATCTCATCTCTATGTCATCGCTCGAATCTCTCACATCTCTCTATCTCGTCTCTATGCCATCTCTCAATTCTCTCACATCTCTCTATCTCATCTCTATGCTATTACCCACATCCTTCTATCTCATCTCTATCTCATCTCTATGTCATTTTCACATCTCTCTATCTCATCTCTATGTCATCTCTCACACTTCTCTATCTCATCTCTATGTCATCTGTCACATCTCTCTATCTCATCTCTATGTCATCTGTCACATCTCTCTATCTCATCTCTATGTCATCTTTCACATCTCTCTATCTCATCTCTATGTCATCTCTCACATCTCTTCACGTCTCATAAATCCCCCCTCCCTCCCCCAAACTTCCCCTCCGGCCATTCTTATCCCTCCCCTGACTCTGCAGCTCTATCTCTCTACTATCTCACCTGGCGATCTGTTATTTTTGGTCTTGAAAAGCAAATCCTCCCAAAATACGACATTCTCTGTAATCATATTGAGCAATAATATATCAATGTTAGGCAATAATATATCATTGTTGAGCAATAATATATAAATGTTGAGTAATAATATATCAATGTTGAGTAATAATATATCAATGTTGAGTAATAATATATTTATGTTGAATCATAATATATCAATGTTGAGTAATAATATATCAATGTTCAATAATAATATATCAATGTTGAGTAATAATATATAAATGTTGAGCAATAAGAGATAAATGTTGAGCAATAATACATCAATGTTGAATAATAATATATCCATGTTGTGTAATAATATATTGATGTTAAGTAATAATATATCAATGTTGAGTAATAATATATCTATGTTGAATCATAATATATCAATGTTGAGTATTAATATATCAATGTTGAGGAATAATAGATCTATGTTGTGTAATAATATATTGATGTTAAGTAATAATATATCAATGTTGAGTAATACTATATCTATGTTGAGTCATTTGCAATGTTGGGCAATAATACATCGATGTTGGGCAGTAATATATCAATGTTAAGTTATAATATATCAACAACTAACTAACTAACTAACTAACTAACTAACTAACTAACTAACTAACTAACTAACTAACTAACTAACTAACTAACTAACTAACTAACTAACTAACTAATTAACTAACTAACTAACTAACTAACTAACTAACTAATTAACTAACTAACTAACTAACTAACTAACTAATTAATTAACTAACTAACTAACTAACTAACTAACTAATTAACTAACTAACTAACTAACTAACTAACTAATTAACTAATTAACTAACTAACTAATTAACTAACTAACTAACTAATTAACTAACTAACTAGCTAACTAACTAACTAACTAACTAACTAACTAACTAATAACAAACTAACTTATACATCTAGTATCCGATAGAGAGACATTTCCAATGACTGTTATCGATTGTTATACATCTAATATACGATTAAAGACATTTCCGAAGACTGTTATCAGTTGTTATACATCTAGTATACGACAAAGAGACATTTCGAAAGAATTATCGACTGTTATACATCTAATACATCTAGTATACGACAAAGAGACATTTCGAAAGACTTATCGACTGTTATACATCTAGTACCGATAGAGAGACATTTCGAAAGACTGTTATCGAGGCACAGTTCTCCACAGGACAAACGACTAGATAATGATGACCAGACACGATTACTAACTTCCAATAAATCATGATGAAAACATAAAATAACAAATGAACCCATACGACAAGAGTTGAATATTGAAGAAGGTTGGCTACTAAAGACGATAAAACAAAGACAATTGAAGTATTTTGGTCACTTGAAACGTCATGAAATTTTGGAGAGAACAATAATGGAGGGGTATATGCCTGGGAGCCGGTCTATCTGGCCGAGGGGTTACAACACTTTCTCCGTAATCCCGTTTATCACGCAGAATCTCGTAGCGGGCGAGAACTGGGAGCGGTTCGTCCCCCGCTGGGACTTGCGGGATAACTGAGCCGGCCGCTCAGAAAGCAATGGCAAACTACTGAGCGTAATCTTGCCAAGAAATCAACAGACAGCTGAAAGATGCTGCTATTGACAGCGATGTCCTGTAAAGGATATGCAAACATTCTGCATATGCCTGGAAAGAAAGGAAGAGGAAGGCCAAAGAAAAGATGGATGCAGGATGTGGCAGATGATCTACAGATGGATGTAAATATCTTGCTTATGACCGAGAAGTTTTCCGGGAAGTTGTTATGGGAGCAAAATTCTGCAAAGGACACGCTAGCGAATGAATGGATGAATGCATGAATGAATGAATGAATGAGTTAACCATCATGTAACAGGTGGTTTGCAGAACGTCGCTCTCATCATGTATCTTCGTGTTGGTCGGCTCCTGCCTCTTCCAATCACAACCCCCAAATACTGACTCTACGAGCTTAAAGAGTTAACAACTGGGAATGGCAGTAGTATGTATTGGTCACAAATCAACCGTGTGGATCCATCCATCCATCATGTGCCATGCCGGTAAGCGTGGGCGGTCATGGTCTGCCATCTCACTCGATCACCAGAGTCGTGGATCAGCTCTGTGTTCCTGTCTCGACCATGCCACCAGGCCAAGCCATCCAGGTATTTGCTTCTAGGTCTTCCCCTTGGTCTCCTCCCTTCGATCTTGCCAGTTGTCACCAAGTTCTCCAATTCATTTCTTCTCACAACATGCCCAAAAATTTTGACTGTCTACGTCTAATGACTCTAATCAGTTTACGATCTTCATTTGTTTCTTGAAGGACTTGTTCAGTTGGTTTTTCTATCTGTCCATGGTATTCTTTGCATTTTCCTCAGAAACCACATTTCCACAGCCATTAGCTGTTTTTCAGCTTGACTGCTTATTGTCCACGCTTCACATCCATACAAAAGTATAGGTTCTATGTAGCATCTCAACACTCTTTTTCTCGTTTCAATTGATATCTTTTTGTTGGTCAGTATGTTTTTCATCTTGCTAAAGGCTACCTTCGCAATGGCAATTCTTGTTCTAATCTCTTCAAGGCATCTCCCATCAGATGTTATGACTGTGCCGAGATAACAGTATCGATTCACTTGTTTAAGAATATGTCCATCTACTCGTATATCACATTGTGGTATTTCCTTCTTCCTAGTGACGACCATAATCTGTGTCTTTTTACAATTTAATTCTAACCCTAGTTGTTCACTGTGTGCAACAACCGCATCTACTAAATTTTGCAGGTCTTGTTCATTGTCTGCAATCAAGACTGTATCATCTGCATATCTAATGTTATTGATGTATCGTCCCCCAATGTTGATTCCTTCCATATCTTCTATATTTCTAAATATATATTCACTGTACAGGGAAAAAAGATCTGGAGACATTACACATCCCTGTCTCACACCTCTTTTAATAGGCTGATATTGACCTACATCGTTATCAATTCTTATGGCAGCTTGTTGTTTCAAATATATGTTTTTTTACAAGTCTAAGGTCCTTTCCATCAATTTGTAGATCTTCAAGCATCCTTATCATGTCAACATGTCTCACTTTATCGAAAGCCTTTGTGTAGTCACTAAAGCAAAGATATAGATCCTTGTTTACTTCTATAGAACGCTCATTTGCTGTTCTCAGTATACACGCAGCATTTACTGTGCCCTTGTCTTCTACAAACCCACATTGTTCTTCTCCTATTTCGGGGTGTATTTTCTTCCTAACTCTTTGCATGATAATTCTCATCAGAATCTTTGTGATGTGACTCATTATACTAATTGTTCTATGTTGATCGCATTCCATGGCTCCTGATTTCTTCGGGATTGCAATTAATATAGAATTACATAATCCATCCATCATGTGCCATGCCGGTAAGCGTGGGCGGTCATGTTCTGCCATCTCACTCGATCACAAGAGCCGTGGATCAGCTCCGAGTTTCTGTCTCGACCATGCCACAAGGCCAAGCCATCCAGGTACTTGCTTCTAGGTCTTCCCCTTGGTCTGTTCCCTTCGATCTTACCAGTTGTCACCAAGTTCTCCAATCCATTTCTTCTCATAACATGCCCAAAAAATTTTGACTGTCTACGTCTAATTTCTCTAATCAATTTACGATCTTCATTTGTTTCTTGAAGGACTTGTTCATTGGTCTTTCTGGCTGTCCATAGTATTCTTTGCATTTTCCTCAGAAACCACATCTCTACAGCCATCAGATGTTTTTCAACCTGACTGCTCATTGTCCACGCTTCACATCCATATAAAAGTACAGGTTCTATGTAGCATCTCAACACTCTTTTTCTCGTTTCAATTGACATCTTTTTATTGGTCAGTATGTTTTTCATCTTGCTAAAGGCTACTTTTGCCATGGCGATTCTTGTTCTAATCTCTTCAAGGCATCTCCCATCAGATGTTATTACTGTTCCGAGATAATTGTACCTATTCACTTGTTGAAGAATATTCCCATTTACTTGTATATTACATTGTGGTATTTCGTTCTTCCTAGTGACAACCATAATCTGTGTCTTTTTACAATTTAATTCTAACCCTAGTTGTTCACTGTGTGTAACAATCGCATCTACTAAATTTTGCAGGTCCTGTTCATTATCTGCAATCAAGACTGTATCATCTGCATATCTAATGTTATTGATGCATCGTCCCCCAATGTTGATTCCTTCCATATCTTCAATATTTCTGAAAATACTTTCACTGTACAGGGAAAACAGATCTGGAGACATTACACATCCCTGTCTCACACCTCTCTTAATAGGCTGATATTGGCTTACTTCATTATCAACTCTTATGGCAGCTTGTTGTTTCCAATATATGTTTTTTACAAGTCTGAGATCTTTTCCATCAATTTGTAGATCTTCAAGCATCCTTATCATGCTGACATGTCTCACTTTATCAAAAGCCTTTGTGTAGTCAATAAAGCAAAGGTGTAGGTCTTTGTTTACTTCTATAGAACGTTCGATTACATAATAAAGGAATTATATCCCCAGTATCGTATATTGCGTTCAGCAGCCTGGTGATTTGGTCAACTCCATATTCTTCTAAGGCATTGATCATTTCTACTATGATGATATCTGTACCCGGGGTCTTGCCAGTTTTCATATGGTTAAGAGTATTCTGAACCTCTATCTTCAAAATTGATGGTCCTTCATTATCATTCCGATGATCATATTGTTCTTCTCTTGTATCATCATAAAGGTCTTTCACATAATCTGACCACGCATGTAAAATCTGATCTTTTTCTATTATGATTTTGCCATCTTTGTTTTTAGGCAACCGGCTGATGTGTGTGTTAATTTGTTAGTGATGTCATTAATTCTTTTGTGCATTAATTTGGTATCCCGTGTATTGTGTT
Organism: Cepaea nemoralis; assembly: GCA_014155875.1. NCBI lineage: Eukaryota > Metazoa > Mollusca > Gastropoda > Stylommatophora > Helicidae > Cepaea > Cepaea nemoralis. The sequence goes on from JACEFZ010013747.1 coordinate 85,813, forward strand.
GGTGTTCAATTTCCTTGCAATTTTCCTCAAGCCATGTTTCTTTTGCCTCTTTGCATAGCTTCCTAATTTTCCTATGAATCTCTTCATATTTGTCCTTGTTATTTTTGTTATTTCTTCTTACTTCCATGAGTTTTAAGATGTCTTCCGTCATCCATTTCTTGCGTCAAGATCTTTACTTTTGGAATGGTTGTTTCTGCAGCTTGGTTGACTGATTTCTTTAACATTTCCCATTGGTCATTGACATCTTGAAATAATATTTCCATATCGGACAATGCATCAAATCTGTTTTTTACCTCTACGTTGAATTTATCTTTTATTTCCTCACTCTTCAGTGCTTGTAGATCAAATTGTGTGTTTCTTGGTGAATATTTGACTTTCTTTAATTTTATATGTAAATTGCTTAAGATTAATCTATGGTCGCTGTAGCAGTCTGCGCTTGGTATAGTTTTTGCGACTTTTAAGGCATTTCGAAATCTTCTGTTGATGAGGATGTAATCAATCTGATTTTAATCTTATCAGGACTCCTCCATGTCCATAATCTCCTTGGGTGCTGTTGAAACCAGGTGTTTCCAATAATCAAATCTTGCTCTTTTGCCCACTGTACTAGTCTGCAACCTCTTTCATTCTGTTCCCCTAGCCCATAGTTGCCTACTATGCATCCGTCCTGTTGATTTCCAACTTTGGCATTCAGGTCACCCATTATGATAGTTACTTCAGAATTCTTGCATATTTTGAAGGCTTTCTCTAAATCACTATAAAATGCATCAATGCTGTCATCACTACTGTCAGCTGTTGGTGCATAAACGTGTATGACGTTGACGTCAAAAGGTCTTCCACTCGGCTTTACCAGTGGATGCGATAGGCAATTTGGAAGCTACTACATTACCTGCCCAAGACAAAGTTGTCTAGGTCAGAGATCTGGAGTGGAGAAGTGATATGTTCGGACATTTCGTACCTGTTGATGAATGCCTTCGAGAACGACGACATTGGAATAGACATCAACTACCGTATGGATGGAAAGTTATTCAATCTCAGAAGGCTGAAAGCTAAAACCAAAATTAACAGCGACACTGTCAGAGAGCTCCTGTTTGCTGATGATTGCGCTCTATATGCCAACTCAGAGGCGGACATGCAACATAATGTTTCAGCTTTCTCGCACGCCTGTACCAACTTTGAGCTCAATATCAACTTGGAGAAGACTGTAGTTATGTACCAGCCAGCTCCAGGGAATAATCACACTGTGCCGAATATCAAAGTGAATGATCATAGACTAAGTGTTGTGGACAAATTCACCTATCTTGGCAGCACTGTGTCACAATCTGCCACAATTGATGACGAAGTGAATGCAAGAATCCCCAAGGCCAATGTCGCCTTTGGCAGACTGTACAAGAATGTATGGGACAGAACTGGAATAAGCCTGCAAACAAAGCTAAAAGTCTACAAAGCAGTTGTATTATCCACACTGCTATATGCCTGTGAAACCTGGACTGTTTATCAGCGACACGCTAGGAAATTAAACCACTTCCACACAGTCTGCCTAAGGAAGCTACTGAAGATTAAATGGCAAGACAAGATTCCAGACACTGAAGTCCTAGAAAGAGCGCCCATGCCCAGTATCCACACTCTACTGATGAAGAATCAGATTCGCTGGGATGTTCACTTGACTCGCATGCCAGATCACAGGCTCCCTAAACGAATTTTTTACAGCGAACTGCGTTGTGGTAAACGCTCCCAAGGTGGCCAGAGGAAACGCTTTAAAGACACTCTGAAAATCTCACTGAATGCTTTTGGAATTCATCATGACACCTGGGAGGCTGCAGCCAGAGACCGAAATTCGTGGCGTGCATCATTACGCAAGGGTGCAGTCATATGTGAGGCAACCAGGACTGCAAGAGATGTGAAGAAAAGGCAGGACAGAAAAACCACTGCAGGAAATCCTCCTCCAGAAACGTCAAGCATTCTTTGTCCACATTGTCAAAGAACATTTCGAGCCAAAATAGGCCTTATCAGCCATCTTAGAACCCACAGCTCCACACCTTCAACCCCACTGGATGAAATGAATGGTCATCATCATTCTTGATGGACAAACAACAACAACACCTGTTTTCGGATTGAACAACCCTAGATGTCTGTATGATGACTGAATCTATGGCTGTATTTATGGATGTATAGATGTATGGTTGGATAAATGGATGGATGTATACATTGACAGATGAATGAATGGATGTGTAGATGAATGAATAGATGGATGGATATATGGATTGACGCATAGATTAATAGATGGTTGGATGGGTGTATACATGGTTGGATGAATACATGGACGGAGGAGTGTAGGGATGAATGGATGGATGTATGGATTGATGGACGGATGAATGGATAGATGTATTGATAGATGTAAGTTTGGTTAGATGGACGAATGGATGGATGAATGTAGAGATAAATAGACGGATGGCTGGATGGACAGATGAATATATGGATGGATGTGTATGGATGATTGAATGTATGGATGGGTGGATTCATAGATAGATGTATGGGTAGATGAATACATGTATGTATGGATGGTAGATGTATTGATATATGGATGGACGTGTGGATGTATGGATGAGAGTATGGGTGTATAGATGGATGGATAATTAGATGTGTGGATCGATAGACGGACGGATGCGTATATTAACGAATGGATAGATGGATGGATGGGTAGATCGATAGATGGACGGATGAATGTATTAATGAATGGATAGATGGATAGATGGATGGATGAATGGGTGGTTGCATAGATGGATGAATGGATAGATATGTAGATGGATGGATAGATGGGTGGATAGATAGGTGGATGTATGAATGTATGGAATGATATATGGATAATTGGATGGATGAAGCAATGACTGGATGTTCTTCAGCTGCATTCTGCGAAGTACTTGTAGTCACGGTGGGATCCCTAAATGTACCGTTAGGGATTACTGGGGAATGTCGAGAGGTTGGAATGAAGCCAGGACATTAAGGAATTAGCCAGAACATTCTCGATGAATTTGTAGGAACAGGCAAGGTATGTCCTGGTTATACTTGTTTCTTAATCTTTAGACTTGTTCATGGTTGGTAGGATTTTGTAGCTAAGGCTTTTCTTGGGAATAGGGAAGACAGGCCAACGCCCAACCTCTCTTCGTTGCCTCTTATGACACGCAAGACAGGTTACAGTGTGTTACTGTCCTTTGCTTCCCTTAAGTACCCCAGTGACACATGAGCGGAAAACTTCTTGGTCGTCTTTTATGACATGCATGATAGCTACAATCAATCATGTGCCATGCCGGAAAGCATGACTCGCCATTTCACTCAATCACCAGAGTCGTGGATCAGCTCAGTGTTCCTGTGTGGCCAAACCATCCAGGTATTTTCCTCTCGGTCTTCCTCTTGGTCTGTTCCCCTCGATCTTGCCAGTTGTCAACAAGTTCTCCAATTCTTCTCATAACATGTCCAAAAAATTTTGACTGTCTTCGTCTAATTTCTCTAATCAGTCTACGATGTTCATTTGTCTCCTGTAGTACTTGGTCATTGGTTTTTTTCTGTCTGTCCATGGTATTCTTTGCATTTTCCTCAGAAACCACATTTCTGTAGCCATCAAATGTTTTTCAGCTTGACTACTCATTGTTCAAGTTTCACATCCATACAAAAGAACAGCTTACAGTGTTACTTTTCTTTGATCACCCTTAGAGTCACAGTAACCCACACACACACACATACGCACCAACAAACACACACACACACACACACAGAGAGAGAGAGAGAGAGAGAGAGAGAGAGAGAGAGAGAGAGAGAGAGAGAGAGAGAGAGAGAGAGAGAGAGAGAGAAGAAATTAGTTAGTTGAGTGAATGCATAAGAAATATTTAAAAAAAAATAAATAAAATCGTTCTTTTTTCAGCAGTATATTTAATTTGAATAAATTTAAAACAGTAAGGAATATACTATATTAGCCCTGCAATAACATCCTTGTGATGTACCAAAAACGCAACACACAGTTCCAACAGTGTTATAAAAGTAACATAGATATGTGAATGTAAAATGTATAAGGACTCATTTCTCTTTTAGTATGCTGGCATACAATAAGGCACTAACATTGAATGCAAGAGAGAGAGAGATTGCTGGCGTGCTCAACTCAACTCAGTCTAACAATGTTATAAATGTAACACAGCTATCGGAATGTAACAATATTGGGACTCATTTCTCTGCTGAAATAAAGCGCATGAAACATCGATAAGAACTGGTTCATAGATAGGAACGATGGTTATATCATAGAAACAAGTTAACATCAAAATACGATGGAATAATAGAAAGAAAAAAAAATGCTTAACTAGATCAATCATTTCAAATAGTCATGGCATCAGATGGAAGATGAGTGACAGAGATTCAAGACAATATATTCACTTAGTGAAGTTAAACATAGACGCCATAAACAAAATAATGCACTATTTCTTGTCTTGCTTGCATTTTTCGCTGCTCTCGTCAGGCAGAGTTATAAACTGCTTCAAATGAAAACCTTAAAAGTGTAATATAAATTACAATAACCATGCTACTGTCTTGTAGTAACCTGACAATATTGTTGTTAAGGCAGGACATCACGGTGCAGACGAACACTGTGACGTCATAATGATCGTTTAAAGATTGCAGCCCCACTATTGACATGCACCAAAGAGGATGCACTAGATAATATAAAATTTGAAAGCTATAGTTACCGACCGGGATCGAATCTTTCACCTCCAAATGACGACGGCGCCTCGCTGCAGGAACAAGTGTACTTCAACACATGACCAACTAGACACTCTAAAAAAAATGTCTTCATTAGCCATGTCTATCATACAGATGAACCTACAACTATGGAATGCGAACATAATTAGTATCAACCCACTGAGATAGCACCATAGGTCTCATAATTTTATATTTTACCATCATAGGTCAAATAACACACAAACATATCGGACTGTAATGCCGTGTCTAGTATATTCACAAACATTTAAAGAAGAGAAATTATTGGTCGGTTAAATTTAGTACACACATTACACAGAAAACAATTGGAGAACCCTTTGCGGCCACTAAGACAGTCTAATATCTACTTCCTTCTTCTCTTTCTATGAGCGCCAAATACTATGTGTGTTTATTTGTGAACTGTCTTAGTGGCCTCAAAGGGTTCTCCAATTGATTTTCTGTGTAATGCGTGTACCAAAGAAGAGCAGCGTTCTGTTATCTGTTTTTGATCAGTCATGTGACTGGAATCTGCAGTGAAGGATGAATCCTATAGAAATTCATCGCTGAATGAAGGTCTAGTATGGGGATGCATGCATGTTAGTGCAGCAAGTGTATGAGTGGAGTAGGACTTCTGTCAGACAGTTCTCGACCAGGTCAGGCACACCGAGAAGTGACCCCCAGAGAACATTTTTCTTCTATAGGAATCCACGGAAATGGAGGACTTGCATAAATTTTTTCTTTACATTTTCAGAATATATTCACATAAAAAAGCAACAAACTTAAGTTTTTCATTTGAAGCCCCCTCGTATTAAATGAAGTAGACAAATAAAAATACTTTGGCTGATATACTAAGTACATTGCCTTTGGTATTGTTCAAAGGTAGGTGACGTTGGATAAAGATTAACTGATTAAGTGACATGGGATGATTAATCGCCTCATGCAGTTTCATGGCCAAAGTGTCTTCAATGTCCTGTGTCCCTCTTGGTGATGGTCAACCCCTACCTTGGCTTCCAGGAACCATTCCTTCCAACTCTGTTCCGTTGAAACCACGGTTCCTTTGAGTATGGTCAAAGTATTTGTTTCCAGAGACATAAAGTTGTTCAAGGGCCAGGTTTCTTCCATATTCAGATCTTGTAGAATTTCAATATTTTTCTTCTTCTTCGTCCACGATAATCTAAGAATTTTTCAAACATTTAAATACAATAGTTCCAATTGTCTTTTTTAGTAATTGCAAAGTGGTCCATAACTAGAATCTGTATGTTGCCATAACAAAATGCATGTTCTCATAAATTTACAGTACTTTGTGTGGTATAATTTTTCGCAAGCCGTTAACGTCGCTGTGAATATTCCCCGTACTACCCCTCCAGTTTACAACAAGCGCCAAGAATCACCAAGATACTGACAATTTAAAAGTATAAGAAGAAAGGATTAAAGCGAGATTTAAGAAAGGATACCTGTGCGTCTCCAAAGTGAGAAACACACGGATTCCGAACAGAATATCCCGAAGATCGTTTACAACAAGCAATGTGATTGGACATGACGTCATAACCCAAACCAAAACACAAGGCTTTAAGATGGTGTGGAAACCAACAAACAATCAGTGTATACAGAAACTTAGAACCTTCACTAACAAGCATTAAAACCAGAAGACGACCGACTGGTAGCAGGGTATCCTCCACTAAACCATCCACATTAAGATTAGCAAATCGGAATAGAGGAAGAGAGAAGTACCGGTCTATAAACAGCCAGCAAACTTGATACACAAAATAAAGTCTGGAGTCCGAAATCTACTGATGTGAAGTGTGAAGAAGACATTCAAATTTGTTGAAGGTAAGAACACTATATTTTATATTATGTTAATAAGTGATCTTTTCCCAAGAAGAAGTTGGTAAGTGGATGTGGTAACCACGTGATTAGTCCTTAAGAAATTAATTAGGAGAAACGAGTTCTTTAGTCATATGTTGTAGTTTATGAATAAATGGCACACGAGGTTAAACCATGAGGAAGGTTTCTTCTAGTTAATCAACTTATTTAATGTGTAAGCATTAGACCTAGGTTGTACAAGTTATATCTTAAGGAGTTAAAACTAAACCAGAAGTGATTTAGAAGTGTTAACTTAAGAATTAGGAAGCTAAGAATACTTAGTTCAGTAAAAAGAAACTATTTTACATGTGCCAACACTGGTAAGAGAAATTAATGTAATGTGTAACAGAAAAGTACATGAGCACATGAGATGTAAATAGATTTCTATATGGATCATAATTTTGGGTGTTTGGTGAAATCACCCATGTGGTGTGTCAAATGTATTTTCATTGTTGCTAAACATGTGGCTTTAATATTTGTGAGCGACATAATAATGCTTACTCAACCGCCATGCAAGAATGGTTATGAATCAGGATGAATGAATGGGGATTGGGTATATCACATAATTCTATGTATTTGAGAAGAGCAAGCATGTGGTGATCCATGTGTAATTTCATTTTTGTTAAACATGAGGAATCATCATATGTGAATCTCATAATTATGCATAATGATCACATAAGTCTAATTACTTATCTTACATGCAAGTATGAGAATGGTTTCTAATGAATGAGTGTGAAAGAGTAAGGGTAGTAACATGCTAAGAAGGAGTATAAGCTAGCAATCAACCTCATGATAGAAGGCAACTTTGATGTGACATTTCCTGTCTATCAGAAGAGAACATATTCAGCATAACCCACACACTAATTAATAATTTAGTGCTCTCTGACGCATGACACCACTTTGTATTATATATATATATATCACTCATGTTACCATCATCTGGTTTTGTGTCTTAAGCATGACACCACTCTGAATCACATATCGCTCATGTAACAATCATAGGGTTTTGTGTCCTGAATGACACCACTCTGTATTAAATACAACTCAGGTTACAAACATCTAGTTTTGTGTGTCCTGAAAGATGATGATTGTAATGATGATGATAATGATGAGAATGTTGATGATGATTGTAATAACAATGATGATGATAAATGAGGCAAAAACATATTACAGACATGGTGAAAAGGAGGGAATATACTCACCTTGAAACTTTTGATTAGAAAAGAATTTGCCTGAACACTATACAAGAATTGATACCATGATGTACATATATTGTTTATAAGCAAATACTCATTGCAGTGGGGAATGATTAAAAACCCTTAATGTATGAGGCCCTTTTCCGTTAATGGAAGAAGCTGTAGAGAAAATAACTAGGTACAGAGGATGGTAAACATAGTTGTCAAATTCCAAATCAATCAAGGTATTACTCAACCTGGAGACCATGATAACAGGCATAGGTGAAGATGAAACTGCACATCTGCTAGTCTAAACCTTGAACACCTTATAATGGAGGATTGGATGGAGCACCAATACCATCTGTCTCCTGTTTATTTTTCTCTAGGAACAATATTCCTTTTATTGATTTCACTTCTTGGTTACTTAGGAGTTTACAGCATTGTATTTCTAATGTCATATTGAGGATGTGATTAGATGTATGTTGATTGTTGAAATTACAGGGAGTGGCTAGATCCAGTAAGATCCAGACCTGACTTTGGTGAATGTAGCAGCTTGACTGAATCTAAATGCACCTGACTTTGGTGATAGAAACTCTGTGAGAGAGTGGGATAGAAACCTATCCACCTGCAAAAGTTCTATTTCCCTTAGAGGAAAGGTAAATTTTATTTAACATAATTTGCCTGACAAATGGAAAACCTTAGAGCAGGGGTGGGCAAACTTTTTGTGCATAGGGCCGCACTGACAGATGTAAAGCTATTGACAGGCCGCATATAAAATTATGTCCATTTTGTTTACAGCAACCTATCACAATAGTAATTATTAATTATTTATAGGTTATTAAGTTGTATAAATAACTTCTTCTTCTTCTTCGTTCATCCGGAGTTTTTTTTTCCGGATGTGATTGCGTTGTGCCTGTTTACAGCAGAGCTGCGTTCTTGCGCCGTTAGGCCGACACATCCGACTTCTGCGGGCATTTGTTGACCGGGTTAACCTTCCCGGGGTATAAATAACTAATTATTGCAATTTTATTTTACTTATACACTTATACATTAAATTTGACAATATGGACAACAACATTTACTAATTTGTTAACAAGATTTTACAACCTGTTATTACAACAAATATTATTTATTATCTATCAATGGCTTTAATTTAGACACAAACCAACAACATTGTCACTATAATTGATTATTTCTAATGAGATGTATGTAACTGCTTGCACTTTTTGACAATATTCTTGAAATCTGGAGCAAGTTTACTTGTTGAAATTCGCATGACAGCATGCAAGTTGCAGTCCGACAATAAAGACCTATCTCCAAGCAAGAGAATGCTTGTTTGCATATATATGTTGATCCAAACAATGATAAAAGTTTAGCTGCAAAGTTTTTCAAGTTGGGAAATGATTCTTTTGATAAAGATCCATAGAAATCCAGCAAACCATCTGTCTTGAATTTCTCTTTCAGGTCATGATCTGCTTGTATGTCAAGCAGGTCCAACTGTATGTCCTCTGTAGCTGTATTAGCTTCTGCACTAAAAAGTGAACTGAGAATATTGATCTGTGGCTCTAAGTTCTTTAAATCTTGGAATCTTTATCCAAATTCTTTAATCAATGCATCTAATTGGGCTTTTTACTTTTCAGTCATTTCCCCAAAAATGGTTTCTTGTTTCAGCAAAAGGAAGTGAAAAAATCGTTTTTTTTAAAACTTGCTTGTCTGGAGAACAGTGAGAATTTTGCCTGAAATTATTTTACATGTACAAACAATTCATGTGCAAACACACCATTGCCCTGAAGTTTGACATTCAGTTCATTTAACTTTTCCATAATTTTAATGGCAAACATAAAGTCTAACTTCCACTCTTTATTGACAATGTTAGTTTAAAGTCACATTTAATGCCCTTCATCGCTAGGAACATCACTATTTTTTCTCTGAGTTCCCACACTTGCCTCAACACATTGCTGAGACTCAGCCATCGAACATTGGTGTGGTACAGGACATCGGAATGTTCAGTTTCCAGATCGTCAAGTAATGCCTTGAACTGTTTGAGATTAAGTCCTCTTGATCTGATGAGGTTGATGGCACTGACAACTGGGTCAATAACATGCTTGATATTCAAAACAGTTTTACACAGACCTTCTTGATGAATCACACAGTGAAGTGATAATAATGTGTGGTCTGGATATTTTGCTTTAATCTTATCGTTTATCGACTTTACCAGACCTACATTTTTTCCAGTCAAAGCAAGAGCTCCGTCAGTTGTAACACTTGCCATCTTATTCCAAACCAACCCAGTTCTTTCAATACTGATAGTAACTGCATTGAATATATCATGGCCTGTGGTTGTGTCTTTGAGTGACTCAACACTCAGTAACTCTTCTGTGAGTTTGAAAGAAGTATTTATTCCTCGTATAAATATCAATAATTGGGCGGTATCATGTACATCAGTACTTTCATCCAATGCAATAGAGTACCACAAAAATTGTTTCATTGCATCTTGAAGTTTATGCTATTGTCATTTATCATGTCAACACGACTGACCACAGTTCTCCTTGATAAAGTAATGTTGTCAAATCTATTTTTTGTTTGTACTGGACACATAATGTTTGCTGCATCTAGTAAACACTCCTTGATGAATTCATCATCAGAAAATGGCTTGTTCTGTTTTACAATTCTGTGTGACAGCACAAGACTAGGTTCAGTTGCAGCATCTTGAATTGAAGACTGTTTAGTGAAAACAGTTTGCTGTTTCTCCAAATTTTTCACCAACTTCAGGTATTTCCTTTTCCTCCCTTTGGTTGTTAAATTGTATCAGAAATCGGAATGTTTTGTTTGATAATGTCTTTTAAAAATTAAAATTGTACTCCTTGAAGAAAGCCACTGACTTACGACACAACAAGCAAACCAACTTTTATAAAACAGTACTTGATTGCCCATTCATCATTAAAAACACGGCATTCATCCTCAATCATACGTTTGTTATTGACACTCATTGTTTAAAAAAAAAAATTGAACGATTAGAATTGTACAAAACTTTAAAACGGAAATGAAACAAAACTACTTCCGGCTGTGTGTGAAAATAAAATATTTGAAAACAAGTAGCACACTCAGAATAAATTTCAGAAATATATCAATACTACTACAACAAATAAATTAATTTGAATATTGTAAATAATTTATAACAGAAAAAAACTTTTCAATTTAATATTTTCTTGCAAAATAGACCATTTTGTTCACTGGAGAAATATCTGTTTTTCATAAAATCATCCTTATTAAATTGTTACATGTTGATAAATATTGCTCTATATGAAAATCGATAAATTCACATTTTATCATTACATGGTTCCAAATTTTGCTGTATGTAGCCGGGGACGGGGTTGGGGGTGAGAGCCCAACCTTGCATTAAGGCTCATGCATTAATCACCTATGCAGCAAAAGTCCAACTCCTGGCCTTCTCGTGGCGGAACTGTTTTAACTTACAGGAGAAGGGGCTGCGTCGAGAAATAACCATAACGATCTAGATGTGTATGCATGTATATGCATGTGCAGACATGTATGTGCGTGCCTACACACCTAAACTCGAGTAAGACCATAGTCTGCTCTAACAAAGGAAAGGTGCTGAAGACGGAGGCTACCAGCCAGGAGGCGCACCACAGAAATCAGAATGCCACGCAATCACGCGTAATGAAATATGTCGACTACTGCTAAATGTTATGGTGCTCACCCTGCTTTGGACCCCCAGGCAGTTGCAGTGCCGGGCCCTATGCCTCAAAAGGGTCCAACCACATCTACTGGAGGTCCTTCTCAGATGTCCTGTGGAGCCAGGGGACCTAAGAATAGAGCGTCTGGCCATAATAAACAAAGATTAAAACTAATGCACTGGAATGCGGAGGGAGTGAGCAAAGAAAAAAAAAAAAAAAGAACTAAAAAACATCTTGGACTAGGAAAAGGTAAGCATATGTTGCTTGCAAGAAACTCACCTCAACGAAATGATGTCTGGGAAATTGCCAGTACTAAGGACACTACTTTCTGAACTTAGCAGTCAGCATAAGGTCACCATCCAGTGGATACCATCCCACTGTGGAGTACCCGAAAATGACAGAACTGATCGATTGGCTTAGGAAGGAGCAAAAGAAGAACAGCCTGATGTGCCCGTTACATGCCACCAAAAGAAAAGAATGATCAAATCCATCAGAAGGCCACCAAAACCTGTTCAAGACGACTACCATGTTATGGACAGACCAGAACAAGTCATTATTCTTCGCCTCAGAACAGGACACAATAGATTACGCAACCACATGTATACAAGATTCAAGATTGGTGAATCAGTGATGTGCACATGTGGATTGGCGTCGCAGACAGCAGAGCACATACTTAAAGACTGTCCAAATTACAACATGTCTAGGCAAACCTTCTGGCCTAGAGAGACGACAGTGGAAGATAAAATCTATGGACTGCTGAGTGAACTAAAAAGGATGGTTAAATTCATACAAGAGGCAACATTGCAGTTATAGACATATTTCAGGCGAACAAAGAAGAAGAAGAAGAAGAAGAAGAAGAAGAAGAAGAAGAAGAAGAAGATGCATTACATTATGAAGGGCAAGGACTGTTTACAAAAATAGATAATTAGAAAGACATTTTATCAAAAATGTTAAAACGGTACATGCAATTCTGTAAAATTCAACAAAATAACTTAAAAACAAAGTAAAAATTTTTTATTTCTAAATGCCCTCGCGGGCCGCATAAAATCAGTTGGCGGGCCGTAGTTTGCCCACCCCTGCCTTAGAGCCAAGTAAATTATTCTACCAACCTGGAAAGAATAACACACTGAAGCTTAATATATCACAGTGACTGCTTGGAGCAGGAATCCATAACCCACAAGCCAAGACAAGGGAGGGCAGACCAATTTTTCTGTTTCAGATATACTACCACAGAGGATCTGTAGGAAAATTACCTGTAGTATTAATCCTATGTGGGGAGGGGAGTCACTGATGAAAATATAATTAAGTATAAAGATCTTGATGTAAATGAACTTCTGATTTTTCATGTATGCATTTGAATTGATTGTTTCAAAAACATTACTGTTCAATACTAACTGTATAGTTAATAAATGATGGAAAAAAGGAGGTCATTTCCTCTCGTGAGTGTATGTTTTACTTTTCAGTCAATTAGTTTAATCAAAACAACCCTAGATAAAATTAGGTTAACTGAGAGAGGAGAGGCAAGGAACCACCGAAAGGATATTTTGGGTATTAAGGGGAAAAACTTGTAATTGTTTTCCTAGAGGTATTCCTTGGCTTTCTGAGACTCTATTTATGAATTCAAGTAACTGAGCCATTAAAGGTTAATATAATTAAACGGGCAGGAAAGAGAAACTTAGTATCCTTTCTCTCTTTGGGGTTAAGCCATCAACTATACATCCGATAGTTTGCACGTTGAGTTCATGAGGTTAATACCATTTAAGAGTTAATGATATTCATTCTCTTTAAGCCAACCACTTATTACATTCATTCTCTTTAACCCAGACACTTATTACATTAATTCTCTCTAACCCAAACACTTATTACATTAAATTTGCCCCAGCACAGATTGCTATCACTAACTGCACAAAACATAAGTAGTTCTTGTCCTTGTGTAAGGTCTTCTTGATTCCTTCCTCTGCCAGTCTGGTTTTCATCTGATCAAATGCTGTTGCTATAGCATGACACAAAGTCAGTGAACCATTTATTTTAAGCGTTGGCGTTGGCGTGGTCCTGGTGTTAGGTGCAAGCCTTCCAACTGAAACAGAGAACATTGTCACTAACTTGGTCAATCGTGACATACAAAGAGAAACATGTGCAGGTGAATTTCATAATTAGCATCCCGTTAATTGTAATAGCTGAGGTGACATCAGCGGGGACAAATACAAATAACCCAGAATTTAATTAACAGTGCTATGCACTACCACATGTATGGTACCCGGTACCATTAATGACATCAAAGAGTAGTAAGATTGTAACCTACATGTGTGTGAATATGAGTTGAGTTGAGTCAAGAACCGACATCATTGCACTCGGGGCATTTTCAAATGCACTCAGTCCTTATCTTCAACAACCAATGAAGAGTTATAATACTAATGGTGCCCGTTGCAAACTGATTATATGTCCATCTTGCTGGACCTCTGAATGACAACTGTCAACCAGATCCTCTGACCACCCCTTGCTGCTGCATTATTTCTAGACCATGATAGTCTGTGTATCTGCATTATTCACATTCTATCAGAGGACTTTCACCACACCTGACTTATGCATCAAATCACCCCTTAAAGATGCGGCACCAGCCAATCTGTTTGCCTGTTCATTTCCAACCACACCAGAGTGTCCTGGAGAAAAGATCCAGCGAATGCTCACAACTCGCTACTTCTGAATCGATGCATGCAATTCTGCATGAAGTACCGGGTGCAGGGTGCTCTCCCCCCTGAGGGAGTGGTGGCTTAGGAGAAAGCACATTTCACAGGTGTATGACAAGCATGAAGACAACGCAACATCTCGTTACATGGTTCAAATTTACAGCAGGAGAAAGACACCCGGAGTCTCGGGTGGGCCAGCCACCAAAGTGTCAGGAAGGTAACAGACCAAAACATTCCGAGAACGGGTCCACTTCTGATGATCAGAATTTTCCTGACGTGCTTGCTCTGCGACAGAGTTTTTATCACTACCATGCATGTCGTAGTAGGCAACTAATGAAGTTTGACGTGAGACTAGCTCATAGGAAACTTTAGACTTTAGTTCCGAAACCCAGCCAACCATGAACAAGTCTACACAAGTCATGAACAAGTCATGAACAAGTCATGGGCTTGGATTGAGTTGCTATGGTCCGTTGGGAGATGCAAGATAGAAAAAGAAAGAAGAACGATGCACGGTGTTAAAAAATGGTGACACATACAGCTGTTTTTACACATCGCTGGCACCTTGCAATCTTGACAGACGATAGTTTTTTTTTGTTTTTGGTTGTGCTTCAAAAATGGCATAATCTACAATCCACAGTGGCAAGAGCGGGATGGAGTTATACTTCATAGCGCAAAGCCTGGACTGAATTGCAGAGACCATAAGTTGCCCATGCAGCATGATCTCTCTCTCGGCCAGCCTAGTTTACTTCAGAGGAAAGCTAACACCAATACATATGGAACAAGACAAGCTGCAGAAGCAGCCAGATCAGTAAAGCAATGTTCTAACTGTTTGACCATAGATCTTAGGCCAGTTGCCGACTAATACTTAGAGCCTGGTCTACCCTGCCATGACATTTAGTCTTCAAGATGCATTTCCTCACACCAGGATAAGGCTTGTACCCTCCAAATTGCGCTCCTCCATATTTTTGGTTTGTTTACAAGTCTGATACTAAATGCATTTACTAGCGCACACAGAATGCTCTCTTTAGTTTATTACGTCGGTTACAACTCATTATGTCATCATAAACAATCTCTATGCCATCTCTCACATTTCTCTATGTCAGTTTGGTCGACAGATCAACATCACGACACACGGGTGTAACCCATAAGTGCCCCATTCTACTCCTAACTCAAGCCTGAGTCTGGAGAATCTCAGCTTAGTGCACGAACTTCATAGCACTGGGCGAGAATCCTGAAATACCTTGGGTAGATTTCTAACACATTTTGCTGGGGCAGTGCCGCTAGGCTACTCTTTTTTCGATTTCCAAATGCCAAGAGATTTTGTATGTGCGCAACAATACACACCAGCATCCTATCTCACTACCCAGAGACCAGGGGAAATTTTCTTACTAATAGTCCACATGAAAAAATCCCAGCCTCACCAAGGCTTGAACCCGGGACCTCCAGCACTCAATGCGGACACTATATTTCGAGACCGCTCACGCCGCAAAATGTCATCTCTATGTCATCACTAACAATCTCAATGTCATCTGTCACATCTCACTATGCCATCATTCACAAACTTGACGCCATCTATCACATCTCTCTATGTCATGTCCTACATCTCTCTATGTCATCCCTCACATCTCTGTACGTCATCTCTCACATCTCTGTACATCATCTGTCACATCTCTCTATGTCATCTCTCACATCTTTCTATGTCATCTCTCACATATCTTTATGTCATCACTCACATCTCTCTATGTCATCTCTTACAACTCTCTTTGTCATGTATCACATCTCTCTTTGCATTTGTTTCACATCTCACTATGTCATCTCTCACATCTCTCAATCTTATCTCTCACATCTCTCTATACCATCTCTCACATCTCTCTACGTCATCTCTCACATCTCTCTAACGTCATCACTCACAATCTCAATGCCTGTGATATATGTTTCACTTCACAAGCCGTAAAACTGATGTTAAATTTCTCCGTACAGCAATCAACATTGACACCGTCGCAGCTCTGGTTTGTTCCCTACGTTTAAAATCCAACATTTTACAACAACAGACACAGCTTGGCGAGATACCAATAACTGAAATTGGGAAAAGGTACATAAAAAGACGAACAACCAAAATACGGCCTGTTTGTTGATCAGCCCAGCACAAGAAGATCTGAGATAGCGGACGGAGTGATGAAATATGTCTAAACATAATATTTAAGTAGAAGTATTATAAGTGAAAATAGGAAACATCAGCCTAAAACATCGCATTCAGATTCGGAAACCTGTTGCCGAAGTGTTGGAAGCCATCCTATTCGGATGAAGGTAAACATAATATTTTTTTTAAAAACTAAGTTTAGTCTGTGAGTTTTTCCCCCAAGAAGAATTGGTACGTCAGTGTGTTGTAACACCATGTGATTAATCCTTAAGAAATTAATATTATATTCAGTTATCATAGTCATAGATAAACTGCACAGTAGGAAACCCAATGAATTTCCTTTTCTTCTAGTAAACATCTTATTTAATGTGTAAACATTAGACACAGGTTGTATATTGTATTCTTAATTAGTAAACTCAATCTGCAATGATTTAGAGTGGTGATTGATTGGTTGATTGATTTATTATTTAATTTAGAGTGGTGAGTAACTTAAGATTTAAGAAAACTAAGAATCCTTAGTGCAGTGGTAAGGAAACTAGTTTACATGTGCCAACATTGGTAATACAAATTAGTGTAATGTGTATTAGTCAAGTATTTTCAATTACATGAGTACATTAGTCAAGTAGAATTTTTGACATGAACACATGAACAAACAAGTAGTTTGCTTATATTTCATGAACACATGAGAACCAAATAGATTTCTATAGGGATCATAATTGTGTGTGTTGGGTTAAAGCACCCATGTGGTGAGTCAAATTATTTCTAATGTTGTACATATGTGGAATTAATATTTGTGCCACATAATAATACTTAGTCAACCGGCATGTGAGAATGGTCAGGACTCATAATGCCTGAATGTGGGGTGAGTATATCACATAAATCTATGAGAGCAGGTGGGGATCCATGTGTAAGTTCATTATTGCTACAAATGATGAATCATCCTTTGTGAATCTAAGTATGCCTAATGATCACATCAGTCTATGCCATTGATGAGAGCATGTCTGGAGTGCTTTATGTGTGATTTCATTATTGTTAAACATGTGTGAATTTATCATGGGTAAAACCCATCACTAGGCTTAAATATCATCCAGGAAATATTATAATTTCTGATGAAGGATGAAAATGATTAAGATTCCAATGTACTGTCATTGTTGTTCTCTCTCATCTCATCATGTTCCTTTTGTACCTTGCGGTGTCGAGGTGAAGTATAAACTTCGTGAGAGTGCCCGGTTATGGGCTTCGTATATCGACATTCCCATGGATTCTGTTATTCCCTCCGTCCAACGTTTACGTGGTCGGCCTCTTCCTCTGTTTCCATCTGGTCTGTACATCATTGCTTGTTGTGGCATGCTGTTGACTGGTAGCCTACTTGCATGGCCAAACCATTTGACTTGCTGCTTTCTAATAAAATCTAGAGCAGCTTTAACCCCCACTTTAGTCCTGATTTCTTCATTTCTGATCTTATCTCTTCTTGATACGTTGAGTATTCTTCTCAGGAACCTCATTTCTGTTGTTGTGATTTTTCTTTTCTCTTTTTCTGTCATTGTCCAGGTTTGGCATTGGTAGCACAGAGTTGGTAGGAAGATTGTGTTGTAAAGTGCTTTCTTAGTAGTTATTGATACATGTTTGTTCTTTAGTATTGGTGCCATTTGTCCAATGAGTTGATTTGCCTTATTGCACCTATTTTCGATCTCGTCTTCTGATCTGCCATTTGATGATATTATACTTCCTAGGTACTTTAAGCTCTTTACTTGTTTCAAGGGATGTTCGTTTAGGTGAATTGTTGCTGTTTGTTCTTCTTTAGTTATAGTCATTACCTCTGTTTTGCTTGTGCTAATTTTCATGTTATGTTCCCTACACATTTCGTTTAGACTATTCATGTGGTCTTGTAATTCAGCTTCTGATTTTGCTATTAGTGCTTGGTCGTCCGCAAACAGGAGTTCTCTAATGGTTAGATTTGCAGATGGTTCTTCTTCTGTGTTCTCGTCATGCGGTATTCTTGCTGTCTCTGCTTGGCTGGTTTCTTTACATATGTTGTCTATATATGTTATGAACAAGAGAGGGGACAGGACACAACCTTGTTGTACTCCAGATCTTATGGTGAAGGGTTCTGAGTGTCCTCCAGTTGCTCTCACTATGCATTCACTGTTGTTGTATAAACTTCTACATAGGTTTGTTAGATGTGTACTCACTCCATATTGTTTAAGGATTTCCCACAGCTTGTTTCTATCTACCCTATCAAATGCCTTTTCTTGGTCGACAAAGGCTAAGTAGAGTGTTTCATTGAATTCGATTGATTTTTCTATAAGTTGTCTAAGAGCAAAAATGGCGTCTGTGCATCCTTTGTTTTTCCTAAATCCAAGCTGCGTTTCGCTTAGCTGGGGTTCTAAAGTAGTTCGTAATCTTTTTTCAAGAATTTTGCAAAATATTTTCCCAGTATGACTCAACAGTGAAATGCCTCTGTATTGTGTGCAATCTCTTTTGCTGCCTTTGTTTTTCCAAATTGGGATAATTATGGCGTTTCCCCAGTCTCGTGGTGTCTGATGTTCTACCCAAACATGGTTGAATAGTCTATGTAGCCAAGCTGTTCCTACTTCTCTTGCTGCTTTAATTAGTTCATTTGGTATTTCATCCTGTCCTGGTGATTTGTTCAATGGGGCTAATCTGATGGCTTCTATAATTTCTTCTTTTAGTATGTCTGGTTCTAGTTCTTCGGTGACATCTGTGTAGGTCTCTTGAATTCCTGTGACATCTGATGGGATGTTGAGAAGTTGTTCGAAGTACTGCTTCCATCTTATTAGGATCTGTTTTTGTTAACTTATTGGTTCTCCATTTTCGCTGTTAATTATTTCAGTTGGGTCAAAGGGTTCTCCTCTGGTTCGCATTGCACTTATCTTTTTGTAGAAGTTTCTGGTTGCTTCCTTGTAGTTTTTATTTAGGGTTTCTCCATACTCTTCCCAGTCTTTTTGTTTTTCCCTCTTTACTATTCTACTCACATGTCATTGTTGTTGAATCTGTGAATTTATCATGGGTAAAACACACCACTAGGCTTAAGTATCGTCCAGGAAACATAATTTCTGATGAAGGATGAAAAGGATTAAGATTCCATTGTACTGTCAATGTTGTTGAATCTGTGAATTTATCATCAGTAAAGCAAATACATATGCTTAATTTTCATCTTACAGATATGATTGTGATGGTGGAATGATTGAGATTGCACTGTTATGTCAAGGGTGTTAACATTTAAAGTTATCATTGAGAAATCACATAAGTATAATTACTTATCTTACATCCAAGTATGAACGATTTCTGATGGAAGAGTGAAAGTATCATCCATGCACATATGAATATTATGTCTGAGAATGAGTGAAGGAAGTAACACGCTGAAAGGGAGTACAAGCTAACAGTCAATCTCATGATAGAAGGCAGTTTTGATGTATAATGTCCTGTCTATCACAAGAGAACATGTTCGGCACAACCCAAACACTAATTAATCATTTAGTGCACTCCGACGCATGTCAACACTTTATATTAAATATCATTCATGGTACCATCATCTGGTTTTGTGTCCTAAGCACGAAACAACCCATATGATACATTACGCATACTACAAACATCTGGTTTTGTATCTTAAGCAAAATCCCACTTTGTATTTCATGTCACTCCTGTTACCACATATGGTTTAGTTTCTTGATGAATGTAATACAATGATGATGATGATGATGACTGTAATGAAGATTATAATAATGTAATGATAATGACGACAATGACATAATGATGTTGATGATAATGGTATAATGATGATGATGATATAATGATAGTGATGAGAATGATGATGATGATTATAATGAGAATGATGATGACGATGATAACAAAATGAAAAATAAACATATTACAGACACGGTGAAGAGGAGAGAAGATACTCGCCTTGAACCTTTTGATCAGAAAAGAATTCACCTGAATAATATACAAGAATTGAGACCATGATGTACTTATACTGTTTATAAGCATCTCCTCATTGCAATAGGGGATGATTTCTAAAACTCTTAATATATGAGACCCTTTTTCCTTTCATGGAAGAAGATGAAGAGAATTAACTAGGTACAGAATAGGATGGGAAACATAGTTGTCAATTCCAAATCAATCAAGGTCAACCAGTAGATCTGAGGACAGGTATAGGTGAAGATGAAACTGCACATCTGATAGTTTAAACCTTGAACACCTGATAGGGTAAGATTGGATGTAGAACAAACAGTTATGTTGTGGATAACTATTTTAGAGCACCAAGACTCTTTACCCTCCACTGTTTATTTTCCTAGGATCAACATTCTTTTATGTATTTTGTTTGTTGTTGAAAGGTACAGCATTTCGAAGCTCACGAGAGGAAGTGGACACAGCGGAAAATGTCAAGAAAGACAAGGTGGAGGTTTTCAAGTGCTATGCTGCAGAGACCAAAAAGGCAAAATGGGAATGTTTCATGAAGGAGATTGGAGGTGATAAAACACTGCAAAAATTCTGGAAACTGCACAGGCAAATGCAGAGAAAAGATTGGCCGATGACAGTGGGAACAATCTATAGAGATGATGGTGTGCGCGTGAATACAGACAAAGAGAAAGGGAGGCGTTTCTCCAGAGATTTTTAGAGCAGACCAATCATAATGATGCGGACACCAGGGATGCAGTTAGAGAAGAGCTATCTGGCACCACGAAGAATATGCAATATGAAGACATCATACGGGTGGAAGATGTTAAACACATTTTGAAAAAGGCAAAAGACACGGCACCAGGGCCCGATGGGGTCAGGTATGGCCACATGAAGGGTTTGAGCGAAGCAGACCTGGAGGAGATGACCGACTGCTTTAACCAGAGCATTAGGACAGCATCAGTACCGCAGGATTGGGTACACAGCTATCTCATCCCTCTCCCAAAACCATTCAAGGATCAGTCAAAGCTTAGCGGCTTTAGGATCATCACCCTTCAAAATACATTTGGGAAGGTTTTAGAGAAGATAGTCGCTGTTAAGCTGCAGGATTTTTTGGAAAGGGGGAAGCTTCTTCCAAGAGGCCTGGGGAGCTACAGGCCAGGAAAAGATACCTGGTCTAATGCAGCCACTTTTGCCTTTGATGTTTATGAGGGGTTCCAGAGTAGACAGGAAACGATGGCGGTAGCGCTTGATCTCGAGGATGCGTACAATAGAGTTCGATATGATATTTTAATGACCGCACTGATGGAGAAGGGGGTCAATCCTTGGTTGGTGAACTGGATAGCAGCCGTCCTGCACTCTCGTCGGGTTGCTCTCCGTCTGGGTGCATGGACCTCAGAGCCACATATGTTAACCCCGGAACTGCCACAGTGATCTGCAATCTCACCGGTGCTCTTTAATGTGTATACGAGCAAGATCGCAAACCTAGAAGCACCAGGGGTTGGAAGAATACTAACATTTGCAGATGATATTCTTGCATATAGGCAGGGGAGACATAAGGAGCAAACAGCCCAGGAGGTACAGGCGACAGTAGATAAAGTGATTGACTGGTGCACAGAAATGAGTGCTGTCATCCAACCCGGAAAAGGCGGCTGTTTTGTGGTGCTCTCTAGACAACAGGACTGTAAGAGCTGATGTCCCAAGTCCTCGCGATAGATGGTAGAAATGTCAGCAGAGAGAACAAACTGAAGTATCTGGGCATCACATTTGACAGGAGCCTATCCTTCAAGGACCATGTGGAGACGGTCGTGACAAGAACTCAAAAGGGACTCAATGCACTTAAAACTATGGCTGCAATGGACATAGAGCAGAGAATGCTTTTCACACTATACCAGCACTTGATCCTCTCAGTAATTGATTATGGATTAGGTCTGCTCACTGTCTCAGAGAGTCAGCTGGTGAAGTTAGAGCGCATACAGAACGAAGCTATGCGGGTCATTCTGGGATGCACTAGAGACACCCCAGTAGTGTGTATGCGTTACATCCTTGGTCTGCCGACTGTTGCTGGTAGGCTCAAGGTGATGCAGGCGAAGGCATACCTCAGAGTAGCTGCAGACACAGACCACCCACTGCATGAGGCGCTGGACGCAGTTAAGGGTCAGCGACTGATAAGAGGGAAATCATGGATGGCTCAGGCGGAGGATACGATCAGACAGGTGTGCCCCCTGCAGAACATTAGGCGTGGAGAGGAGCGGGTCAGAGTGCCAGCGGAGCAGTCAGACTTGTGCAGAGTTATAATCACATTAAGCCGGGAGTGCAGGGAGTGGCCAGCAGGGGCCACGGAAGTGGAAATCCAGCAACTAATTCAGGACAATGCTCACTCGAGTGATGTGATTATCTACACAGATGGTTCGGTGTCAAGAGGTGAGAGAAGTGGCTGGGGGTTCATAGCCAAAGCTAATGGTCGATGTTTGGGGCAGGAGAGCCTGGCATATGATACCACAACATCCAGCTTAAGAATGGAGGTGGAGGCAGTCACTGCGGCTCTCCGCTGGATGGAGAATACGACACACACACACATCGTGATTGTAACTGACTCAGAAAGCATGCTGACGAGGGTGAGGACGGGCAGACTTCGTGCGGAGTGGCTTGCTTCGCTTTGGAGGTCACGGGTGACAAGCATCGCCTGGATCTTTTCTCCGGGGCATGCCGGTTAGCTGGGAAATGAACAGGCGGACAGATTGGCTGGCTTTGCAGAACTTGGAGTATTGATACATGACAAGGCAGACGTGGTTGCAGCCTTGTGGGAGCACGTGCACACCTCGGAGGAGCAAATGGATTACCAAGGTCTGGCAAGAATGAGACGAGGAGTGACGAAGGGATCTGGCCGACGCTCAACGCTCAAAGGAAAGGCGAGACGGACTTATAATAAGATTACTACTGGTACTATTAGTGTTGGAACTCTTCGCTGGCTGCTGAGGATAGGGACAGAGCACTTATGGGAATGCCCCAAATGCTGTGATGTCGATTCCTAAATCAATCAATCAATCAATCAGGTACAGTATTTAATTTCTAATATCATATTGATGGTATGATTAGATGTATGTTGATTGCTGAAATTTCAGACAGTTGCTAAGGACAGCTAGATCCAGCCCTGACTAGCTTTAATGTAGCACTTGAATGCAGCACTTTGTGAATTTAGTAACAGCTTGGCTGAATGTAGCAGCTTGACTGAGTGAGGCAGCTGATATAGTGAGGCCAAATACTACCTGCAAGAAGTTCCACTAAACAGTTAGGACAGGTAACAATTATTCTTGTGCCTGATGGTGGGGAACCAAGAGCCACTACCCTATCAGTACCGGGAAAATCAACAATCTAAAGAACAGAAAGATACATAATATCTGGAAACTATTGACCACAGGGATCCCAGAATTCTGGAATAGAACACCCTGATTGCATAACCAGTTCAGACTTAACCTACCTCAAGAGAAGATGGAAAGTCACTAGCACTGAGGAACTGGACTATCATTGATGTATTGATGTTAATGAACTGAAAGGTCTAGGCATCAAGGTCATAGATAGTTAAAATAATATATGTGTGTATAACTTTGTTTTTGAGAATTGCATTGATATTTTATGACATGTATGACCAATATCATATATATATATATATATATATATATATATATATATATATATATATATATATATATATATATATATATATATATGAAAATAAGGGTCACTTTCTCTTTTGAGAGTTTCTTGTCGTAGTAAAATTGTTGTAAGTAACAACCGTAGATTTTAATTTATTTAGTTGGTAGAATATAAGCAAGGAACCACCAAGGATATTTTGGAAACTCAGTAAACCCTTCATCACTTTCCTGGAGGTATTCCTTGGTTCTCTCTATTTATGGTCTCAAGCCAATGGGCCAGTAACAGCTAAATCAATTATAACGGGCAGGATCACTTTGACAAAGAGGAACATAGTATCCATTATCTCTGTGGGGTTGAGCCATCATCAACTATACATCCGACAATGAGATCTCTCACATCTCTCCATGTCATCTCCCACATCTGTGTATGTCATCACTCACATCTGTGTATGTCATCTCTCACAACTCTGTATATCATCTCTCACATCGATTAACATTATCTCTCACATCTCAATATGTCATCTCTCACATCTCTCTATGTCATCTCTCACATCCCTCTATGTCATCTCTCACATCCCTCTATGTCATCTCACACATCAGTCTATATCAAATCTCACATCTATCTATGTCAACTCTCATGCATCTTTATGTCATCTCTCACATCAGCCTATGTCATCTCACACATCTCGCTATGTCATCTCTAACATCAGTCTATGTAATCTCTCACATCTCTCTATGTAATCTCTTACATCTCTTTATGTAATCTCTCACATTTATCTATGCCATCTCTCACATATCTTTATGTCATCTCTCACATCTCTCTATGTCATCTCTCAATCACTCTATGTCCTCTCTCACATCTCTCTGTGTCATCTCTCATATCTCTCTTTGTCTTCTTTCACATCTCTATATGTCAGATCTCACATCTCTCTATGTCATCCCTCACATCCTCTTTGTCTTCATTCACATCTCTCTATGTCATCCCTCACATCTCTCTTTGTCTTCATTCACATCTCTATATGTCATCTCTCAGATCTCTCTATGTCATCTCTCACATCTCTCTTTGTCTTCGTTCACATCTCTCTATGTCATCCCTCACAGCTCTCTTTGTCTTCGCTCACATCTCTATATGTCAGCTCTCACATCTCTCTATGTCATCACTCACACCTCTATGTCATCTCTCACATCTCTCTATGTCATCTCTCACATCTCTGTGTCATCTCTAACACCTCTATGTCATCTCTGTGTCATCTCTCACATCTCTGTGTCATCTCTGACATCTCTGTGTTTCATCTCCCACATCTCTCTGTGTCACCTCTACACATCTCTCAATGTCTTCTCTCACGTATCTTTATGTCTTCTCTCACGTATCTTTATGTCATCTCTCACATCAGTCTATGTAATCTCTCACATCTCTCTATGTAATCTCTTACATCTCTTTATGTGATCTCTCACATCTATCTATGTCATCTCTCACATATCTTTATGTCATCTCTCACATCACACTATGTTATCTCTCACATCTCTCTCTGTAATCTTTAACATCTATGTAATCTCTCACATCTCTCTATGTCATCTCTCAATCACTCTATGTCATCTCTCACATCTCTCTCTGTAATCTCTCTCTATGTAATCTCTCACATCACTCTTTATCTTCGCTCACATCTCTCTATGTCATCTATCACATCTCTCTGTATCATGTCTCACATCTATCTATGTCATGTCTCACATCTCTCTACATCATGTCTTACATCTCTCTATGCCATCTCTATACATCTCTCTTTGTCATCTCTAAACATCTCTTTATGTCATTTATCACATCTATGTCATATCTGACATCTCTCTTTGTTTTCGCTCACATCTCTCTATGTCATCTCTCATATCTCTGTATGCCATATCTACACATCTCTCTATGTCATCTCTTACATCTCTCCATGTCATGTCTCACATCTCTCTATGTCATCTCTCACATTGCTCTATGTCATCTCTCACATCTCTCTATGTCATCTCTCACATGTCTATGTCACATCTACACATATCTCTACGTCATCTCTCACATCTCCGTGTGTCATCTCCCACATCTCTCTGTGTCATCTCTCACATCTCTATGTCATCACACACATCTCTATGTCATCACACATATCTCTATATGTCCATCTTTCACATCTCTCTTTGTCATATCTCACATCTCTCTGTGTCATCTCCCACATCTCTCTGTGTCATCCCTCACATTTCTCTATGTCATCTCTCACATCTCTCTTTGTCATCTCTCACATCTCTCTATGTCTTTGCTCACATCTCTATGTCATCTCTACACAAATCTCTATGTCTTCTCCACACAAGTCTCTGTCATCTGTCACATCTCCCTATGCCATATCTCACACCTCTCTATATCATCTCTACACATCTCGCTATGTTAACTCTACACATATCTCTATGTCATATCTCATATCTCTCTATGTCATCTCCACATAGACTCATGTCTCAGATATGCCACCCCTCCCCCATTATCTTATCCCTCTACTATCTCACCTTGCGATCTTTATGTCTTCTAGGAATACCAATTAAATCCAGCCCATAATTCAGTCCATAAATCAGCCATCCTAATATCGTCTCCGGCTTACTCTGGAACATAATAAATAATACGCCAATGCTGAGTAATAATATAACACTATCTAACTTTTTAACCAAATAACTAACCAACTATCTAACCATCCCTAACCAACCAAGTAAGCAGCCAACCAGCCAGCTAGCCAACCAATCACCCAACCATAACCCAACCAATTTCCGCTAAACTAAGGGACAGTAGTATAGTAGGTTGTTTTCGACCACCAAAAATGTATTTAATCCACATTGTTTTCCTTATATGCTATCATGTGACATCATCGCAAAATCAATCCACCAAATTCATATTTCACGTGCTAAGGGACTTTACTACTTCCGGTTTGAGCTAAGAGAGATAACAAAAAAAAATTTTAAAGTTAAAAATGAAATATTTTTTTATTATTGTTAAATGGGATGAACTTAGGTTCATAAACATGCACGTTATTAAACATCTGGTGTACTGATGCCACGGTAAGGGATTCAACCCCTACACTGGACATTTGGGCTGAAATCTTGCCCTATCATCCTTGACTTGGGGATGTTAACTTACAAGTACCTCTGAAGTCGGAGAGGGTTTGTCTGATGATTAGTAACACTTTTAACAGGGAAAGTTAATATACTCACAAAAATCCACCCAGCACTACTAGAAGTAGTGTTTTCAACTACGCTTGAGTTAAAAGGTGAGCCAGCTCAAAATAAAAAAAAATCCTTGGGTTAGGTTTGAGGTTACGGGTTACAGGTTAGTGTTTCGGTAGTACCTATATATACCCCTCCCCCTCCCCCCCCCCACCACACAAAGAAAAAGCATATTATATAATGGATCTACACTAATTTTATTATTACTAAATAGGTGGTGGGGTGGTATGGTTGAGTGGAGAAATATGGTGGAGAACAGGTGAGGACTGTGTAAGCAGTGGTGTGGGAATGATGACATGGTGGTGTGGGAATGATGACGCAATCATGCGAGCTTAGGTGACGTCTGTTCTGGCGTCAGTTGTTATAGTGAAAGACCCGCTGCCTAAGGTTGGAAAATGCAAAACCAAAATCTAAGGTCTTTCCCATGAATATTGTAGATCTGCAAGCATCTTCATCATGGTGACATGTATTACTTTATCGAATGTCTTTGTGTAGGCAATGAAGCAAAGATGAAGGTCATTGTTTACTTCTATTGAATGTTCAATTAATGTTCTCGGCAAATGTACAGCTTTTACTGTACCCTCTTATAGCCCTGTGTTATTTGATTTTCCATCTATCATGTGCCATGCCAGTAAGCGTGGGCGGTCATGACTCACCATATCACTCGATCACCAGAGTTGTGGATCAGCTCAGTGTTCCTTCTCAACCATGCCATGTGGTAAAGCCATCCAGGTAATTACTTCTCTGTCTTCCGTCTTCCTCTTGATTTCTTCCCCTCGACCTTGCCAGTTGTCACCAAGTTCTCCAATTTATTTCTTCTGATAATATGTCCAAAAAATGTTGACTGTCTGCATCTACATTCTCTACTCAATGTACGATTTTCATTTGTTTCTTGAAGTACTTGGTCATTGGTTTTTCTGACTGTTCATCGCATTCTTTGCATTCTCCTCAGAAACCACATTTCCATAGCCATCAAATGCTTTTCAGCTTGACTGCTCGTTGTCCAAGTTTCACTTCCATACAAAAGTACAGGCTTTATGTAGCACCTCAACACTCTTTTTCTCGTTTCAATTGACATCTTTTTTTTTTATTGATCAGTATATTTTTCATCTTGCTAAAGGCTACTTTCATCATGTCTAATCTCTTCAAGGCATCTCCCATCAGATGTTATTACTGTTCCCATTATTGTATTTCGTTCTTCTTAGTGACAACCATAATGTGTCTTTTTACAGTTTAATTCTAACCCTAGTTGTTTACTGTGTGCAACAACCACATCTACTAATTGTTGCAGATCCTGATATTATGTGATATAAAATGGCCAAATGTCTATCATATACTCCTGTATTGTTTCACTAGAAACCACAAGGCGACCATCTAATACAGTTAACATATTATTAACTACATAATAATTATACTATTACATTATCAATTAAATATATTACTATCATCATTTTCAATTCTCCATGTTATTATTATTTGCACCAAAGGTGGCCTTTTAAAAAACATTAAGCGTATCCCTATTCAATAGGATTCCAGCTACCTAATAGTTTTGTTCAATGGCAATCCTCCTTGTTATCGTCATCTAGTATCACACCACCACCATCTACAATTCTCCACTCATTGCACTCTATTTACTACATTTTCTTCAATGTTCTCTCGAAGTCTGTATTCCAAATCATTTAATTGATCTGCATTCTTTGTTTTTCATTTTACAATGGCTTATGAGCGAATTCCTCAAATCTCCAAGGATTATTGTCTAGTCACAATTCTCCAATTCTGTGTTGTGTTGTCTCCATGCTATTGGGCCGTATATAGCCTCAGCTTATGTGTTGTTTTTTATGTCTGTTAATGTGTCAATGTGTCTGTTATGCTGTAAATACTGTCCAATGCTATCAAATTTAGAAAAAAAAAATGTTGGCCGTATTAAGAAAATTTTAGCCAGATTAAGAAAATTGTTGGGCAAATTAAGAAATATGTTAGCCAAATAAAAAAAAAAAAATGTTGGCCAATTGAAGAAATGCGTTGGCTAAATTAACACGTCTTGATTATATTAAGAAATACACTGACCACATATCTGATACCAGAAAGACTTCATTGACCCGGCTTTATCCCATATGGCTCGTCTCTTTCTGCAGGATGACCCCGCGAAAGCGCCACACGAAGCATGAACTCCGTAGCTCCAGCAGCGACTCCCAGGAGTCTCCTGAAAAATGCACCCGTGAGCCGAAAAGGCAAACCAGTCAATCCAGCAACAGCCGGCCGCCATCATTCCGAACATGCTACAAACTACCGCGGACAGATGTAAAAGCATTCCACATGAAACTCACAGCTCACAGTGTCACGCCACGCACTTACTCAGTAGCAGCTTGATGGAACCATATCCTCCGTAGTCACCTCTTACGACTTTTGATCAATGGACCACAGGCTTTCTTTATCCCTTCATACATGCTTCTGGTGTTTCCCTTATCACTTGCGATTTGACTGGACTCACATAACTTGATCCAAT
Source organism: Cepaea nemoralis (assembly GCA_014155875.1). Taxonomy (NCBI): domain Eukaryota; kingdom Metazoa; phylum Mollusca; class Gastropoda; order Stylommatophora; family Helicidae; genus Cepaea; species Cepaea nemoralis. The sequence goes on from JACEFZ010013747.1 coordinate 115,436, forward strand.
AGTCATTTGCACACTGCCTGGCAGCCTTTTGCACATCCTTCCTACCTTGCTTCAGCTCACTGAGGGTGTTATTATTTCTTGTTTCTTAAGAGAGCTATCTTCTTTTTATCAATCAAAGGCTGCAGTGTCTGGCTGTTTGCTGCAAACCAGACCTGTCTCTTACGATCCACAGTGCTGTAAATCCCTACCACTGTTTCATAAAGAGTTTCCTTAAGTTTACCCCACTTTTCACTTGCTGTACAATTTTCTAATGCATCAGTGAAAGCATCTTCAAGTTGCTGGTGGAACTCAAAGCACGTAAGAGGATTGTGGGTGTTAATATTAATCCTGGGGCTAGATTTGTGTTTAGCTGTGTAGATTCTCTTTCATCTCAGTCTAACCTTTGCAACAACCAAAAAATGATCTTATCACAGTCAGCACTGTGGTAACTTCGAGTTAATGATGTTTGATTCAGATGTTGTCTCAGTGTGATGATGATGTCCAGATGATGCCAATAGCAGGATCCTGGATGTTTCCACGTGACCTTATGCAGCTCTTTTGTTTTAAAAAAGGAGTGTATAATACAAAGGTCATTTCTGATGCAATGCTCTAGCAGCCGTTGCCCATTTTCGTTCATGCGACAGATGTTGTATTTTCCAAGGCACACTGGCCATGAACTCGAGTCCTTGCTCACATGAGCATTGAAATCACTGAGCATATAAATGTAGTCGTATTTTGGAACTGCCTTGATCAAGGAATAATAGTCTTTCATTACCTCCAGCTGGAATTTCAATCATTCCCAGTAGCAAATTCTTCATTGCAAAACACACATGTTGCCTTTTTTCTGCCTGCTCTCTACTCTTCCAAAAAAGGTGTAATTGTTTAACCAGAGTGACCCTTCCTCAGCGAGGCGAGTTTCTTGAAGTCAACAATATCAGTGTTAAGACGATTGAGTTCAGCATCAATCACAGCCATTTTTCTCACATTGTCAATATTCGTCAGGTCAGTGGAAAATCCTGGACATATGGTTCTTACGTTCCAGGTTGCTAGCTGTAGCTTGAGGTTTCTGAGACAGTATGGAAAATGCTTTTCGCAAAAATCGCCCAAGCTTACCGGGAGAACATGAACTGGAATATTTTTGGAAACAGAAAGTTCAAGGACCAGTTTGAGCGGGAGTGCATTGCTGAATAGCGGCAAGGCCACCGTCCATTGTTAACTAATGGTTTCTCAGGGAGAGGAGTGCTGGATGTAAGGTACACTCTGGGTTCAAGCTGTCAGAGGGACAATGGTGAACTTTGGAGGCAGCATAATTTACGAGTACAGGCGGTATTGGAAGTGACCTTGGCTGTCAGAAGAGAACGCCACTCTCCAAATTTATGGTAGCGGGAAAAAGTACATGAACTCATGATCATGAACTCGGCCGTGACCTAGAGAACAATGTAGATTTGGGTTAATGATAGGATGCAGAGTATGTAAATTAAGCAGGGTACGCGAGTTACTGATTGGATGACCTTAGCGACATGAGAGAGAGCATGATCACGTGATTCCAGAAAGGCGCCAACTCAAGAGGTGATATATACTTTGGATCCAGTCAGTTTAGACAGTGTGGAACGAGCAAGAGTGCGGTAGCAACAGGGCCGAGGGCTGGGCTGTCGCCCAGCCCAGGAGGGATGAGTTTGGAACTTCGGCGATGGTGATGTCCATATCCCAGGCTGTTTAGTGTCCAGGAAGATGGAGAGGCAGTATTAAAGACGGAAAAGATGCACATATCACAGTTTCGTCTGGACTGCCGAAGAAAAGCAGGATGGTCAAGGATCTGTGAACCATTTATTCCAGGCAGATAAACCTGATGGAGTGGAACGCTAATTCCGAGGATCACAAAATGGCGTGCAAGCCATTTGAGAAGGACTGTTGGCTGAAGAAGGCCACTCATTGGTTGCAGATGATGGCTAACGTCAGATAGGACAACCACTAGCCAGAAACACTGCGATCGGAATCACACATGAGGCTAAGATCAATTGGAATCACACATGAGACTAAGATCAGTCGGAATCACACGGGCGACTAATGGCAAACATGATTGGAAAGGTCAAGTGGGATCCACGACAAGCGATTGATTGGGCAGAGACAAATGAAACCCAGAAGGGCAACCAGAAAAGCAACTGGATGGCAGAAGCGAATGTAAGTAGACATAAGGCATCGTTAGAATATTCGCTAGATTATGATAAGGTACCTTAGTTTAGAACGCTATAGCAAACTACCGTAGGTGAACTTACCGCGTAATCATGAACGACCGACAAATGTCAGGACTGAGTGCAGCGTCCTGCAAAGGGCCCACATCTAACTAACTAGCTAACTATAATAGCGGTCTAAACAAGGAAGCGTTGACAAACTACTGAGCGTTAACCCGCTAAAGGGATCACGACCCGGCAAGGGTCAGGATTGAATGCGACGTCCTGCGAATGACCTATATCTAAATGGCTGAAATAGAGTGATGGGAGTCATATTAATCGGTTAGATAAGCAGAGTGCAGATAAACTATATATGTACATGTAAACTAAGTAATTAGACTAAAAGATTAATGATAACTAGGCGGGTCAACACGGCATGTAAATACGAAAAGATGGCAGTATTGCAAGAATATAAACACGGCGACCAAACACAGCAGACGGCAGAAGAAGATAGCAAGGCACTCGCGATCACTAGGTCGACCAGACAATAAGGACAGGTGAGATCGTTGGCCAGAGACGGGGCGGGCACAGGAAGGAATGTTGTCTTTTGTTCGCTGGACAGAGGCGAGCGGGGTCACATTGCTGTTGTTGTGTAGTTGAGTTGGCCTGGCGTGGTACAGGCAGCGGGTTCAAATCTTCGGGTAAATGGTTAAATACTTTTAGGGTTATGTTGGCTGTAGGCGGCGCGTCGGGAAATAGGCGATAATAATGTTAGTTAAATATATATAGACGATAAATTACAGTGTTTAAAATACGGTTCTTAATTTATGCTATGGCTAAGATATACTAATACTAGTACAGATAAAGAAGCGATAGATGTTAAGGACTTTGTAGGTAGTGAAAGATTAAGGTTTATTATTACATAAAACTCACGGGTATTGTTTTATAATGTTTCAGGCATTGCCTGGGTAAACTGGAGTTGCCTAGACATACCGGGCATAGCTGAATAAACAGTTACCCGCTGAACAAGTTGGATGGGAGCGAATTAAATCCCTGGGTATATGGATTGATGGATCAATCTATGGATCAATGGGTATTCGGACTAAGTAAATGGGCCACTTATAGGCCTGCAGAACGGTTACTGCGAGATAGACAAAAGGCCGGTGGAAATCCTAGCTTTAGTTCTTTACTTGATGCGGTTAGTAGGTGATCATAAGTGGCATTCCCCTAACATCCAGTTGCATAGGCTGTTACATTATCCACCTTCCCCTTGTGACGTCATGCAGCATTGTGTTGTTATTGGAGTCGATTATGCATAGATGTGTCTGTGATGCATGTAGTGATTACTCTATGCGATTATGTTGTAGATTGTCACTCCGTTACTGTTCAAAAGGAAATAAATATATGTTTGAGTTGCCTTTTATTTCGACTTGTCAGTCTGAGATTGTGTAGATTAGAGTAGTTTAGAGACATTGTGAGGTGGGCTGTACATCTCTCCTATAACCTGATAACATACACCATGAGACATTGATGGTGCAATAGTATAATTAACTATTGTTTTCATGCGGAGACACGAACCTAAATCTTTCCTATCCCTTACTCTCATCCTCTTTCTCCTTCTCTCTTTCTCCCTTCATCTTTCCTTATTATCAAAGATAGTGCGTTGTAGGCAGAGTTCGACTGAGGAACGAACTTTTAGATTTCACACTATTTATATCATTTCCCTCATCACTCTTTCTTTCTCTTCTCTCTCTCCTCCCTCCCTCCTCTCTTCTTCCTCTTCTTTTCTCGCTGTCACATTTCTATTTTTCCTTTTAGTAATATCTGGTGCATCAATTTTACAGCCTGCAATTCAGATTTTGTCCTAGCACCCAATTGGCCGGGGGCTGCCCAGCTTGAGGCAGGCGGTAGCTGATCAGTGACATCTGTAGATGTCTCCCACCATCAGAGGCAATCCATGGCACCCCATGTCTATGCCAATTGACAAAGACTTATAACCCTAACTGCTACCTCTCACTTTGATTCCGAGACCAGTTAAGACTGGGATGGAGTTATACCTCTCTATAGCACAAAGCCTGAGCTAAAATATAGAGGCCATGTGTTGCCCATGCAGCATGATCTCTTTCTTAGCCTGTCTAGTTCACTCCAGAGAAAAGATAACAGCAATACATCTGGAACAAGACAAGCCGCAGCAGCTGCCAGATCAGCAAAGCAATGCTCTAAAGTCTGCCTGTTGGAGCTTCAATCCTAGACCAGCTGCCAACCAAGGCTTAGGGCCTGGTCTGCTCTGCCATGACATTTTGTCTTTAGGCTGCATTTCCTCGCACCAGGAAAAGGCTTTTACCCTCCAATTGAGCAAGAAGCAGTTGGCACAATGTGGGGTATCAGGTTTGGTAAGTGTTGCCCAACATTCAGTGCTAACAGAAAGCAGGTAGTACCGTCTGCTGTCATTATGGTAGCTTAGTCATATCTGACTAAGACCTGACACAGAAACTGAACATAAAGATCACATTATCAATGTAATCTGTAATGTACAGACCTGCATAATAATTCCAAATGGCTGTCAATCAATGTTTTAAGTCATTAAACACTTAAATGTTAACGAATAATTGAGCAAGACACATACATACATAATGGCGTCAAACTGACGCATTTTTATTTGGCTTGTTAAAGCCAAATGGCCATGGCAACTACTGGAACTCAAACGGCCATTATGAGGCCATTTTAGTAATAGTAGCCAGCCAGCACGGTTTTGTGAAGAGAAGAGATGTGGGCTGTGTACCCTGTTTCATCTTGTTCAGTTATGAGACACATTCTCTGAGTTGATCTGTGGTCAACTGATGTCTTTGTGAAAGCGAGTCGCTGACTAAAATCAGCATTCCTGGGCTCATGTTGAAGTAGCGATATAGGGTGACTTATTTTCACATAGTGTCACAATTCTTGTGTTTATGTCGCGTCTTAAGATTTATGTTGTGTAACTTATTTTGTTGTAGTGCCTTATTGTTGTAAGTGCCAAAGTCCTTTATTGTGTCATTCTCTTAGCTATTATTTAGAGCACCTGTATTGTGGTACTTTGTGTACTCTGTTGTCTTGAGTTCTGGTGACTGGATTGTGACCACCCCTTGTTGATGTTTGGTATCTGTAGTTGTCTGTAGTATCCGTTATTGAACTTCAATGTTTGTTTGGAGTTAAATGCGTCATGTATATGAATACCAGTTGTCCCTGAAAGTTGATCAATAAAGAGCTATTTTTGTATTGTTCTTGATGTGTTTCTTTAGTCCCTTTTAATTTTTACACTCACTACTTCTACCACATTCTAACACCTTAATTCACTGTCTGGGTTTCAACATGATAGTTCCTGTGTAAATGTCAGCAATAGTTAAGACCCTTGTTCAATAATCTCAAATTTTCTTTACTAATCTCTATCTTTCTTCTTGTAAGCAGGTGAAGTGTGGAGTTCTCTGTTTGTTTTACTCCTTTTCTTCTTTGGCCCTAACAAAGTCAGAGTTGTGCTCTTCTCCCCTTAGCATCGTAGTAAAGGAAACTTTATCTTCAATTTTCTCTTCACTATGCTTCACGTGGAGACTCTGACGAGATATAGTGACAGCCTTTGAAATGTTCTATTGGAATTGTCTTAGTATCTAGTGATTGTTTTGTGTGATAGGTCAGTGTTTATGTTGGTTGTGTCCATTGTCTTTGAGTGGTGACACTAGCAGAATCCAGGTTTGCTTTTGACATTCCCCAGGCAGCGCTGCACAAGAGATTGGATATGATTTGGATATATCACCGGGTACTGAAGGAGTGCACTGAGCGATTGCTACTCTTAGCCTGCGTGTGCATGAATAGTCCAGCGATTTAGCAGCAGAGTAATTTGCATTGATTTAATGATATGAGGCGCTAGAAAGCAAACCTACTGAACTTGTTTAGTAAATCACAAAATGTAACAGGTCGTTTGCAAAGCGTCGCTCATATCACAGCACATCAAAAATCTTCTCTAACGCTTTCCATTGCTCCTGTCTCTTGCTCTTTTATACAACAGTTATCGACAGTGTCCTATGTCTTCATGCTGGTCAACCCAGTATTTTCCAATCGCAACCCCAAACAATGACTCTACGAACTTAAAGAGTTAACAGCCGTGAATGGCTGTAGTATGCAGTGGTTACAAATCAGCTGTGTGGATGCGGAAGGCAAGTGGAAGCTACCACATTATCTGCCCTTGACAAAGTTTTCAAGGTCAGAAATCTGGAGTGAAGGAGTGATGTGTTCAGGAATGTTGTACCTGTCTTTGGATTGAATAACCCTAGATGTCTATATAATAAACTATTGATTTTCTACCAGTCAATGATTCATTCATTCAGTAGCATGTCCTTTGTAGAACCCTGCTCCCATTACAACTTTCTTGAAAACCTCTCGATCATAAGCAAGATGTCCCGCATCCGATACACCCATCTGGAGATCATCCACCACATCCTACACCCATCTTCTCTTTGGCCTTCCTCTTCCTCTCTTCCCAGGCATATACTGTAGCAGAATGTATAAGTTAGGTGGGCAAAGCTACAGCACGCTTGAGCATCAGGATGGAATGGGAAGAAAGATGCTCAAGTCGTGACGTAGTTTGGTTGTTAGGCAGTCAGTAAACATCTGGGACTGGAGGAGAGAAGTCACCAATATTACGGAATTGTAATAAGATTGTTGTAGTGGTCATCAATGTGAAATAAAAACTCCATTTATACTTAACCAGAGAACTCGTTAGTCCCTCTATGTGTCTGCTTTGTTACAGAGGACTAAATGGTGCCCACGACTCAGGATCGGAAAACTGGATTGTCGCAGAATCTCAAAACGCTCTCCATGTAAAACATCGAAAAAGTAA
>JACEFZ010013748.1:0-25000 GCA_014155875.1 Cepaea nemoralis
CGAACCCAACAGAATGGACAATGACGAACAAGAAGAAGGCTTAGAAAACCAACACCCAAAAAAAGAATGGAAAAAAGATGGCAGACATAAAGAAGGCTAAGACTGCAACACCCCAAAAAATTAAAACGGAAAGACCGAAGGTGGGAAAATAACCAAACCACAAATGGACTATAATAAATGCAGCAAGACAAAGGGTTTAAAAAAACCCAACACCACAAGAAGACTAAATAAGCGGGAACAAGAAGAAGGTGAAAAAACACACCAAAGAATGAAAAAATGCATACAGAACGAAGGCTGTAAAAACTGGCACCAACACCACAAGTGGAATAATAATGGCATCAAAGGGACTAAATCACCCAAACAAAGATGGAAAAATGCAGTACCAAGAAGGCTGGACAAACATGATCCAACACAAGAATGGACTTAAAACTGGCAGTACCTGAGACAAAGTGTAGACAAATACACCCACACAAGAAGAAGATGAGACAAACAGACACAACACAGCGAGACATATAACGACATAATAAGACAGAATGAGACAACATGAACAAACCCCCAGAAACATGATAAAGCAACATAGAAGAAGGCTGTAGACAAACATGATCACCAACACCACAAGAATGGACTATAATAAGACTGGCAGTACATGAGACAGAAGGCTGTAGACAAACATGATCACCAACACCACAAGAATGGACTATAATAAGACTGGCAGTACAGAGACAGAAGGCTGTAGGACAGAACATGATCACCAACACCACAAGAATGGACTATAATAAGACTGGCAGTACATGAGACAGAAGGCTGTAGGACAAACATGATCACCAACACCACAAGAATGGACTATAATAAGACTGGCAGTACATGAGACAGAAAGGCTTGTAGACAAACATGATCACCAACACCACAAGAATGGACTATCATAAGACTGGCAGTACATGACGACAGAAGGCTGTAGACAAGACATGATCACCAACACCACAAGAATGGACTATAATAAGACTGGCAGTACATGAGACAGAAGGCTGTAGACAAACATGATCCCAACACCACAAGAATGGACTATAATAAGACTGGCAGTACATGAGACAGAAGGCTGTAGACAAACATGATCACCAACACCACAAGAATGGACTATAATAAGACTGGCAGTACATGAGACAGAAGGCTGTAGACAAACATGATCACCAACACCACAAGAATGGACTATAATAAGACTGGCAGTACATGAGACAGAAGGCTGTAGACAAACATGATCACCAACACCACAAGAATGGACTATAATAAGACTGGCAGTACATGAGACAGAAGGCTGTAGACAAACATGATCACCAACACCACAAGAATGGACTATAATAAGACTGGCAGTACATGAGACAGAAGGCTGTAGACAAACATGATCACCAACACCACAAGAATGGACTATAATAAGACTGGCAGTACATGAGACAGAAGGCTGTAGACAAACATGATCACCAACACCACAAGAATGGACTATAATAAGACTGGCAGTACATGAGACAGAAGGCTGTAGACAAACATGATCACCAACACCACAAGAATGGACTATAATAAGACTGGCAGTACATGAGACAGAAGGCTGTAGACAAACATGATCACCAACACCACAAGAATGGACTATAATAAGACTGGCAGTACATGAGACAGAAGGCTGTAGACAAACATGATCACCAACACCACAAGAATGGACTATAATAAGACTGGCAGTACATGAGACAGAAGGCTGTAGACAAACATGATCACCAACACCACAAGAATGGACTATAATAAGACTGGCAGTACATGAGACAGAAGGCTGTAGACAAACATGATCACCAACACCACAAGAATGGACTATAATAAGACTGGCAGTACATGAGACAGAAGGCTGTAGACAAACATGATCACCAACACCACAAGAATGGACTATAATAAGACTGGCAGTACATGAGACAGAAGGCTGTAGACAAACATGATCACCAACACCACAAGAATGGACTATAATAAGACTGGCAGTACATGAGACAGAAGGCTGTAGACAAACATGATCACCAACACCACAAGAATGGACTATAATAAGACTGGCAGTACATGAGACAGAAGGCTGTAGACAACATGATCACCAACACCACAAGAATGGACTATAATAAGACTGGCAGTACATGAGACAGAAGGCTGTAGACAAACATGATCACCAACACCACAAGAATGGACTATAATAAGACTGGCAGTACATGAGACAGAAGGCTGTAGACAAACATGATCACCAACACCACAAGAATGGACTATAATAAGACTGGCAGTACATGAGACAGAAGGCTGTAGACAAACATGATCACCAACACCACAAGAATGGACTATAATAAGACTGGCAGTACATGAGACAGAAGGCTGTGGACAAACATGATCACCAACACCACAAGAATGGACTATAATAAGACTGGCAGTACATGAGACAGAAGGCTGTAGACAAACATGATCACCAACACCACAAGAATGGACTATAATAAGACTGGCAGTACATGAGACAGAAGGCTGTAGACAGACATGATCACCAACACCACAAGAATGGACTATAATAAGACTGGCAGTACATGAGACAGAAGGCTGTAGACAAACATGATCGCCAACACCACAAGAATGGACTATAATAAGACTGGCAGTACATGAGACAGAAGGCTGTGGACAAACATGATCACCAACACCACAAGAATGGACTATAATAAGACTGGCAGTACATGAGACAGAAGGCTGTAGACAAACATGATCACCAACACCACAAGAATGGACTATAATAAGACTGGCAGTACACCAGACAGAAGGCTGTAGACAAACATGATCACCAACACCACAAGAATGGACTATAATAAGACTGGCAGTACATGAGACAGAAGGCTGTAGACAAACATGATCACCAACACCACAAGAATGGACTATAATAAGACTGGCAGTACACCAGACAGAAGGCTGTAGACAAACATGATCACCAACACCACAAGAATGGACTATAATAAGACTGGCAGTACATGAGACAGAAGGCTGTAGACAACATGATCACCAACACCACAAGAATGGACTATAATAAGACTGGCAGTACACGAGACAGAAGGCTGTAGACAGACATGATCACCAACACCACAAGAATGGACTATAATAAGACTGGCAGTACACGAGACAGAAGGCTGTAGACAGACATGATCACCAACACCACAAGAATGGACTATAATAAGACTGGCAGTACACGAGACAGAAGGCTGTGGACAAACATGATCACCAACACCACAAGAATGGACTATAATAAGACTGGCAGTACACGAGACAGAAGGTTGTGGACAGACATGATGGCCAAGGCTACATGAGTGAACTATAAGCAGATATAATATAATGCAGGACATTGTGTAACAGAAAGACCCCCTGCAGATGATTGTGCATACTGGACACACGCTGCCACCCCCTGCAGATGATTGTACATACTGGACACACGCTGCCACCCCCTGCAGATGATTGTACATACTGGACACACGCTGCCACCCCCTGCAGATGATTGTGCATACTGGACACACGCTGCCACCCCCTGCAGATGATTGTACATACTGGACACACGCTGCCACCCCCTGCAGATGATTGTGCATACTGGACACACGCTGCCACCCCTACAACTATAGACCCCCTGCAGATGAGTGTGCATACTGGACACACGCTGCCACCCCTACAACTATAGACCCCCTGCAGATGATTGTACATACTGGACACACGCTGCCACCCCTACAACTATAGACCCCCTGCAGATGATTGTACATACTGGACACTACGCTGCCCCCCTACACTATAGACCCCCTGCAGATGATTGTACATACTGACACACGCTGCCACCCCTACAACTATAGACCCCCTGCAGATGATTGTACATACTGGACACACGCTGCCACCCCTACAACTATAGACCCCCTGCAGATGATTGTACATACTGGACACACGCTGCCACCCCTACAACTATAGACCCCCTGCAGATGATTGTACATACTGGACACACGCTGCCACCCCTACAACTATAGACCCCCTGCAGATGATTGTACATACTGGACACAACGCTGCCACCCCTACAACTATAGACCCCTGCAGATGATTGTACATACTGGACACACGCTGCCACCCCTACAACTATAGACCCCCTGCAGATGATTGTACATACTGGACACACGCTGCCACCCCTACAACTATAGACCCCCTGCCGATGATTGTACATACTGGACACACGCTGCCAACCCCTACAACTATAGACCCCCTGCAGATGATTGTACATACTGGACACACGCTGCCACCCCTACAAACATAGAGACCCCCTGCAGATGAGTGTGCATACTGGACAACACGCTGCCACCCCTACAACTATAGACCCCCTGCAGATGATTGTACATACTGGACACACGCTGCCACCCCTACAACTATAGACCCCCTGCAGATGAGTGTGCATACTGGACACACGCTGCCACCCCTACAACTATAGACCCCCTGCAGAGATTGTACATACTGGACACACGCTGCCACCCCTACAACTATAGACCCCCCTGCAGATGAGTGTGCATACTGGACACACGCTGCCACCCCTACAAACTATAGACCCCCTGCAGATGATTGTACATACTGGACACACGCTGCCACCCCTACAACTATAGACCCCCTGCAGATGAGTGTGCATACTGGACACACGCTGCCACCCCTACAGCTATAGACCCCCTGCAGATGATTGTACATACTGGACACACGCTGCCACCCCTACAACTATAGACCAATCTGCTGGCGGTTTGTGATTAGTTCAGGATCATGTGGGTTGCTCGTACGATGGCGATTTAAATGAAAACCTAAATTATTATTATTATGCTAATTTTTGTGTGTGTGTGTGGGGGGGGGGGGGGGGGGGGGGGGGGGGGAGTGGGTGGGTGAATATACTTTGAAAAAGTACACACAATAAAGTGCTTGGATTAATGTAAAAAAAAAAAAAATGCTCTGGGTTCACTATTCGGTGTGCCTGGCTCGGTCTGGACTGACAGGCATGCATCGCAATACAGAACCTTCATTCGCCGAAGCATTTCTATAGGTTTCATCACTTCACTGATGAAAAACAGAAACGGATAAAAGAACTCTTACGGATGGGAGATGTATGTGTGGCTGGGGAGATGTGTGTGGGTGGGAGATGTGTGTGTGTGTGTGTGTGAGTGGGAGATGTGTGTGTGTGAGTGGGGGATGCGTGCTTGGGTGGTTGGTTTGTGGGTGGTGGGGAATGTGTGGGTGGGTGGGAAATATGTGGGTGGGTGTGGAGATGTGTGTGTGATGGATGTGTGTGTGATGTGTGTGTGTGTGTGTGTGTGTGTATGGAAGATGTGAGCGCGGTTGGGAACATGTCCAGGTGGGTGGGGATGTGTGTGTGGGGCATGTGTGTGTGGATAGGTGGGCGGGTGGGTGAGGGATGTGTGGGTGAGTCGGTATGTAGGGGGATGTGTGAGTTAGGGGATGGGTGTGTGATAGGGATTGGAGATATGTCTGTGTGAGTGGGTGTGTGTGTGTGTGAGGTGTGGGTGGGGTAAGTGTGGATGGGTGGAGGATGTATGTGTGGGTAGTGAGAGTGCTTGTAGGTGGATGGGAGATTTGTGGGGAGATGTGTGTCAGGGTGAGGGATGTGTGTGGGGGTTGTTTGTGTGGGTTGGGGATGTGTATATGGGTGGAGTGTTGTGGGTGAGGGGATATGTGTGTGGGCGAGGAATATGTCTGTATGTGGGTGGGTTGAGGGGTGGTTGGATGTTGGATGTGCAGGTTGGTGAAGGATGTGTGTGAGGGTGAGGGATGTGTGTTTGGCTAAGTTGTTGGGGTATGCATGTGGGTGGGTAGATGGATGATGTGTGTGTAAGTTGATGGGTGGTAGGGGATGTCTGGGTGTGAGTGGTTTACAGATGAGTACGTGAGTGGGGGATGTGTGTGGGGATGAGTGTATGGATGGGGGATGTATGTTTGGGTGGGGAGATGTGTGGGTGCGTGGGGTATGTGCATGTGGTGGGGTGTATGTGGGTGAGAGGTGTGTGTTTGTGGATGGGGGATGTGTTTGTGAGTGAGGATGTGTCTATGTGGGGGATATGTGTGTGGGTGGGGATGCATTGTGTGGGTGGGGATGTAAGTGTGTTGGTGGGGATATATATGTGTGGGCGGGGTGTGTGTGGGTGGGGTGTGTGTGGGTGGGGTATGTGGGTTAAGGGATGTGTTGTTGGGGATGGATGATTGGGGGGTGGGTGAGTGGAGGATGTGTGGGTGGGTGAGTGTATGTAGGTTGGGGGATGTGTGTGTGTGTGTGTGTTGGTGGGTGCGGGAGTGTGGGTGGGTGGCTATTGTATGGGGGGATCAAGTGGGTGGGGGATGTGTGTTAGGAGGATGTGTGGGTGGGTGAGGTATTTGTGTGTTGGCGAGGCGATGTGTGTGTGTGGGTTGTGGATGTGTGGTTGGGGGATGTGTGTTTGGATGGGTGGTTGAGGGTGTGTGGGTGGGGGATGGAGGATATGTGGATGAGTGAGTGTTAGTGGGTTATGGAATGGGTGGAGGATGTGTGTGTGGGTTGGGCGATGTGTGGTAGGTGGGGGATGTGCGTGGGTGGGGGATGGGTGGGTGGGGCATGTATGTGTGACTGGGTGTATATGTGTGTGTGTGGGTGGGGGACGTGTGTGGGGATGTGTGGTGAGTGGGTAGATGTGTATAGGTGGGTGATGTGTATGGGTGTGGGACGTGTGGGTGGGGGATCGGTGGATATGTGGGGGAATATATGTGTGCATGGAGGTGTGTGTGTGTGGTTGGGTGGGGGGTGTGTGGGTGGATGGGGGATGTATGGGTAGGGGTTGCGTCTCATAACGTGGAATATGCATTGCTTATGTTTACATCATTCATTTCCCAATGTTTTTTCCTATGTAAATGTATTATGCACTATTGATGAATGAAAGATGAGTGATTGGAAGGGCCGAATGTAAGAGAGGCCTGCATGCCCAATTTGTTACCCTTTGAAAATAAAGTCCGTTCGTTCGTTCGTTCGTTCTGCTAATCTTTAATGCATGTCAAAAGATGGGTGGCTATCTTTAAACTATCATTATGACGTCACCGTGTTCATCTCCACCGTGATGTCACGTGCTGAACACTCTTAACATCCTTAACAACAATATTTACAGGTTACAAGTCAATGGCATGGTTATTGTAATTTCTAGCATACTTTTAAAGATTTGATTTGAAGGCCCCCCCCCCCCTCCCCCCGCAATTCGAAGGCCAATTCCCTGTAGACATTGTAGGTGAAGTCGAGTTGGAACCCCTAGTAAATTATGATGATGATGGTGTTGATGGTGATGATGTTGATGATGATGATGGTTATGGTGATGATGACTATGATGATGATGATGATGATGATGATGATGATGATGGTGAGGGTAATAACGATGTTTATGGTGATGATAGTGATGATGATGGTGATGATGATGATGATGATGGTGATGGTGATGGTAATAACGATGTTTATGGTGATGATAGTGATGATGATGGTGATGATGATGATGGTGATGATGATGATGATGATGATGATGATGATGGTGATGGTGATGGTAATAACGATGTTTATGGTGATGATAGTGATGATGATGGTGATGATGATGATGATGATAATGGTGATGATGATGATGATGATGATGATGATGATGATGATGATGGTGATGATGATGATGATGATGATGATGATGATGATGATGATGGTGATGATGATGATGATGATGGTGATGATGATGATGATGATGATGATGATGATGATGATGATGATGATGATGATGATGGTGATGGTGATGGTAATAACGATGTTTATGGTGATGATAGTGATGATGATGATGATGATGATGGTGATGATGATGATGATGATGATGGTGATGGTGATGGTGATGGTAATAACGATGTTTATGGTGATGATAGTGATGATGATGATGATGGTGATGATGATGATGATGATGATGATGATGATGATGGTGATGATGATGATGATGATGATGATGATGATAATGGTGATGATGATGATGATGATGATGATGATGATGATGATGATAATGGTGATGATGATGATGATGATGATGATGCTGATGATGATGATGATAATGGTGATGATGATGATGATGATATGATGATGATGATGATGATGATGATGATGATGATGATGATGATGATGATGATAATGATGATTGTTATGGTGATGGTAATAACGATGGTTATAGTGATGATGATGGTTATGGTGATAATGTTTATGATAATGGTGATGTTGATGACGATGGTGAATGTAATGATGAAGATGGTTGTGGTGATAGTGATGATGATGATGATGATGACGTTAATATTGAAGACAATGATCATAATGATAACGATAATGACGACGACGAAGATGATAATGAAACAATACTGTTTATGAGCCACTTTTCTTCAACGATCAGAAATTGTAGAATATCAATGGTATCTTATTTTTAAGCTACATCTAGGGTTTCATATACATTCTCTTCCGACGACGGCATAGGGGGTTCCATCCGCACCCCGATACGTTAGACTTCATGTTAAGAAACCAGTGGCAAACTACGGAACGTAAAACCGCTAGTTAGTCACCAATAGCTTATTGGTGCTGGATGTAATTGCAACGACCTAAAATGAACACTTCCTGTAAAATCTGTTCTAAGAATTTCATCCGCTGGCGGCGGGGTAGAGGGTTGACTTCACACATCGATCAGTTGGAATTAAACATTGCTTTCTCGTTCAGAATGCAGTGACAAACTACAGAACGTGACTTTGCCCAGTGCTTGCTTGCTTGTGTTCACTGGCTGTGAACTCCAACGCGAAGTCCTGCATGTCGGATGAAGACATCCTGTTGTCCAACATCAGTGTGATGTATACAGGACCTGAGGTTTGCGTGAGTATCCGTTGTCCCATGTCTGGCTTATTGGTGTGCAGACTGGTGGTTCCTCGCCGTGTAGGCAGACACTCTCCGACTTCGGAGGAATGTTGCCCAGTAAATAGACATGTCTTTGGACGCAACATCTTACAATGACTCTTTCTGACTCAGAAAGCATGCTGAGTAGGGTGAGGACAGGCAACTTCGTGCAGGGTGACTTGCTTCGCTTCGGAAGTCACGGGTGACAAGCATCGTCTGGATCTTTTCTCCGATGCATGCTGGTGTGCTGGGGAATGAAGAGGCAGACAGATTGGCTGGCTCTGCAAAACTTGGTGGCGTATTGATGCATGATAAGGTAGACGTGGTTGCGGCCTTGTGGGAGCACATGTACACCTCGGAGGAGCAAATGGATCATCATGGTCTGGCAAGAATGCGACAGCGAGGGATGACGAGGGGATCTGGCCGACGATCAACGCTCAGAGGAAAGGCGAGACAGACATATAATCAGATTGCTACTGGTACTATTAGTGTTGGAACTCTTCGCTGGCTGCTGAGGATGGGGACGGAGCGCTTATGGGAATGCCCCGAATGCTGTGATGTCGGTTCCTAAATCAATCAATCAATCTTACAATGGGGCATGCAACATAACACAAATACTGAATGTAACATGTACACTCATAGGACTCGATAATCAAACTCAGTCTTTCTAAAACGATACTATTAATACTAATATCGCTATATTTGTAGTCTGAAAATTATTGGTTCATAAATATTCGTTCATGAAACGATACTATTACTACTAATATAGCTATATTTGTAGTCTGAAAATAATTTGTTCATAAATATTCGTTCAATACACACAACGCTAAGGAGAATAACCTTTCTTTCCCTCCCCGGAAGACGCCAATCATTACTACCAGTTTGCCTTGGTATTATTAAATATCGGCCATCTACACAGCCGGCCACAGAAAGAAATTACCGATTTCCTACCCGCTTCACAAATACACCCATTCCCTTGCTCTTGTTAGTCACTGGACGCAGCTAACAAAGTTTGGTTGGCAGGAGCACAGAAAACTGGCAAGAATTGGTCTGACACGCGAATTAACCCAAGGATCCAGGATTGTACAGATGAGTGACAGCAAGGTTGAAGGAGGAGGAACACGCAGGAAGCATGGATTGTGTGAGATGGTTATAAAATAGTGACTGGCCGTTTCCTTCGATGTATCTGGTGATTCATGGTTTGGGAAACTGGGTTCGGCGGGAATGTAAGAGGCGCGGCTGGCCGAGTGGCTAGAACGGGAGACCCGAGTTCGAATCCTATGTAAGGTGTGGATGTTTTCTGTCGGGTGAGGGGGGGAGGGGTAGTGGGGTGGGGGGCAAAAACCCTAACCTAAACAGTTCTCGGCGGCTGCATTAGCCAGGGAGCCTTCATTCCTCAGCCTAAGGATCCCCCACCCTCCATCCCCACTGTTCCCCGCACCTGTCCTACATGTAGATGAAAGTGGGAGGGGGGGGGGGGTGTATCAGACTCCCGGTGCCAACATGGCGGATAGGCATTTGGACTGTTAAGGCCTCTGGAGTTTTTACGCTTGTGGCTATGGTTTGCATTCGCATTTGCCTCATGTAGGACTGGTAGTGCATGGTACCGTCGTTCTGCACCTGAGTGAGTGCGCCGCGCGACACTGTGAGCTGTGAATTTCGTGTGGAATACTATTACATCTGTCCGCGGTTGTTTGTAGCGTGAATTGCATGTTCGGAACGATGGCGGCCGGCAGTTGCTGAATTGACTGGTTTGCCTTTTCGGTTCACGAGTGCATTTTTCAGGAGACTCCTAGGAGTCGTCGCTGGAGTTACGGAGTTCATACTTTATGCGGCGCTTTCGGCGGGTCACCCTGCGGAAAGACACCGAGCCGTATGGGAAACAACCCGGGTTAATGGAGTCTTTCTGGTGACTGCCGATTCCATCGACGATGAACAGTATTTCTCGTGGCGGACATTTGTGTTGGCATTCTGACGGCGGCATTATGGACAGTGTACCTGTGGGGGTTGTGGCTTTCCGAGACTCCTGTCTGTTCCACTTTTCACATTGGGCAGTGAGGAGCATTTTGTGTGATATTCACTGGCAATAGGAACGGAGCATAATGGTGACGACGTTGCCGTGAAGTTGGAACCGCGACTAACTGACTGACTGACTGGCTGACTGACTGACTGACTGACTGAATGACTGACTGACTGACTGACTGACTAGCTAACGAACGAACGGACGTATGAACGACTTTATTTTCAAAGTGTAAAAAATTGGGCACACATGCCCGTTTTATATTAGGCCCTTCCAACCACTCATCTTTCGTTCATCAATAGTGCATGATACATTCACACAGGAAAAATAACATTGTCAAAAGAATGTTGTAAACATAAACAATGCATATTACCATGTTATGAGACACATCCCCCATCCACCCACTTATCCCCCATTCACCCACACATCCCCACCCATATATCCCCTACCCAACCACAAACATACACCTACAGGCACACATACATGCACCCACCCATCCACGCATCCCCCACCAACACACATCTCCTCACCTACACACATAGCGTCCACCCACCAACACTCACACACCCACATATCCTCCACCACCCACCCACACACCCACAACCACACAGCCAAACACACAAATACGCACACCCCACCCACACACAACCACTCACACCCACACATCCCCCACCCACCAATCAACACATCCATCTCATATCTACCCACCCAAACTCACACACTCAACCACCCAGACAAACACACATCGCCCACCCTCACAAACATCCTTTACCCACTCGCACATCCCACACCCAATCACACCTCCCCCACCCACCCACACACCCCTCACCCACACAATCTCCCCTCCCGCACAAATCCCCACCCATATACACATCACCCACCCACCCACACGTCCCCCACACACCCCCATTCACAATCCCCACCCGCACATCCCTCAACCTCAAACACAGATCTTCCCACCCATCTCCCACCTACAAACACCATCAGTACCCACACATACATCCTCCACCCACCCACACACACCTGCATCCACACAGACATATCCCCCACCCACACTCACATCCCCACACCCATCCCTCACACCCATCACACACCCATCCCACAATCCAGACACATCCCCACACACCCATTCACCCACACATCACTCACCTACTAACTAGTTAGCTAGCTAACTAACTAACTAAATAACAAATTAACTAATTAACTAACTAACTAGGGGTGTGTATTTGAGAATTAAATTTGATCCAAGATTGGACAACGATTGTAGGAGGTGCGTATATTTTATGATTCGGTTATAAGTTAAGGGAAATGTGTTACGGTGCTATATAAAGGGAGCTGTAGCAGAGTAGTGGCTAGACGCTGGCCTCACCACCCGGATGTTATGAGATCGATCCGCATCCGGGTGGTTCGAATTTTAAAATTGATCTGGGACTTAAGGTCGACCCAGACTAAAAATAGAACCTGTACTTTTATATGGATATGAAGCGTGTACAATAAGCAAACCAGATGAAGGATATCTATTGCTGTGGAAATGTGGTTTCTGAGGAAAATGCAAAGAATACCATGGACGGACAGAAAAACTAATGACCAAGTCCTACAAGAAGCAGATGAACTCTTAAATTGATTAGAGACATTAGACGTAGCCGGTCACAATATTTTGGACACGTTATGAGAAGAAATAAATCGGAGAACTTGGTGACAACTGGCAAGATTAAGGAGGAAAGAACAAGGGGAAGGTAGAGAAGTAAACACCTGGATGACTTGGCCACGTAGTGTGGTAGAGACAAGAACATAGAGCTAATCCAGGACTATGGTGATCGTGTGAGACGGCTAAACATAACCGCCTACACTTATCGGCATGGCACACGATAATGATAAACATAAACGGGTGCCAGGAAATGATTTAGGAAATAAAAAGGGCCGGTTTACACTGGCCATATCACCCACCAAGTGCCAGCTGGTTATAAAAATATGGGATTATCACCATATACCAATTGCCCAAGTAAGGGGTTTAATACGGCCCCTTGAATTTTAAGCCCTTTGGTATAAACAGAGTACCGAGTCGACAGCTGGATGCTTTACACCTCCATCTCTTCATTTGGAGGCGGCAGGTTCGAATCTCTTTGTGCTCATGGTTATCAATGTTTATATTGATTTGTGTATCCTCAGATCTCTTACTTGTTTCGTTTCTGAGTGCCAATAACCATACAGTGTATACTATCTGACTTTGTAGTGTCCCGGAACAAGAAAACTTATCATCTGACAGTGTAGTGGCCCGGAAATCATATAGGTAAGGAATGACACGTCACATACCACCGAAAGAAAAGAATAGTCAAATCAACCAGAAAGCCACCAGCTTCAGCAACCAGAAAAAGAAATTCTATGTTAAACCTTTTCTATTGACCCGGAAGTTCGGACATGTTTGGGAGGACAAAGGCTGCACTTACTGACAATGGAACCTGAATCACTGTCTTAGATAGTCAGCACATAAACCGCTTTGCTCTGGTGTGCAAGAAGAAGAAGAAGAAGAAGAAGAAGAAGAAGAAGAAGAAGAAGAAGAAGAAGAAGAAGAAGAAGAAGAAGAAGAAGAAGAAGAAGAAGAAGAAGAAGAAGACGAAAGCTAAGAAGAAAGCTAAGAAGAAGAAGAAGAAGAAGAAGAAGAAGAAGAAGAAGAAGAAGAAGAAGAAGAAGGAGTAGGAGGAGGAGGTGGAGGGGGAAGAGGAGGAGGAGAAGAAGACGAAGAAGAAGAAGAAGAAGAAGAAGAAGAAGAAGAAGAAGAAGAAGAAGAAGAAGAAGAAGAAGAAGAAGAACAACAACAACAACAACAACAACAACAACAACAACAACAACAACAACATTTACTTTGTAAAACCGCATCTTCTCTTGAACAGAAAGTCCAGACTATTTTGAAAACAATAAATGGCTACCGCTCTTGACAATTGAATCAGGACCAGTGTTGCAGACAGCAACCTAACATACCTCTTTGCCAGCCGACTCCTACCCCAACAATGTTCTTCTCCGTTTGTTGTTATTCACAAAGCAATTAATACACGTTTAAAAAAAAAAAAAGAATGGCTCTTGATTATTTGCCCAACGATCTAGTCCCGCAACCATCAAGCCGGTTGGTTTGACTAAAAGTACCGGAAATTGCCAGTCTGTGGGGGGTCAGAAAGAGACCTGGTGTTTTCCTTTTGGGATGTTTTCACTTCCGGGAAGGGGGAGAGAATTGTTGTTGGTTGCCAAAGTTGAAGCTGTAAACTAAATAATGACGGAAGAGAGGCTGGGAGATTGGCTGACAATCCACGGATCGACAATAGATTTGTCACAATCACCATGCGAATTATTCATGGAATTTTCTGTTGTCAACCTAGAAAATCTGTTATTTTGTGAAAATTTATGTGATGTAAGGATGTCTTCGTTATGTATTTTGGGTGTTTCGGGAATTTGATTTTGTGATTTAGATTTAGTCTACATAATGCATGAAGGAACCGCGATGGCGTAGTAGGTAGTGCGCTTGCCTATGGATTTGATTGTCGTGTTCTAATTGACGCATGTATCAATAGCTACTAAAAAAACACTTTACACCACAATCTTCCTACCAACTCTATGTTACCAATGCCAAATCTGGACAATGACAGAAAAAGAAAAAAAAAATCACATCAACAGAAATGAGATTCCTGAGAAGAATACTCAATGTATCAAGAAGAGATAAGATCAGAAATGAAGAAATCAGGACTAAAGTGGGGGTTGTAGCTGCACTAGATTTTATTAGAAGGCAGCAAGTCAAATGGTTTGGCTATGAAAGTGAATGACTGGCACCTGGCCGTCTTGACAGACGATAGTTTGTAACATGGGGTTATCTCTCCATAACACAAAAGCCTGGGCTGAATTTAGAGACCATGTGTTGCCCATGCAGCATGATCCCTCTCTCGGACTGTCTAGTTTACTCCAGAGGAAAGGTGACACCAATTCATCTGGAACAAGATAAGCTGAAGAAGCTGTTGGATCAGCAAAGAAATGCTCTAACTGTCCGCCCGTCGGAGCTTCGATCCTAGACCAGCTTGGTATGCCCTGCCATGACATTTAGTCTTTAGGTTGCATTTCCTCACACCAGGACAAAGCTTGTACCCTCCCAATTGCGCTCTTCCACCCGAAGCCGTTGGCACAATGTGAGTTGTCGGGTTCGGTAAGCACCGCCCAACATTCGGCGCTAACAGAAGCAGGTAGTACCGTCTACTGTCATACGGTAGCTCAGTCATATCTGACTAAGACCTGACTTGCAAGTAGGTTACCAATAACAGTATACCACAACAAGCAATGATGAACAGACCAGATGGAAGCAGGATAAAAGGCCGGCCACGTAAACGATGGACAGAGGGAATAACAGAGTCCATGGCAATCTCGATGCAAGAAGCCAATAAACGGGAACTTCCGCTGTTCACGCTTCACCTCGACACCGCAAGGTACAAGATCAACATCATGAGATGAGATGAGATGATATGAGTTCTAATTCTCTTCAAGACGGATTATTTTAAACTTGACCTTTTTAAAACTTGATCTTAAGCTTTAGACTCGACCTGGCCTAAAATGGGTTCCAGGAAATGTTCTGCAAAGTAAAGACGACCAGAACAATATCGGGGGCTGTAGGTTAGCATGGCCGCATGGACAAGATCACCCGTTCTTAAACATCCGTTGTGCTGATGGCAAGGTTAAACCCCTAAACTGGTCCAATGTAATGAAATATTAAGTTCTCGTTCTGGATTTGGGAACACAAATTACAAGCACCCGTGAAGTCGGAGTGGATTCGTATGATGGCTCAGAGGGGTTCTAAGTAAGTTTTAGTTTAGTTTAGTTTAGTTCAGTCGACCGATCAACATCACGACACACGTGTGTAACCCATAAGTGCTCCGTTCTCCTTAACTCAAACCTAAATCCGGAGAATCTGAGTTCAGTGCACGAACTCCGTAGCACCAGCGAGGATTCTGAAATGCATAGGGTAGATGGTTAACTCGAAACTTTGCCCGGGCAGCGCGGTTCTAAGTAAGTTCCCACTAATCTTCTGATTGTCCATGATCCACTTTCCATACGTCTGTATAACTCCTAAGAAATGGCGTGAAGAGAGAGAGAGAGAGAGAGAGAGAGAGAGAGAGAGAGAGAGAGAGAGAGAGAGAGAGAAAGAGAGAGAAAGCGAGAGAGTATGTGTTTGTACATGTGTCTGTGTGTGTCAGCGTGTGTGCGTGTGTGTGTGTGTGCCTCCTTTCTGTCTCATAGTATGGTAATATGAGTTGTTTATGTCCACATCATTTATTTGACACTGTTCTTTCAATACGCATATGACAAGGAAAATAGATAATTATCAATTACAATTCATGTTCGAAAGATTATCGGTTGAAAAGGCCGAATGTGAGACGGGCCTGCGAGCCCAATTAGTGACCCTTTGGAAATAAACTGTGTTTGTTCGTTTCCTTCCTCACAGTGAGAGAAAAGAAGAGGGGAAAAAAAAAACATTCTGAGTAAAATATCCTTAATTTATTTTGAACAAGATTTCTTTGTCTAGATCCAAAAACAGGAGACGAGTTTATACTGATTCCTCTTATCTTCATAGACACCCCCGGGAGATTCTAGAAACTTCTAAATGTCCTGGTCTGAAATTTAGGGTGAGTATTCTAAGCAATATTAAGACCCTCTTCTCGATATTCCAACGAACGACTTCTAATCACGGACCCGATGTATTTGATGAAAAGATGCTTGATTAAGCTCTAAACCGTTGCCCACATCGTCTGGCAGACGGGAAAGAAATTAGTAGCTCTGATAAGCTGCTACACAAACCGGCAACCGGGGGCTATCCACGGGGAAAATACATGATCATCGTGGTCACTTCTGATCGGTATATCGGACAAGGATTATAACTCCTGCCATCCGAATAATCTTGAGCCTGGGGCCAGCCTTCGCGAAAGGTCAGGTTCGAGAAGGTTCGAGCTGGGTCTGCAGGTCGTGTTAATCACCGGAGATCTCTTTTCCTGGCAAGGAAGTGGGAGTGCAGATATAAATGAGAGCAAGTTTTGAAGGAAGCTTCCGGTTGAATCTGATCCTGCAATTTCTCGAAGAAATGTCGCACACAACATGGCGACACGTGGGATGTTTAGTTATGTTTCCGTCCCTACGTTTTTTTCTACAATTGTTGGTCTAGTTTAATTATTGTGTGTGTGTGTGTGTGTGTGTGTGTGCGTAAGCGCGTAGGTACGTGTGAGTGTGAGTGTGTGTGTGTGTGTGTGTGGGGGAGGGGGGAAGGGGGTGTCCAAAGACTCTTAAAAGGATCTGTTTTTTTTTTTTGCATATCCAATTTACAGGACATCGCTTTCACCACCAGCAGTTAATCAACACGTTAAAACCCAGCTCAACGCGGTCTGCTGCCAGATCGGTCGCAGTTGTATTTCGAACGCAGGTAAACGGGCTTACGAATCGCGTCCGTAATCACTTAGCCACGGAGGTCGGCCACCCAAAGGAATCTTACCTGATATAATTTGATCATCTGAAATGCTTTTTCTTCTCCTTCTTTCCCTCCTTCTCGTCGTCGACCTCCTCCTCCTCCTTCTTCTTCTTCTTCTTCTTCTTCTTCTTCTTCTTCTTCTTCTTCTTCTTCTTCTTCTTCTTCTTCTTCTTCTTCTTCTTCTTCTTCTTCTTCTTCTTCTTCTTCTTCTTCTATCTCCTTCTCTTCTTTTTTGTATTTATCTTTCTGTGGTCTATGTATGTTGACGATGGTGATCATGTCTGTACACAACCTTCTGTCCCGTGTGCTGCCAATCATTTATGATATGTACTCACGTTTCTAGCCTTTATGTCACACACACACACACACACACACACACACACACACACACACACACACACACACACACACACACACTCTCTCTCTCTCTCTCTCTCACTACCCCTTCACCACCACACCCCCCCCCCCCCTTCGATGTCTTCAAGAATGATCATCTCACCCAGTTTCCTTTCACGCCCACTCTTTGTATCCAGCATTAGCGCTACTTCAAGGTCGACGTGGCCGAAACTAGTATAGCGCACTCGCATAAACCTCCGGTGATTGTGCGGTAGTGGGTTCAATCCATATATCGATCAGTTAGACTTAAATTTTGACTTCTCGCCCTTGACTTGGGAACGTAAAAATAAGTATCATTATAATTATAAGAAGTTGGAGTGGGTTCACCGGATAGGAGAGGGACACTGGTAGTAGTGACAGCCAACCCTCACGTAAAAATCAGTCCAGTACACTCACATGATAATCGCAAAGTGGACAACGCTGGAATTCAAAACTAGTGAACGAAAAAAAATAAACACATTATTTCAAAATCTTCCATGGACCTTTCAAATACTTTGTCTAGAGTTCCAGTTTCATAGCCGCATAGTGCTACAGACCAGATTTTCTCACAATACATCCAACATTTTATACAACAGTACAGTATCTTACGACTGACACCTCAGTTTCCTCGAGGAAAACTGCAAGCACACGCGCAATCTCAACTAATCAGACAAACAGATCATCAGAAGTGACAAGAAGGAATTAGAGACAAAATACCCAGAACGAGATGAGACTTCATTAGCACCATCGTCTAGATAACTTCCGCTCATATTTAGTGCTATTTTCCTAGATTCTGAAACCGGGCAATTTTATCCATCTCACAGACAACTGTCTTGTTAAATCCCACTTGTATGATCCTTGCAAGCGGCAGATCTTCCTGACTGGAGC
Source organism: Cepaea nemoralis (assembly GCA_014155875.1). NCBI lineage: Eukaryota > Metazoa > Mollusca > Gastropoda > Stylommatophora > Helicidae > Cepaea > Cepaea nemoralis. The sequence goes on from JACEFZ010013748.1 coordinate 18,754, forward strand.
AACGATACTTTATGGTAAATTCTGAAATGGAGCTGTTATATGGTCATTATAACTGGCACAACGGTACATTATGGTACAGTTTGAAATGAAGCTATTGTATGGTCATTATAACTAGAACAACGGTACTTTATGGTACAGTTTGTATGATTATTATAATCGGAGAAATGGTTATCACGGATCAGAATCTCCTCACACTTCGTAGGATGTGTATTCAATCCCCAGTAATTGGTCTATCCCATTGGAGCACAGAACGTTAACCAAATCACCCTGAGCGTTCTGATCTTTCCCTACCTCATCTAGTTCCATCCGTTTCTTTCCCATATGATCTCTCTCTCTCTCTCTCTCTCTCTCTCTCTCTCTGTGTGTGTGTGTGTGTGTGTGTGTCTGTCTCTCTGTCTCTGTCTCTCTCTCTGTCTGTCTCTATGCCTCTGTCTCTCTGTCTCTGTCTCTATCTCTCTCTCGCTCTCTCTGTCTCTCTGTCTCTGTCTCTCTGTCTCTCTGTCTCTGTCTCTCTGTCTCTGTCTCTCTGTCTCTGTCTGTCTCTCTCTCTGTGTCTCTCTGTCTCTGTCTCTCTGTTTCTGTCTCTCTATCTCTGTCTCTCTCTGTCTCTCTGTCTCTGTCTCTGTCTCTGTCTCTCTGTCTCTCTCTCTCTCTCTCTCTCTGTCTGTCTTTGTCTTCCCTATTTGTTTTCGTCTGCTCCGTGGCGAAGGTGTTACACAGTTGCGGACGATTTGGAAGCAACCCGAATTTTCTTGATTTCTCTGGTATCTATGTAGTTCTGTCCGTAAGCTAAACACTGTTGATTCTGTCGTACCAGTTTAATCCGCCTATTCTCTGCAGGCAACAATTAATGAATGTTTAATGTTTATTATTAACAGACTTTGTTTGTCGATCGCCATATTTCTCATTCATACAGAATCCAACGTGGTATCACAAACAGGAATTACCAACTATTATAAACCGATTTTGTCGATCGCCATGTTTCTCATCCATATAGAATTCAACGTGGTAACACAATTAGGTATTACCACTATTGAATTCTGTCCAGTGAGTGTTCCTTTGTTGTTGTTGTTGTTGTTGTAGTTTTTGTTGTTGTTATTGTTGTAGTTGTAGTAGTAGATGTTGTTGTTGTTGCAGTTGTAGTAGTAGTTGTTGTTGTTGTTGTGGTGTTGTTGTGGTGTTGTTGTGATTGTTAATGATGTTGTTGTTGTAACTGTTTTATAGTTGTAGTAATAGTAGTTGTTGTTATTGTTGTAATTTTTGTTGTTGTAGTTGTTATTGTAGTTGTTGTTGTAGTTGTTTTTTAGGTGTTGTACTAGTTGTTGTTGTTTTTTTTTTTTTTGTTGTAGTTGTTGATATTGTTGATGTTGTTGTTGTTGTTGTGTTGTTGTTGTTGTTGTTGTTGCTGCTTTCGCTCGCTCTGAACGTTAGCGTAGTTAACACACGTGCTACCACTTCTAGTGCAATGGACTGATTTTGCGTATCGATTAACTTTCCCTTTTACCAGTGTCCCTCGCCATCAGGTGACCCCACTACAACTTCTGAGATACTTGTAATTTAGTCTCCTTGTCAAGGACGAGAAGTCAATATGTTAGTCCATCTGGTCAGTGTGGGGGTTGAACTCGCTTCCTCGGCATCAGCACACCGGAAGTTTAAAAGCGAGCGCTCTTATCTCATTCTTTCTTTCCCTTTATTTCTCTCTCTCTTTCTTCTCCCTCTCCCACTCCGTCTCTCTCCCGTCTCTCTCTCTCTCTCTCTCTCTCTCTCTCTCTCTCTCTCTCTCTCTCTCTCTCTCTCTCTCTCTGTGTTTCTCTCTCTTTCTTCTCCCTCTCTTCTCTCTCTTCCTCTCTTTCTCTGCCGGCTTGCCATTCTTAAACCACCCCAACAACCTAAGGAGCTGACATCAAATACGTCATTCCTTGACATTTATTCTAAATGCTCTTTTCGCTGTCCGTCTCTGATAAAAAAATTCGTTAACATCAATTTAGTGTACCAGATCTTTTAGCAGTATTCGCCAAAGTCGTTCATGCATTTACCGCTATTAAAAATGTTCACTCGATGATCATGCGGACATTTTGTGTAATCGGAGTGGATTCCTAAACTGGGCTATTTCACCGAGCTCTTCTCGAGACGTGAGGAGAGGCACTTCGTGTCTAACCCCAGTAGAAGCTCCAATTGTGACTTACCACCGACTCCATCGATCTACTAGCTACATTCAACTTTGGCCAGTGGGATTCACGATTAAACTACCGTTTTCCTCCTCTCTCGTCTCTCTCTCTCTCTCTCTCTCTCTCTCTCTCTCTCTCTCTCTCTCTCTCTTTCTCTCTCTCATTGTCTCTTCCTTGGTTTCTTTCACTCTCTTTGTTTTCATTTTTTCCCCTTTACGTATCGCTTGCATTCTTTCACTCTGTCGTTTTCTTTCGGTATATCATCCTTTCTCTCTCTCTCTCTCATTCTTCTTTCTGTTTCTCCCTCTTTCTTTATCATTTCCTTTTTTTTCTTTCTTTCTTTCTTTCTTTCTTTCTTTCTTTCTTTCTTTCTTTCTTTCTTTCTTTCTTTCTTTCTTTCTTTCTTTCTTTCTTTCTTTCTTTCTTTCTTTCTTCTTTCTTTCTTTCTTTCTTTCTTTCTTTCTTTCTTTCTTTCTTTCTTTCTTTCTTTCTTTCTTTCTTTCTTTCTTTCTTTCTTTCTTTCTTTCTTTCTTTCTTGCTGTGTGTCTATCTGTCTTTCTTTCTTTCTGTCGCCTCTTTCTCTCCTTTTCTCTTTCTTTAACACTGTCTTTCTCTCTCTTTCTCTTTCCCTCATTTGTCTCTTTCTGTTTTACTCGCTTTCTCATTATTGTCTATCGTCTTTCACTTTCTCTTTTTATTTCCCCTTTTCTTTCCCTCTTTCCTTGCCACTATACGTGTTCTTTCTTTCTTGTTTTCTCTCATTCTCTCATTATTTATTTCTCTCTTTGTCCCCCATCTCTTCTCTCTCTTGTCTCTCACTATCATCTCTCTCTCTCAATCATCTCTCTCCCTCTATTCTCTCTTTTACTCTCTCTGTCGGGTCGCCATTCTTAACCTCCTCCTTCCCCCCTCCCACCAACAACCCAAAGAGTTGACCTCAAGTATGTCCTTCCTTACCATTCACTCGCATTTCAAATCCCTCTTTCGCTGTCCGTCTCTGATACAAAAATTCGTTAACATCAATTTAGTGTAGGCGATCTTACAGCAGTATTCGACAAAGTCGTTCATGTATTTTCCCGCTGTATAAAAAAACAATGTTCACTCGATGATCATGCGGACATTTTGTGTACTCGAAGTAGATTCCTAAACTGGGCTATTTTCACTGAGCTCTTCTCGAGACGTGTGGAGAGGCACTTCGTGTCGAACCCCACCCAGTAGAATCTCCGATTTTGACTTACCACCGACTCCTCCATCGATCTATTAGCTACATTCAAGTTTGGCCAGTGGGATTCACGATTACATTGGCGTTTCCCTCTCTCTCGTCCTCCAGTCTTTCTCTCGCCATCCACCCTTTCTCTTTCATTGTCTCTTTCTTGTTATCTTTCTCATTTTCACTCCCTTTGGTCTCTTGTTTGTCCCTTTACACATCTCTTGCTTTCTTTCTCTCTGGTTTTACTTCTTTCGGTTTTTCACCCTTTCTATCTAATTCATTTTTTCTTCTTTCTCCTTCTTTCTTTATCTTTCTTTCTTTTCTTTCTCTCCGTCATTCCTTCCTTCCTTCCTTCCTTCCTGCCTGCCTGCCTGCCTGCCTGCCTGCCTGCCTGCCTGCCTCCCTGTCTTTCTTTCTTTCTTTCTTTCTTTCTTTCTTTCTTTCTTTCTTTCTCCCTCGCTTGCTTGCTTGCTTGCTTTCTCTGTCTGTCTGTCTATCTGTCTGTCTGTCTGTCTGTCTGTCTGTCTGTCTGTCTGTCTGTCTGTCTATTTCTATACATCTCTCTGTATCTCTTTCTCTTGCTTTATCCTTTTCTCTTTTTTATTCTTATAACGCTATATGTGGAACTATATTCAATACCTCATTACTCTCGGAAATGTATGTGAGAGTACGCTAAAGAAAGAAGGACAGAAATAATAATTTTCAAAACATTATTTGGTCTTTCCTAATCAATCTAACAATAGAAATACACGTGCGCTGATATAAGAACTCATTCCGAAGTGTATGTGAGTGTACGTTGAAGGAAGTAAGGAAGGAAAGAAGGAAGAAAGGATCACAGGTACGTAGACCAGAAGGCAGATAAGCAGTCAGACAAAATGGCAAGAAGGAAAGATAGACAGAAAGAATGAAAGAAAGAAAGAAAGTAAGAAAGAAAGAAAGAAAGAAAGAAAGAAAGAAAGAAAGAAAGAAAGAAAGAAAGAGGGAAGAGAGGGAGACAAGGAGGGAGGAAGGAAGGAAGGAAGAAAATAAGAAAGAAAGAAAGAAAGAAAGAAAGAAAGAAAGAAAGAAAGAAAGAAAGAAAGAAAGAAAGAAAGAAAGAAAGAAAGAAAGATCATGTTTGAAAATAAAATCTACCATTTCTGATTCAATATAAAAATAGAAACAGGCATTGGCTTTATTCGGTCTGATATTAACAGATAAAAAAAAAACAATAATGGAAATCTCCGTTACAAAAATAATACATTTCAGAGTTCGCGTGCACTCAAGTTATATAATCATCTCTTTTTAATTAGTGGCCTCCCACAGCGGCCTCTTAAGCACAACCCGCACTTTTAGTCGTAGCCCGAGTGTAACAATTGTACAGCCGTTGATGAATAAATATCCAATCGAGTGTTAGAATCTCAAGCATTCATTCGATTACAGCGGCCGAAATCTCGCCAGCCAAACCCGCATATCGCACGGCTAAACTGGCATATCGCAAGATGTATTTCAAATCAATAGAGTGTATGGAGATTGCGCGTCCTTGAGAGCTGTTGTAGAATTGAATAAATATGTGCATGTCTGTGTGTGAGTTTTAAATGCGCGGTTGGTAAATGGTGCGTGAGTAGTGAATGATTTAAACTGCAGTTGGATTGAGTAATGACAAAAATGGCGAAATATCTAGGCCAATTTGAGGTCATACTAGGTTACAGCAGATGGGATTTGACAGATTTGGGTGTGTAATTTATGGAAAGAAGATTATGAAATTTAAGGGTAAATGTATAACTACTTCATAAAAACAGATATAACTGGAAATCCAGACGGATGAGTTTCTATAATTATTATATAAGTCTTTTGTAGGACGCCGCAACCGATCTCAGCATTTATTGGCTGTTTGAGTTGAGCTAAGAACCTGACATCACTGCCCTCATGACATTCCCATACGCGCTCCGTCCCTTCGATCAACAGCCAGCGAAGAGTCACACTGCTAATCGTCCCCACCGCTGTCTGATTGAAAGTTCATCTTGTCTTCCCTTTCAGTTTTGAGATTCTCCTAGAACCCTTGCCGATTCCCCGCAATCTCAATCTTTCCACATACCAGCTCTCAATATTTCTTCCTCACATTCTCCACATGGTCCCACAGGCGCACCACCACCTCTCCCTTGTCCTTAGGTAATCCTACAACTAAGTGATGCATTCCCTGTCAGTCTGTCAGCCTGTTCATTCCCCCCGCACTCCCACATGGCCAGGGCAAAAAAATCCATACAATTCTCACAATCTGTGTCCTCTGAAGCGAGGTGAGCCATTCCAGATAAAACATTCCTTTCTCCACCTTACTAAGCATACTCCCTGAGTCCGTGATGAAGATAATGTGTGTTGCAATGGTCTCCTCTAACCAACGGAATGCCGCTGTTACTGTTTCTACCTATATTCACATGCTGGAGGTTGTAGTCTCATATGCCAGACTCTCCTTTTTCAAGAATCGTCCATTAGCCTTCGCGATGAAATCTCAACCACTGCGTCTGTTTCTCACCACTGATCCATCGGTGTAGATGACTATGTCACCTTGATGTGTGTTACTCTGGATCAGCTGTTGCACCTCAATCGCAGTGCGGCCCGCTGCCCATTCTCTGCACTCACGACCCAGCGTTACTATTAAATTGTGCCAGGCAGACATGTATTCCGGTAATGTAAACCACCCTTTTTCACGATTGATGGTCTCTAAATCCAGGACCTGCCTCGTCTTAGTCTATGACCCTTGACCATATCAATGGCTGCACGCAGCGGGTTTTCCCTATGTGCAGCAACTCTCAGGTACTATTTGGTGTGAAGGACCCTATGCCTATCCGCCATAGTTGGTAGCTCCAGTATATGCCTCATGCATTTAACT
>JACEFZ010013748.1:30000-107500 GCA_014155875.1 Cepaea nemoralis
CATTGGACTTTTACTTGTTTGGACCCTTGAAAGAACATTCACGGGATTAGTGGTAGTGGTTGGCAGATAACGAGGTCATGGAGGCGGTACAAAATTGGTTTAGCGCTGCATCCAAAAACTTGTTACTAGAATTTATCATCAAGCGAGCGGACAGGTGAACGAACTGTGTTACCATACAGGGGAATACGTTGAGAGATAACATACATAACATTTTTGAGTCGCACTAGTCTAGAAACGTTATTTTTAATATTCCTGTTACTTTGTGATTTTCCCTCGTGCAGTCTTCTAGGTAGCCTCCCTCCCTGGCGAAGGCGTTAACGACTTTCTCCGTAATCCCCTATATACACGTGATGAACACAGCTGCGCGAGATTTAGCAGCGGATCGCGTCGTGTTGGTTACTTACGAGGCATGTTAGTCCGTAGCTGAGAAAGCAATGGCAAACTACTGAGCGTAAACCTTACGAAGAACATCAACAGTAGCTGAAAAAATCTGGTGTTGACTGCAACGTCATGTAAGGGATATGCAACTTAAAAAAAACATTCTAGTTACAAATCAAACATTATAATTTAACCTGTTGACCTTTAATTTTTTTGCCTATATTAACTTGACTAAGTCGGAAATGGTGATTTCTTTTTTTTTTTAAATTTTTGCATTTCTCCGCTTCCTTTTAACTCGAGCCTATGCTCGAGTCGACACTGGATTGATGTTTTCAGACAGTTTTTTTTTCACAACCACATCCAACTGCAGTGTAAATTCTTCACTTTCCACGCACCATTTACCAACCGCGCATTTAAAACTCACACACAGACATGCACATATTTATTCAATTCTACAACAGCTCTCAAGGACGCGCAATCTCCATACACTCTATTGATTTGAAATACATCTTGCGATATGCCAGTTTAGCCGTGCGATATGCGGGTTTGGCTGGCGAGATTTCGGCCGCTGTAATCGAATGAATGCTTGAGATTCTAACACTCGATTGAATATTTAATTCATCAACGGCTGTACAGTTGTTACACTCGGGCTACGACTAAAAGTGCGAGTTGTGCTTAAGAGGCCGCTGTGGGAGGCCACTAATTAAAAAGAGATGATTATATAACTTGAGTGCACGCGAACTCTGAAATGTGTTATTTTTATAACGGAGATTTCCATTATTGCGCCAGGTTTTTTTTATCCATTAATAATATCAGACCAAATAAAGCCACTGCGTATTTCTATTTTTAAATTGAATGGGAAATAGCAGATATTATTTTTAAAAATGTACTGTCCGCCCGCCCGCCCGCCCGCCCGCCCGCCCGCCGTTCGTTCGCTCGCTCGCTCGCTTTTTTTCGTTCTTTCGTTCCTTCGTTCTTTCGTTCTTTCGTTCTTTCGTTCTTTCGTTCTGTCTGTCTGTCTGTCTGTCTGTCTGTCTGTCTGCCTGCCTGCCTGCCTGCCTGCCTGCCTGCCTGCCTGCCTGTCTGTCTGTCTGTCTGTCTGTCTGTCTGTCTGTCTGTCTGTCTGTCTGTCTGTCTTTCGTTCTTTCGTTCTTTCTTTCTTTCTTTCTTTCTTTCTTTCATTCTGTCTGTCTGTCTGTCTGTCTGTCTGTCTGTCTGTCTGTCTGTCTGTCTGTCTGTCTGTCTGTCTGTCTGTCTGTCTGTCTGTCTGTCTGTCTGTCTGTCTGTCTGTCTGTCTGTCTGTCTGTCTGTCTGTCTGTCTGTCTGTCTGTCTGTCTGTCTGTCTTTCTTTCTGTCTTTCTGTCTTTCTGTCTTTCTTTCTTTCTTTCTTTCTTTCTTTCTTTCTTTCTTTCTTTCTTTCTTTCTTTCTTTCTTTCTTTTTTCTTTCTTTCTTTCTTTCTTTCTTTCTTTCTTTCTTTCTTTCTTTCTTTCTTTCTTTCTTTCTTTCTCCCTCGCTTGCTTGCTTGCTTGCTTGCTATCTCTGTCTGTCTGTCTGTCTGTCTGTCTGTCTGTCTGTCTGTCTGTCTGTCTGTCTGTCTGTCTGTCTGTCTGTCTGTCTGTCTGTCTGTCTGTCTGTCTGTCTGTCTGTCTGTCTGTCTGTCTGTCTGTCTGTCTTTCTTTCTGTGGGATGGGAGGGCTGCTAGTCCAGATGGTGTCCCAGCAGAAGGTGTTGAATCCAAAGTGGACATCTTGGCTGAGTTAAAACACTTGATGTTTAGCGAAGTCTGGGGTTCAAGGGGATGCTGGTGGGCTGTTGAGAGTGATGTCAGGCGAGGCTGAAGGAGGCGGAGAGAATCTGTAGGACTGCGAAGATTATAGGAAAGTCATGTTATTGTACTTTCCAGGGGAGTGTTAAGCAAGGTCGTTTTGAAAATTGGGAGATGAAAGTCGCGGGAAACTAAAGGATGCACAGGCGTTAGTTTAGTTTAGTCGATAGATCAACATCACGGCAGCGGGTGTAACCCATAAGTGCTCAGTTCTACTCCTAACTAAAACATGAGTCCGGAGAATCTCAGCTCAATGCACGAACTTCGTAGCACCGGCGAGGAACCTGAAATACTTTGGGTAGATTTTTAACTCGAAATTTTGCCCAGACAGTGCCATTAGGCTACTCTTTTTCGATTTCCAACTGCCAAGGGATTTTTTACGTGCGCAACAATACTAGCAAAGGCGTTGCTTGAAGAGACAACTGGGTGGAATTCAGTAAGTCGGAGTGGCGAGTGGGTACTGGCTGGGACATATGTTCAGAAGACCAGATGGCATTTTTTTGGGGGTGGGGGGAGGGGGGTGGTTCTTTCTTTGGGACCCATAGGGAGAGACAAGAAGAGACATGGGTTAGATACGAGTATGAGACGGAGAAAAGACATGGGCTAGATGCGAGTAGGAGACGGAGAAGAAGAGTCATGGGTTAGACGAGAGTATGAGACGGAGAAGAAGAGACATGGGTTAGACGAGAGTATGAGACGGAGAAGAAGAGACAAGGGTTAGACGCGAGTATCAGACAGAGAGGAAGAGACATGGGTTAGACGAGAGTATGAGACGGAGAAGAAGAGACAAGGGTTAGACGAGAGTATCAGACAGAGAGGAAGAGACATGGGTTAGACGAGAGTATGAGACGGAGAAGAAGAGATATGGGTTAGACGAGAGTATGAGACGGAGAAGAAGAGACATGGGTTAGACGCGAGTATGAGACGGAGAGGAAGAGATATGGGTTAGACGAGAGTATGAGACGGAGAAGAAGAGATATGGGTTAGACGAGAGTATGAGACGGAGAAGAAGAGATATGGGTTAGACGCGAGTATGAGACGGAGAAGAAGAGATATGGGTTAGACGAGAGTATGAGACGGAGAAGAAGAGATATGGGTTAGACGCGAGTATGAGACGGAGAAGAAGAGATATGGGTTAGACGCGAGTATGAGACGGAGAAGAAGAGATATGGGTTAGACGAGAGTATGAGACGGAGAAGAAGAGACATGGGTTAGACGCGAGTATGAGACGGAGAAGAAGAGACAAGGGTTAGACGCGAGTATCAGACAGAGAGGAAGAGACATGGGTTAGACGAGAGTATGAGACGGAGAAGAAGAGACAAGGGGTAGACGAGAGTATCAGACAGAGAAGAAGAGACATGGGTTAGACGAGAGTATGAGACGGAGAAGAAGAGATATGGGTTAGACGAGAATATGAGACGGAGAAGAAGATACATGGGTTAGACGCGAGTATGAGACGGAGAGGAAGAGATATGGGTTAGACGAGAGTATGAGACGGAGAAGAAGAGATATGGGTTAGACGAGAGTATGAGACGGAGAAGAAGAGATATGGGTTAGACGCGAGTATGAGACGGAGAAGAAGAGATATGGGTTAGACGAGAGTATGAGACGGAGAAGAAGAGATATGGGTTAGACGAGAGTATGAGACGGAGAAGAAGAGATATGGGTTAGACGCGAGTATGAGACGGAGAAGAAGAGATATGGGTTAGACGAGAGTATGAGACGGAGAAGAAGAGACATGGGTTAGACGCGAGTATGAGACGGAGAAGAAGAGATATGGGTTAGACGAGAGTATGAGATGGAGAAGAAGAGGTATGGGTTAGACGCGAGTATGAGACGGAGAGGAAGAGACATGGGTTAGACGCGAGTATGAGACGGAGAGGAAGAGACATGGGTTAGACGCGAGTGTGAGACGGTGACGAAGAATGCGATGAGGTCAAGGGAGGAGCTATTAAAAACAAAATTTAGTTGCATATCCTTTACAGGACGTGGCAGTCAACACTATCTTTATATGGCTGTTCGTGGCTCCTGAGCATGTTTACATTCAGTAGTTAGCCATTGCTTTCTGAAAACCATCACACATACCATTTCATAAAAAACCAACGCAAGGCGGTCTGCTTCCAAATCGCCCACAGCTGTGTTTAGAACACGGTATGCGGGATTACGAACTGCGTCTATAACGCCTTTGCCACGAGCTATAGAAGTCGGCAAAATATATGACATGACATCTTGGCATGAATTGGTCGAGGGGCTTTATCCCAAAGGAAGGATAAAAGCAACAGCAGAAAAGCAACTGCTAATGTAAGGAAATATCTACTATGTGTGTGTTCATGAGCGTAAGAGCGTGTGCATGCGCGCCAGCTTGTGTGTGTGTGTGTGTGTGTGTGTGTGTGTGTGTGTGTGTGTGTGTGTGTGTGTGTGTGTGAACTATTTAAAAACCTAATGACTCTTTTAGTAGCTTTGGGTGAATTTTCCCCCCTTGCAAACCAAACATTAAAATCTAGCTGTCGGAAACGCTTTTCCTCGTAAACGTTATGGACTACACAAAAGTTAAGTCCCTCCAGATAGTTACTTCTCCGCGTATCGATCGCAGTTGATGGAGACAAAAGTCATGGCTGGTGTGCTGGAGCTATTGGCCGTCAAGGGAGCACCTACTAGTCATGATGGCAGTAGCGGGCTATGTCCCCGCTGGAGGGACCTGGGATCATTATTCCAACCGTTCTGGAAGTAATATATTAAAAGGGCTGTCGCTTCCATTCATGTTTTTATTCTCCTATCGATTTTATGGTGATGGTTTGAATGTTCGTTTTTCAAAAATGATTCGAAGGCTTGGCTTAAGACATTCCATCACGGGCGATGTTCTTTGTTTTTTGTTTTTGTTTTTATATCTTGTATGTTGCTGACACTACAGAATGCATTGTACTTTATGCTAGTCATAGGAAGACATAGAAGAGAGAAATGTTTCTAGTATGCTAGATGACATATGGTAGTTAGTTAGTTAGTTAGTCGACAGATCATCCTTATTGCACATCGAACCATTCAGTCCATAAGTGCTCGGATCCCCTCCTCAGCAAATCCCGCAGCGTGTAGCGGCTAACGACGCCAGTTCTGTGTTGGTTTATCAATCTTCTTTGGCTTCCTGCGTAATGTTCTTGTTTGGCCACCCCTCTTTTAATTTGCTGTTCTCGCAGTCTGGCCATGGTTGTAGATTCACAGTCATCACTTGGTTCACGCAAGAGTCTTACTTCTCGTAGAGCATTCAGAATGTCAGCCTGGTCCATGGCGCGTCCGCCCTCCACAGTAGCCTTACCTGCGAGCTTATCAGCCCGCTCATTTCCTTGTACCCCCGCATGCCCTGGCACGAAGATGAAACTAATCTTTGTCAGCCGAGACCGCTCCAGAGGCAGCAACCATTCTCTTCGGATCGACCCCTCCTCTATCCTCTTGATCATGTTCATTGAGTCGCTAAGGAAACATGCCCTAGTGAATGTCTGTGTCTCGAGCCATGTTATTGCTTTACTTACTGCCATGACTTCCATAGTCAGGCTACTTGTGGTTTCAGTGAAAGCACCAGAGTCCTCCTTCACAATTCCCCCTCCGGCCCGAGCTGTAAAGGCCCATGAGCTTCTCACATGTCGGACGACCGACCCATCTGTGTAGATGACCGCATCACCGTCTAGCGAATTCTCGAAAATCAACGCTTGTACTTCAGCCTCCACAGCAGCCGGATTTTCTTGTCTGCATTTTCTATCTAGTTGGATGCAAACTGAAAAGGATGTGCAGAAATCTGTTGGCACTTGCACCCACTCCTCGCCAGGTTCTAAAAATGGGGGAGAGCATATGGAAAGGGAAAAGGAAATTTTGGAGACAATATGAATGGAAAAGGAAAAGGGTTGACCTAGAACGGGGGGGAGCGGGTAACGCAGTTGGGGAAAAAACTGGGGTTCGCGATTGGGGGGAAAAAAAATTTTGGGGGTTGAGCTGCAAGTGGAGATCAAGGGAACTTTAAAAAAAAAAGTTCTACCCTTTGGGGGGGGCATCAAATACTTTTATGGCGTTCGGGCTCCACATGTTTTCCGAGTTTGCCGCTTTTTTAAAAACCCCCATCCTTTCAAAAAAACCAAAGCAAAGGGGGGCTTTCCCAAAGCCCCCACTTTTTGAAAAAAAATTCATTTGAACTGGTCATAAGCCTTTGAAGCTATGAAGTCGGCTTAAGCATGTTTGCTAATTTCAGGGGGGTTTTCCCCAAAAAAGGATGCCCGGAAAACAATCTTTAAAAATTCCTTGGGTGTTAGGCAAACTTCATGCGCGCCACTTGGGGGGGTTTTGGGGGTTTTTGGGTTTTTGGGGTTTTTTGTTTGGTTTGGGGGGGTTTTTGTTGTTTTTTTTTGTTTTTGGTTTTTTGGGGGTTGGGGTTTGTTGGGTTTGGGGTTTTTGGGGGGTTTGGGTTGGGGGGGGTTTTTTTGGGTTTTTTGGGTTGGTTTTGGGGGTTTTTTTTTGTGGGTTTTTTTTTTTTTTGGGGGGGGTGTTGTGTGTTGGTTTTTGGGGGGGTGGGTTTTTTTTTGTTTTTTTTGGTTGGGTTTGGGGGTGGGGTTTTTTGGTTTTTGTATTTTGTTTTGGGGGGGGGTTTTTGGGTTTTTTTTGTTTTTTTTTTTTGTTTGGTTTTGGGTTGGGGTTTTTTGGTTTTTTGGGGGGGGGGGTTTTTTGGGGTTTTGGGTGTTTGGGGGTTTTGGGTTTTGGGGGGGGGGTTTTTTTGGTTTTTTTTTGGTTTTTTGTGTTTTTGGGTTGTTGGGGGGGGGTTTTGGTGGTTTTTTGGGGGGTTTGGGGGGTTTTTGGTTGTGGTTTTTTGGGTTTGGTTTGTTGTTTTGTTGGGGGTTTTTTTTGGTTTTTTTTGGTTTTGGGTTGTTGGGTTTTTGGGGGGGGGGGGGGGGGTTTGGTGGTGGGTTTTGGGGTTTTGTGGGTTTTTTTGGGGGGGGTTTTGGTTTGGGGGGGGGGTGGTTTTGGGGGGTTGGGGTTTGGGGGGGGGTTTTTGGGGGGTTTTTGGGGGGGGTTTTGGGGGGGTTGTGGGGGGGGTTTTTGGGGGGGGGGTGGTTTTGGGGGTGGGGTTTTTTTTTTGGGGGGTGGGTTTGGGGGGGGTTTTTTTTTGTGTGTGGGTTGTGTGTGTGTGTGTGTGTGTGTGTTGTGTGTGTTGTGTGTGTGTGTGGTGTGTGTTGTGTGTGTGTGTGTGTGTGTGTGTGTGTGTGTGTGTGTGTGTGTGTGTGTGTGTGTGTGTGTGTGTGTGTGTGTGTGTGTGTGTGTGTGTGTGTGTGTGTGTGTGTGTGTGTGTGTGTGTGTGTGTGTGTGTGTGTGTGTGTGTGTGTGTGTTGTGTGTGTGTGTGTGTGTGTGTGTGTGTGTGTGTGTGTGTGTGTGGTGTGTGTGTGTGTGTGTGTTTGTGGTGTGTGTGGTGTGTGTGTGTGTGTGTGTGTGTGTGTGTGTGTGTGTGTGTGTGTGTGTGTGTTGTGTGTGTGTGTGTTGTGTGTGTGTGTGGTGTGTGTGTGTGTGTGTGTGTGTGTGTGTGTGTGTGTGTGTGTGTGTGTGTGTGTGTGTGTGTGTGTGTGTGTGTGTGTGTGTGTGTGGTGTGTGTGTGTGTGTGTGTGTGTGTGTGTGTGTGTGTGTGTGTGTGTGTGTGTGTGTGTGTGTGTGTGTGTGTGTGTGTGTGTTGGTTGTGTGTGTGTGTGTGTGTGTGTGTGTGTGTGTGTGTGTGTGTGTGTAGTGGTGTGTGTGTGTGTGTGTGTGTGTGTGTGTCGTGTGTGTGTGTGTGTGTGTGTGTGTGTGTGTGTGTGTGTGGTGTGTGTGTGTGTGTGTGTTGTGTGTGTGTGTGTGTGGTGTGTGTGTGTGTGTGTGTGTGTGTGTGGTGTGTGTGTGTGTGTGTGTGTGTGTGTGTGTGTGTGTGTGTGTGTGTGTGTGTGGTGTGTGGTGTGTGTGTGTTGTGGGTGTGTGTGTGTGTGTGTGTGTGTGTGTGTGGTGTGTGTGTGTGTTGTGTTGTGTGTGTTGTGTGTGTGTGTGGTGTGTGTGTGTGTGGTGTGTTGTGTGTGTGTGTGTGTGTGTGAACTATTTAAAAACCTAATGACTCTTTTAGTAGCTTTGGATGAATTTTCCCCCCTTGCAAACCAAACATTAAAATCTAGCTGTCGAAACGCTTTTTCCTCGTAAACGTTATGGACTACACAAAAGTTAAGTCCCTCCAGATAGTTACTTCTCCGCGCATCGATCGCAGTTGATGGAGACAAAAGTCATGGCTGGTGTGCTGGAGCTATTGGCCGTCAAGGGAGCACCTACTAGTCATGATGGCAGTAGCGGGCTATGTCCCCGCTGGAGGGACCTGGGATCATTATTCCAACCGTTCTGGAAGTAATATATTAAAAGGGCTGTCGCTTCCATTCATGTTTTTATTCTCCTATCGATTTTATGGTGATGGTTTGAATGTTCGTTTTTCAAAAATGATTCGAAGGCTTGGCTTAAGACATTCCATCACGGGCGATGTTCGTTGTTTTTTGTTTTTGTTTTTATATCTTGTATGTTGCTGACACTACAGAATGCATTGTACTTTATGCTAGTCATAGGAAGACATAGAAGAGAGAAATGTTTCTAGTATGCTAGATGACATATGGTAGTTAGTTAGTTAGTCGACAGATCATCCTCATTGCACATCGAACCATTCAGTCCATAAGTGCTCGGATCCCCTCCTCAGCAAATCCCGCAGCGTGTAGCGGCTAACGACGCCAGTTCTGTGTTGGTGTATCAATCTTCTTTGGCTTCCTGCGTAATGTTCTTGTTTGGCCACCCCTCTTTTAATTTGCTGTTCTCGCAGTCTGGCCATGGTTGTAGATTCACAGTCATCACTTGGTTCACGCAAGAGTCTTACTTCTCGTAGAGCATTCAGAATGTCAGCCTGGTCCATGGCGCGTCCGCCCTCCACAGTAGCCTCACCTGCGAGCTTGTCAGCCCGCTCATTTCCTTGTACTCCCGCATGCCCTGGCACGAAGATGAAACTAATCTTTGTCAGCCGAGACCGCTCCAGAGGCAGCAACCATTCTCTTCGGATCGACCCCTCCTCTATCCTCTTGATCATGTTCATTGAGTCGCTAAGGAAACATGCCCTAGTGAATGTCTGTGTCTCGAGCCATGTTATTGCTTTACTTACTGCCATGACTTCCATAGTCAGGCTACTTGTGGTTTCAGTGAAAGCACCAGAGTCCTCCTTCACAATTCTCCCTCCGGCCCGAGCTGTAAAGGCCCATGAGCTTCTCACATGTCGGACGACCGACCCATCTGTGTAGATGACCGCATCACCGTCTAGCGAATTCTCGAAAATCAACGCTTGTACTTCAGCCTCCACAGCAGCCGGATTTTCTTGTCTGCATTTTCTATCTAGTTGGATGCAAACTGAAAAGGATGTGCAGAAATCTGTTGGCACTTGCACCCACTCCTCGCCAGGTTCTAAGTCCTCAAGTGAACACACCTGTTGAAGAATGTCTTCGGCTTGACCCATCCACGACCGTCCTCTTTTTAACCTGCTGCCCTTCACCTTCATAATTTCACAATGCAGTGGATGTTGTGTGTTTGCGTTAATTCTGAGGTAGGCGCGTGCCCTGCAAACTTGTATTCTCTCTTCAATGGTTGGAAAATCAAGAAGGTAGCGCATCGCCCTGCATGCTGTATCTCTTGTACATCCAAGAATAATGCGCATAGCTTCATTCTGTATCATTTCCATCCTTTCTATCTGCTTATGGCTGAGAGTCAGGATTGCCCTTGCATACTCCAAAACAGACATGACCAGCCCCTCGTACAGAAGACATAGATGGCGCTGCTCACAGTTTGCTGCCGCCATCACCCGCATCGCAGCCAAACCCCGCTTGGCCTTTGTTATCACCTGGTCTATGTGCTCATTATAAGCAAGACTTCGATCAAACCGTATCCCCAGGTAATTCATTGCCTGCGTTCTTTCCGCCGTCTCTGAACACAGCATTACATATGGTAATGTGGATTTATTCCTCACACGGGTCAATTGGACTAAAATGTTGTCTTCTCGTCCAGAAAGCAATGGCAAACTACTGCACATACAATTGTCTAGAAAATGGAGTTGATCGGCAATTCACACACAGGATATGCAACAGGGGAACGACTAAGATGACTGCAAATAAATTGCAAACATGCATTAATTCGTGCCTTCGCAAAACAGAAGGAATAGACTGGTCATACAGAATCACCGATGAGCATATTGTGGAGAAAACCAGTCAGATTAAGGGGTGGAGCTTATAGAGAAAACCAGACAAATACTAACGAATGAATGGGTGGAGCTTGTGGAGAAAACCAGACACATGCCAGTGAAGCAAGGCGTGGAGTTTATAGAGAAAGCTAGACAAATACTAGTAAATCAAGTCGTGGAGCCTATGGAGAAAACTAGACAAATATAAATGAATCAAGGAATGGCAGCTTATAGAGAAAACTAGACAAATACCAATGAATCAAGGAATGGAGCTTATAGAGAAAACTAGACAAATACCAGTGAATCAAGGGATGGAGCTTATAGAGGAAACTAGACAAATATAAATGAATCAAGGAATGGAGCTTATAGAGAAAACTAGACAAATACCAATGAATCAAGGAATGGAGCTTATAGAGAAAACTAGACAAATACCAATGAATCAAGGAATGGAGCTTATAGAGAAAACTAGACAAATACCAATGAATCAAGGAATGGAGCTTATAGACAAAACTAGACAAATACCAGTGAATCAAGGGATGGAGCTTATAGAAAAAACTAGACAAATACCAGTGAATCAAGGGATGGAGCTTATAGAGAAAACTAGACAAATACCAATGAATCAAGGAATGGAGCTTATAGAGAAAACTACACAAATACCAATGAATCAAGGAATGGAGCTTATAGAGAAAACTAGACAAATACCAGTGAATCAAGGGATGGAGCTTATAGAGAAAACTACACAAATACCAATGAATCAAGGAATGGAGCTTATAGAGAAAACTAGACAAATACCAATGAATCAAGGGATGGAGCTTATAGAGAAAACTACACAAATACCAATGAATCAAGGAATGGAGCTTATAGAGAAAACTAGACAAATACCAATGAATCAAGGAATGGAGCTTATAGAGAAAACTAGACAAATACCAGTGAATCAAGGGATGGAGCTTATAGAGAAAACTAGACAAATACCAATGAATCAAGGGATGGAGCTTATAGAGAAAACTACACAAATACCAATGAATCAAGGAATGGAGCTTATAGAGACAACTAGACAAATACCAATGAATCAAGGAATGGAGCTTATAGAGAAAACTAGACAAATACCAGTGAATCAAGGGATGGAGCTTATAGAAAAAACTAGTCAAATACCAGTGAATCAAGGGATGGAGCTTATAGAGAAAACTAGACAAATACCAATGAATCAAGGGACGGAGCTTATAGAGAAAACTAGACAAATACAAATGAATCAAGATGTGGAGCTTATAGAGACAACTAAACAAATACCAGTGAATCTAGGGGTAGAGCTTATAGAGAAAACTAGATAAATGCCAGTGAATCTTGGGGTGGAGCTTATAGAGAAAACTAGATAAATGCCAGTGAATCTTGGGGTGGAGCTTATAAAGAAAAATAGATAAATGCCAGTGAATCTAAAGGTGGAGCTTATAGAGAAAACTAGATAAATGCCAGTGAATCTAGGGATGGAGCTTATAGAGAAAACTAGACAAATGCCAGTGAATCTAGAGGTGGAGCTTATAGAGAAAACTAGATAAATGCAAGTGAATCTAGGGGTGGAGCTTATAGAGAAAACTAGATAAAAGCCAGTGAATCTAGGGATGGAGCTTATAGAGAAAACTAGACAAATGCCAGAGAATCTATGGATGGAGCTTATGGAGAAAACTAGACAAATACCATTAATCTAGGGGTGGAGCTTATAGAGAAAACTAGACAAATGCCAGTGAATCTAGGGATGGAGCTTATAGAGAAAACTAGATAAATGCCAGTGAATCTTGGGGTGGAGCTTATAAAGAAAACTAGATAAATACCAGTGAATCTAGGGGTGGAGCTTATAGAGAAAACTAGATAAATGCCAGTGAATCTAGGGATGGAGCTTATAGAGAAACTAGACAAATGCCAGAGAATTTAGGGATGGAGCTTATAGAGAAAACTAGACAAATACCAGTGAATCTAGGGGTGGAGCTTATAGAGAAAACTAGACAAATGCCAGTGAATCTAGGGGTGGAGCTTATAGAGAAAAACTAGATAAATGCCAGTGAATCTAGAGGTGGAGCTTATAGAGAAAACTAGATAAATGCCAGTGAATCTAGGGGTGGAGCATATAGAGAAAACTAGATAAATGCCAGTGAATCTTGGCCTGGAGCTTATAGAGAAAACTAGATAAATACCAGTGAATCTAGGGGTGGAGCTTATAGAGAAAACAAGATAAATGCCAGTGAATCTAGGGATGGAGCGTATAGAGAAAACTAGACAAATGACAGAGAATCTAGGGATGGAGCATATAGAGAAAACTAGACAAATACCATTAAATGTAGGGGTGGAGCTTATAGAGAAAACTAGACAAATACTAGTAAATCAAGATGAGGAGCCTATGGAGAAAACTAGACAAATACCAGTGTATCAAGGGATGGAGCTTATAGAGAAAACTAGACAAATACCAGTGAATCAAGGGATGGAGCTTATAGAGAAAACTAGACAAATACCAATGTATCAAGGGATGGAGCTTATAGAGAAAATTAGACAAATACCAGTGTATCAAGGGATGGAGCTTATAGAGAAAACTAGACAAATACCAGTGAATCAAGGGATGGAGCTTATAGAGAAAACTAGACAAATACCAGTGAATCAAGGGATGGAGCTTATAGAGAAAACTAGACAAATACCAGTGAATCCAGGGATGGAGCTTATAGAGAAAACTAGACAAATACCAATGAATCAAGATGTGGAGCTTATAGAGACAACTAAACAAATACCAGTGAATCTAGGGGTGGAGCTTATAGAGAAAACTAGATAAATATCAGTGAATCTAGGGATGGAGCTTATAGAAAAAAATAGATAAATACCAGTGAATCTAGGGGTGGAACTTATAGAGAAAACTAGATAAATGCCAGTGAATCTAGGGGTGGAGCGTATAGAGAAAACTAGACAAATACCAGTGAATCGGGTGGAGCTTATAGAGAAAACTAGATAAATACCAGTGAATCTAGGGGTGGAGCTTATAGAGAAAACTAGACAAATACCAGTGAATCAAGGGATGGAGCTTATAGAGAAAACTAGACAAATACCAATGAATCAAGATGTGGAGCTTATAGAGACAACTAAACAAATACCAGTGAATCTAGGGGTGGAGCTTATAGAGAAAACTAGATAAATATCAGTGAATCTAGGGATGGAGCTTATAGAAAAAAATAGATAAATACCAGTGAATCTAGGGGTGGAGCTTATAGAGAAAACTAGATAAATGCCAGAGAATCTAGGGATGGAGCTTATAGAGAAAACTAGACAAATACCAGTGAATCTAGGGGTGGAGCTTATAGAGAAAACTAGACAAATGCCAGTGAATCTAGGGGTGGAGCGTATAAACGAACGAACGGACTTTATTTTCAAAGGGTAACAAATTGAGCACGCAGGCCCGTCTTACATTCAGCCCTTCCAATCACGCATCTTCCGTTCATCAATAATACATAATACATTCACATAAGAAAAAAAAAACATTGTCAAATGAATCTTGTAAGCATAAACAATGTTATGAGACACATACCCCAACCATCCACTGAACCTCCACACATCCCCCATCCAACCACACACACACAACCCCCAGGCACACATACATACCCTACCCATCCACCCAACCCCACCCCCCCCCCAAAAAAAAACCCCCCCCCCCCCCCCAAATTTTCCCCCCCCCCCCCCCCCCCCACACACAACCCCCCAAAAAAACCCGCCCCCCCCCCCCCCAACCCCCCCCACCAAACCCCCCCCCCCCCCACCAACCCCCCCCAAAAAAAACCCCCAAAAAACCCCCCCCTCCCCCTTTAAAACCCCCCCCAAAACCCCCCCAAAAACCCCCCCCAAAAATTTTGGGAAGGGGGGAAAAAAAAAAAAATTTTTTAAAAAAAAAAAATTTTTTCCCCCCCAAATTTTTCCCCCCCCCCCTTTTTTTTTTCCCCCCAAAAAAAACCCCAAAAAACCCCCCCCCAAAACCCCCCCCCCTTTTTTTTTTTTAAAAAAAAAAAAAAAAAATTTAAAAAAAAAAAAAAAACCCCCCCCCCCCCCCCCCCCCAAACCCCCCCCCCAAACCCCCCCCCAAACCCCCCCAAATTTTTTTTCCCAACCCCCCCCCACCCCCAAAACCAAAATTTTAATTTTTCCCCCCCCCCCCCCCAAAAAAATTTTTAAAAAAAAAAACCCCCCCTTTTTTCCCCCTTTTCCCCCCAAAAAAAAAACCCCAAAATTTCCCCCCAAATTTCCCCCCAAAAAAAAAAAAACCCTTTTTCCCCCCCCCCCCCTTTAAAATTTTTTCCCCCCCAAAAAAAACCCAACCCCAAAAAAACCCCCCCCAAAAAAAAACTAGACAAAAGCCAGTGAATCTAGGGGGGACTTATAGAGAAAAATAGATAAATGCCCGTGGAAACTTGGGGTGGGGCTTTTTAAAGAAAAATAGATACTACCCGTGAATCTAGGGTGGAGGGTCATAGAGAAAACTAAAAAATGGGCCCTTTAATCTAGGGATGGAGCTTATAAGAAACTA
The DNA here is from genome assembly GCA_014155875.1 of Cepaea nemoralis. Taxonomy (NCBI): domain Eukaryota; kingdom Metazoa; phylum Mollusca; class Gastropoda; order Stylommatophora; family Helicidae; genus Cepaea; species Cepaea nemoralis. The sequence continues at coordinate 45,003 of JACEFZ010013748.1, forward strand.
GACAAATGCCAGAGAATTTAGGGGGGAGCTTTTAAAAAAAACTAGACAAATACAGTGAATCTAGGGTGGAGCTTTAGAAAAACTAACAAAGCCATGAAATCTAGGGTGGGCTTATAGAAAAAACTAGATAAAAGCCAGTGAATCTAGAGTGGGGTTTTTAGAGAAAACCAGATAAATCCCGTGAATCTAGAGGGGGAGCTTTAGGGGAAAAACAAAAAAATGCCAGTGAATCTAGGGATGGAGCATATAGAGAAAACTAATAAATGGCCCTGAATCTTGCGTGGAGCTTAAGAGAAAACCCAATAAATCCCCTGAACTAGGGGTGGAGCTTTTAGAGAAAACTAGACAAATGACAAGATCTAGGGGTGGAGCATTAGAGAAAACTAGACAAAAACCTTAAATGTAGGGGGGGGGCTTTAAGAAAACTAGACAAATATGTAAATCAAGATTAGGAGCCTATGGAAAAACTAGACAAAAAAACCCGTGTAAACAAGGGAGGGGGCCCTATAAAACTAGACAAATTTCCAGTGAATCAAGGGGTGGAGCTTTAGGAAAAATAGACAAAAACCAATGTATCAGGGAGGAGCTTATAGGAAAACAGAAAATACCAAATGTATCAAGGGATGGGCTTATAGAGAAAAAATGACAAATACCAGTGAATCAAGGGGTGGAGCTTTTTAGAGAAAACGAAAAATAACCCGTGATCAAGGGAAAGGGCTTATAAAAGAAACTAGACAAATAAAAGTAAATCAAGATAGGAGCCCATGGAAAAACTAGACCAAATACCAGTGTATCAAGGGATGGAGCTTATAAAAAAAACTAGAAAAATACCAGTGAATCAAGGGATGGAGCTTATAGAGAAAACTAGACCAAAAACCAATGAATCAAGGGGGTGGAGCTTTAGAGACAACCCAAACAATACCAGTTAACTAGGGGGGGGACTTAAAAGAGAAAACTAATAAATACCAGTGAATCAAAGGGGTGGAGCTTTTAAAAAACTAGACAAATACCAGTGAATCAAAGGGGTGGAGCTTTTAGAGAAAACTAGACAATACCAATGAATCAAGATGTGGAGCTTTAGAGAAAACTAAACAAAACCATGAATCTAGTGGTGGAGCTATAGAAAAAAACAAAGATAAATACAGTGAATCTAGGGATGGAGCTTTTTAAAAAAAATTTAAAGAAAATACCATGAATCTAGGGGTGGGCTTATAGAAAAAACAGTAAATGCCAGTGAATCTAGGGGGGGAGCGTATGAGAAAACTAGACAAATACCATTGAATCGGGTGGAGCTTATAGAGAAAATAATAAATACCAGTGAATTTTAGGGGTGGAGCTTATGGGGAAAACTAGTTTAATGCCAGTGAATCTGGGGGTGAGCTTATAAAGAAAACTAGTTTAAAGGGAAAGAGAATCTAGGGTTTGGAGCTTATTTGGAAAACTAGACAATCCCCGTGAATCTAGGGGGGAGCTTATAGAGAAAACTAGAAAAATCCAGTGAATCTAGGGGGGGAGCGTATAAACGAACGAAGGGAATTTATTTTCAAAGGGTAAAAAATTGAGCACGCAGGCCCGTTTTAAACATTCACCCCCTTCCAAACACATCTTCCGTTCATCAAAAATAATAATACATTCACATAAAAAAAAAAAAACATTGTAAAATGAATTTGTAACCTAAACAATGTTATGAGACACATACCCCAACCATCCACTGAACCTCCACACATCCCCCATCCAACCACACACACACAACCCCCAGGCACACATACATACCCTACCCATCCACCCAACCCCACCCACACATCCCACACCAACACACATCTCCCCAAACACACACACACATCTCCCACCCACCACACACCCCCACCCACACACACACACCCAGGCACACATACATGCACCCGCCCACCCATCACCCACCCACAGATCCCCCACCTACACACATCTCCCCGCACACACACACATCCTCCACTCATCGCACAACCCATAAACACTCACCCACCTACATATCCTCCACCACACACGCATAGACCCCCAACCACCCAGTCAAACACACATCCCCCAATCACACATCCCCACCTACACACATATATCCCCGCCAACTTTAACATCACGCACCTACCCACACATCCCCCACTTTCACACAATCCCAACCCACAAATCTCCCCCACCCACCCACACATCCCCACCCCCAACCTACACACATTCAGCCACTCACACATTCTCCACCCACCCACCTTCAATCACCCATCCCCCAATCACAGATCCCTTAACCACACATCAATTAACAACACATCCCCCACCCACACCCACCCACCTACACACTCACACTCATCTCCCCACCCATACACACATCTCCACCCACCAACACATCCCCACACCCACAAACACACATCTCCCACCCACACACACACCCGACCACCCACATACCCCACCACCCACACACATCCCCACCCACACACACCTTCCACCCACACACACATCCACCACCCATACACTCATCTCCCACATATATCCATCCACTTACGTACTCATCCCTCAACCACTCACACCCACACATCCCCCACACACACATCAACACATACATCTCCTATCTACCCACCCACACCCACACACCCCATCCACCCAGTCAAACACACCCTCACATACATCCTTTACCCACCCGCACATTCCACACCCAATCACACCTACCCACACACATCCCTCACCCACACACATCTCCCCTCCCACCTATATACACATCCCCTACTCTCACACACACATCCCCCATACGCATCCCCCATACACATCCCCACCCACATATCCCTCACCCACACACACACACACACACACACATATCTCCCCATCCTAACCACAGATCCCCCATCTACAAACACATTCACCACCCACAATACATCCTCCACCCACTCACAATTACTTCACCCACACAACCCCCACCCAAACAGACATATCCCCCACCCACACACGCATCCCCACACCCATACCTCACACGAACAAGAGAAAACTAGACTACAGAGAAAACTAGACACCTGCCAGTGAATCTAGGGGTGAAGCTTATAGAGAAAACTAGATAAATGCCAGTGAATCTAGGGGTGGAGTTTATAGAGAAAACTAGACAAATACCAGTGATTCTAGGGGTGGAGCTTATAGAGAAAACTAGACAAATACCAGAGAATCTAGGGGTGGAGCTCATTGCGAAAACTGGAATCCACAAGCCACAATAATTAGCATATTTAAATAAAAATACACACCTAGGCAAAGTAGAGTCTGAAAGAATAATATGGAGAGGAAGAACGAACAAATGATACTTGGTGGTCTAAGACGATAATATTGTAATAAACTTGGACACATGCGGGACTCCTGGCTGAGCAACAAAGCTCATGGGATTCAAGGCTTTGCTGGCAGACCAGACATGATATGAAAGACTTCTACGACTCACTGAAAGCGGTCTATGGTCCTACATCTTCAGGCATATTTCCCCCCCCCCCCCCCTAACAGTGCGGATGGAGGAACATTGGTCACCGATAAGAAAGAAATCCTTCAACGATGTGCAAAGCATTTTAGCAACATCTTAAATGCAACCATCCTCCATCGATAATGAAACCATCAACTGTCTTCATAAAGTTCCCACAAATGATACTCCTTGCTGATCTGCCAACCATAGTGGAAGTAAATAAAGCTATCCAGCAACTTTCCAGCGATAAGGCGCCTGGTCCTGACTCCATCCCGGCAGATATACACAAAGTAGGTAGACTGGTTCTAATAGAGCAGTTTCACCAAGTCTTTACAAACATATGGGTGAACAAGAACATGCCACAATATTTCAAGGACGCATCAATAGTCCACCTTTACAAACGTAAAGGAAACCGCCAATTCTGTGACAACCACCGAGGCATCTCCTTCTCTCAATTGCAGTAAAGATACTCACCAGAATTCTTCTCAATCGCCTCACAGCTCATATCGACCAAGGTCTTCTTCCTGAGAGTCAATATGGCTTCAGAAAAGAACGTGGAACTGTTGACATGATTTTCGCTGCAAGGCAGTTCAAAGAGCAATGTCAAGAACTGAACTCCGAAATGTTCTCCACTTTCATTGATCTTACCAAGGCTTTTGATAAGGTCAGCAGAGAAGGATCGTGGAAGATTATGGAGAAATATAGATGTCCACGAAAGTTTGTCCAAGTAGTGCGACTATTTCATGATGGTATGCAGGTAAAAGTACAGGAAAACGGTGAGCTGTCTGAGCCCTTTCCTGTCACCAATGTAGTGAAGCAAGGTTGTGCCCTGGCACCACCACTGTTCAGCCTCATGTTTTCAGCTATGCTGACGAATACCTTCGAAAACAATGACATTGGAATAGACATCAACTACTGCATATGAAGGAAAGTTGTTTAATCTCAGAAGGCTGAAAGCTAAAGCCAAAACTAGCAGCGACACCGTCAGAGAGCTCCTGTTTGCTGATGATTGAACTCTATATGCCAACTCAGAGGCAGACATGCAACACAATGTTTCAGCTTTCTCATATGCCTCTGCCAACTTTGGGCTCAATATCAACTTGGAGAAGACTAGTTATGTACCAGTCAGCTCCAGGGATTAATCACACCGTGCCGAATATCAAAGTGAATGTACATAGGCTAAGTGATGTGGACAAATTCACCTATCTTGGCAGCACTGTGTCACAAGCTGCCACAATTGATGACTGAAGTGAATGCAAGAATCTCCAAGGCCAGAGCAGCCTTCGGCAGACTGTATAAGAATTGTGGAACAGAAATGGAATAAGCCTGCAAACAAAGCTGAAAGTCTACAAAGCAGTCGTATTACCTTCACTGCTATATGCTTGTGAAACCTCGACCGTTTACCAGCGACATGCTAGGAAATTAAATCACTTCCAAACAGTCTGTCATAGGAAGCTATTGAAGATTAAATGGCAAGACAAGATCCCAGACACTGAAGTCCTAGAAAGAGCGTCATGCCCAGTATCCAGACACTACTAATGAAGAATCAGATTCGCTGGGCTGGTCACTTGACTCGCATGCCAGATCACAGGCTCCCTAAACGAATTTTTTACGTCGAGCTGGGTTATGGTAAACACTCCCAGGGCGGACAGAGGAAACACTTTAAAGACACTCGGAAGATCTCAGTAAAAGCTGTTGGAATTCATCACGACACTTGGGATACTGCTGCCAAAGACCGAAATTCGTGGCGTACATCATTACGAAAGGGTGCAGTTACTTGTGAAGCAAACAGGACTGCAAGAGCTGTGAAAGTTTAGTTTCGTCGACGGATCAACATCACGGCACACGGGTGTAACCCATAAGTGCCCCGTTCTACTCCTAACTCAAGCCTGAGTCCGGAGAATCTCAGATCAGTGCACGAACTCCGTAGCACCGGCGAGGATCCTGAAATACTTTGGGTAGATTTTTAACTCGAAACTTTTGCCCGGACAGTGCCTTTAGACTACTCTTTTTAGATTTCCAGCTGCGAAGGAATTGTTTTTTTTTACTTGCGCAACAATACACACGGGCTGTCCGATCTCACTACCCAGAGACCAGGGGAAGTTTTTTTTACCAGAAGTCCACGTGAAAAAAGTCTGTGCCCTCACCAGGGCTTGAACCCGAGAACTCCAGCTCTTGAGGCGGACAGCATACCCCGAGAACACTCATCCCCCCAGCACCCCCCGCCCCTGGAGGGGCAGCATCAGCAGTAGCCAGCAGCAGCGCTACCAGCAGCAGCAGCAGCAACAGCAGCAGCAAGAGTTGTGGGAAAAAAGGCTGGGCAGAAAAACAATTGCAGAAGATCGTCCTCCTGGAATGTCAAGCATTCTTTACCCACATTGTCAAAAATCATTTCGAGCCAAAACAGACCTTACCAGCCATCTTAGAAATCACTGGTTTATACTTTAAACCCCATTGGATGCAATGAATGGTCATCATCATTCTCGATGGACAAACAACATAGTATCAAAAAACATCAAGGGCCGAGTTCTGTGGAGGAGGAGGAAGACCAGGACGCGGGGTGGGGGAGGAGGAGGAGGCGGAGGAGGAGGAGGAGGAGCAGCAGCAGCAGCAGCAGCAGCAGCAGAAGAAGAAGAAGAAGAAGAAGAAGAAGAAGAAGAAGAAGAAGAAGAAGAAGAAGAAGAAGAAGAAGAAGAAGAAGAGTAAGAAAAGAACGTGAGGGAGGAGAAGGGGGAATAATATTAAATGGTACGACGAATAAGATGATGATGAAGAAGAAGAAACGTATATATTTTATCAAGAATTGCTCAATGCGAACTTGATGTCATAGTTAATTCTTAAAACCTTCCTCAGGCATTTTTTTTTCTGTTTTGTTTTCTAGCTCGGCATTGCTCTATCCTTGTGGATTTGATCTGAACTCGGTTCCTTGTTTTGCCAGACAAAAGAAATGCATCCGCTTATTACACAAAGCAAAGAAAGCTTAAGCCCAGCAAGCTTCATCTGAAGTTGCCATTCCACATGTGAAATTAATTAAAGATACGCTATTTTTGCACCGTGGATATCAAGGCAATTGGAAAAGATAATCGCTAGAAAGCGTTTTACTGACATTTTCCAGACGTTTCCATGTTCCAAAATAGGAATTGTGCCTTTGCATTTACGCTTGTCGTTTTGGAAAGCCCGAATTCCATTTTGGAGGAGTCTATATTGTGTTGACTTCTTGAAGAATTGACCCGATAAGGTCTTTGTTCCAAGGTAAGATTTGGTGGGCAATGTTAAAAGGCGATAAATTGTCTCTCTGTGATTAAGGTTTACTTGTTGGGTTGGTTGTTAGCTGGCGATTGTGATCATGGCGCTGCACAACTTATATTCTTAAAGAAAGTTTATTTATTTTTGTTTTTTATGTGTGAGTTCTCTCGATTTGAACTCAAGTGTATTCCATTTATGTGGTACTACTTCTGGTGCACTGGACTGATTTTTGAGTATGGACTAGCTTTCCCCATCACCAGTGTCCCTCGCCATCAGGCCAACCTATTCTGACTTCAGAGGTACTTGTAATTTACGTCCCCATGTCAGGCATGAGAAATCAACATTTTAGTACAACTATCTGGCGCAGGGGTTGAACCCGCTACCTTGGCATCAGCACACGAGATATTTAAGAACGAGCGCTCTTATCCATTCGGCCAATCTGATTCCCTTAAGTGGATGAATTAGTGTGCTGAGAATCTGTCATGTCATGACGTCATTGGGGTCGTGTTTTCTGTCTGTTGGTCTCTGTAAGCAAGTCTGTTTATCGTATACGAGGGTAAGTTAATAAGTAAGTCACAAATGACTGTAGAAAATAACTACACATGATAACAACTAGAAACCAGTTTATTTTTATACACACATTGTCCCTTTATTTCTCAACATAATTTCCACCAACATTGATGCACGTATCCCATGTTTTATCAGTCCTCCCAAACCGGCTGCATATAACTGTGTGCTTTGTTGTCATTTACCGGCCATGCCACAGAACTGTGTGACTTACTTATTGACTCACCCTCGTAACCTTTTCTACCCAGCTATGCACCGTTTTATGGGACAAACATTTGTCAGCATAAACACTGAAAACCCACCTCGGCGGGAGACATTTCGCGAATGACGCCGAAGTTGAATGTGAAATGAAAACGTTGTTTAGAGAACAGAGCACGCAGTTCTATGTAGCCGGTTTGGGAGGACTGATAAAACGATGGGATACGTGCATCAATGTTGGTGGAAATTATGTTGAGAAATAAAGGGACAATGTATGTATAAAAATAAACTGGTTTCAAGTTATTATCATATTTAGTTATCTTTCTACAGCCATATGTGACTTACTTATTAACTTACCCTCGTACGTCTGTTCAGTATAAACTAGTCTGTTTATCTTATAGTTTGGTTAAGTGTAAGTTCGTCGTTTTATCTTATACTTAAACTTCAATTCAGTATGTGTATCTTATACTTGAGTTCAGTGTAAGCTAGTGGTGGTGGATGTAGTAGTGGTGGATGTGGATGTGGTGGTGGATGTGGTAGTGGTGGATGTGGATGTGGTGTGGTGGTGGATGTGGTGGTGGTGGATGTGGTGGTGGTGGTGGATGTGGTGGTGGTGGATGTGGTCGTGGTGGTGGTCGTGGTGGTGGTGGTGGTGCTGGTGGTAGAAATATTTCCGGCGTCATGGCGCATGGGCAGCGAACGTTGTTCATAATTCCTCTACACACCTAATCGACAGTTTAACATCAGCTACAGACGATTTGAAAGCATACCATATTGCAATGATGGAATACCAGAGGGCCCTAATTATAACTCAATGACAGATAGACAGTTTAAACCGTCCTACACTCGTTTGTTCTTCAATTTTGTTGTTGTTATTTTTTGTTTGTTCGCATATCCTTTACAGGACATCGCTGTCAACATCAGCATCTTTCAGCTGATTGTTGATTTCTTGGCAAGCTTACGCTCAGTAGTTTGCCATTGCTTTCTGAGCGACCGGCTCACATACCCTTATGTTACCAATGCGGCGAGAACAGCTACCGATTCTCGCGCACGTTACGTTCCTCATGTGGATATACGGAGAAAGACGTTAACACCTAGGCCAGGGAGACTGGGACTACTACATATACAAGGGGCTTCTCATAAGTCTTTAGCCTGACCATGAAAGAGTAGGCGGAGAAAATTGAAATTAGGCACAGTGCTTATTCCTTCTCACCACAATAATTTATGCATTTTTGCCATCTCTGTGTGACCTTGAAAAGACCTTCAGAATAAAACAACCTATTTTTTTTTAACTAAACCAATTTTCACAAGCCAGTATGACATCTTCGTCACTGTCAAAACGATATCCTTTCAGCTGTGTTTTTAAGATTTCGGAAAAGAAAAAAGTCTGATGGAGCCAAATCTGGAGAATATGGTGGGTGTGGAAAAATTTCAATATTCAAATTGTTGGCAGCTTGCAGCACAAGCCGCGCTTTATGGGAGGGCGCGTTGTCTTGAAGCAAAGGTAGAATTTGCGAATGCGCTATCCCTCGTTTTATGGTCACAGCCTTTCTTAGTTTGATAAGGAGATCTGCATAGTACTGCCATTAATCGTGTTGCCATGAAGCATATAATCTTTCAATATGACACCTTTGACGTCCCAAAAGACAGTCAGCATCACTTTTCTTGCAGATTTTTGTGGTCTTGGCTTGACATGTGTTGGCGAGCCCGGGGTTTTCCACTGCATGCTGGCAATTTTGGATTCTGGGTCATAATGGTGAATCCAAGTCTCATCTACCGTCACCATGGTCGTCAACATGTTTTTCGACCGCCACATGTTGAGCAACTGGCCACAGCAATCAACCCGTGTTTGTTTCTGTTCACATGTCAGCAGGCGCAGGGCCCAGCGGGCACACACTTTTCTCATGCTCAGTCTGTTGTGTAAAGTTCTAAAAACTGTACTCTTACTCAGTTTTGCTAAACCCGATATCGCTGCAATTGTCATTTTCCTATCCTGGTCTATGATTTTCTTCACTTTTGCAGCATTTGCATCACTGCACTCTGAGGACGGTCGTCCTGATCTTGGCAGATCAGCAACTTGGGAACGGCCACACTTAAACTGCAAACACCATTGTTTTTTACAGAAGCATACGAAGGACAGACTTCCTCAAACACTGGCTCCATCTTCCTGTGTATTTCTGTAGGTGTTTTTTTTTCCTGTAACATCAAGAATTTTATCACAGTCCTGGCGTCTGATTTCTCCATTGTTCTGACAAACCGTTGGATGTGCAGATCTGGTCAGCAGGGTGTATTGTGCCATGCACCATATCGGGAAAACCAGTTGAGGAGGGAAATTCATAATTCATATGTCCATTACAAATTGAAAGAGATATATATGTGACAAATTTCAATTTTCTCAGCCTACTCCTTCATGGCCAGGCTAAAGACTTATGAGAAACCCCTTCTACTACTACAAATACCTTACACGTACTGGTACAACAACAAATACTACTACAAATACAGCTACATATAGAACTAGAAATATTACTACAAATACTATTACAACAACTAATACAAATACTATTACAGATATTACTACAAGAACTATTATAAATACTACAAAAGTACTACTACAAATACTACTACAACAACTACTACAAATACTTCGATAAATACTACTACAAATACGTTACAAATACTACTACAATTACTACTACAAATACTACAACAAATATTACCACAAATACTAAAACAAATACAACAACGAATACTAGAGAAAATACTACAACAAATACTATTACAAATACTAATACAGATACTACTACAAATACCTGACAAGTACTGCAACAACAACAGATATTGCTGTAAATACTAATACATATACTATTAGAAATATTACTAGAAATGTTACTACACATACTGCTACAAATACCGCTATAAATACTACTATATATACCTCACAAGCACTGCTACAACAACAACAACCACTACCACAAATACTACTACATATACCTCACAAGCACTGCTACAACAACAACCACTACCACAAATACTACTACATATACCTCACAAGCACTGCTACAACAACAACAACCACTACCACAAATACTACTATAAATACCTCACAAGCACTGCTACAACAACAACAACCACTACCACAAATACTACTATATATACCTTACAAGCACTGCTACAACAACAACAACCACTACCACAAATACTACTACATATACCTCACAAGCACTGCTACAACAACAACCACTACCACAAATACTACTACATATACCTCACAAGCACTGCTACAACAACAACAACCACTACCACAAATACTACTATAAATACCTCACAAGCACTGCTACAACAACAACAACCACTACCACAAATACTACTATAAATACCTCACAAACACTGCTACAACAACAACAACCACTACCACAAATACTACTATAAATACTTCACAAGCACTGCTACAACAACAACAACCACTACCACAAATACTACTATAAATACCTCACAAGCACTGCTACAACAACAACCACTACCACAAATACTACTATAAATACCTCACAAGCACTGCTACAACAACAACAACCACTACCACAAATACTACTATAAATACCTCACAAGCACTGCTACAACAACAACAACCACTACCACTGTGACGGGATGAGTCTAGATCACTATGCAAACACCACCACTACTACGTTAGTGGAATTACTATTTACATTCTGGATTCAGTACGGCAGCTAAATTACTAATAATGACGTCATATTGGCGACGTAGACATTTGCTGCACTAAAACTACACACTGTACTATTGAGGACAGCACATATTTTCACGTCATCAAATGATGTCACAAGGGAAATCCCCTGTTTTACTACCCTTATCATTAATACCAAGTATATGGCCGTCACTCCCTAGCAACGGGAAAACAGCGATATGCTAATAGTACGGCTGCACCGGCAATTGTGACTAACCACTTCCGGCCGGTTCACAATGACTGGCTGCTGTGCTAAGCAGACCTTGCATGAGATGAGCTGCCATATCCAGGTGCATCCTTGGTAGATTATACCAAAACCTATCTTAAGTGCTGCAATAAGACTGGGGGTGAGTGTAGTAACATAATAATTACGATTATAGTAAGAAGTGTGTACACATTTATATTCTAATATTGGGAAAACCCAAAACTTTCCCGACCATGTATATTTATGAAACGTGGTATTGGAAAGGGGAGACATTGAGAGAAAACATGTGAGGCCTAGATATATTTATAGATAAAAATATATAGATATAATGTATAAACCTTACTGATTATTTTCATATGCATTTTGTGAATGTATTTACGTGTATATTTTGTTGAAAATATGATAACATGATTTTGCCATGTGGGCAGAAGTAGAAGAGACATGTGGAACATGATTCTCACATGCCAGCAATATTACTAGGCGATTATATTCAAACATAAATTTGCTTACCCCTGATTCACCGCCATGCCGAACTACACGACACTGACGGTCATAAGTTCAAAGCAAATACTATGTGGTGAGGAATCAGAATTTGGGGAGTAAATAACTCAACAAGGGATAACTGAGACATCCTAAAGCCCAATGCCTGGAATATCTCAGCCCCCTTGCTTGCCTGCTGGCCTTCTTCTTATCTTTTAGCTCGTATATTCTGTGGGGTATACCTCACGACTTCATGGCGACACTTGATTGCTTTATGCCTAATGACTGATGTGGGATTAGGTTGAATTATTGTTGGCCCTTCCTTAGCTATCTAGGGAAACATCCTGGCTGCCCAGGACTTCCTCACCATGGTGTTAAGGAATACACCAGTAATTATTGCATATGAGTCACTTCAAGTTTTACAACCATGTACATTTTGTAATGTTTTTTTCAAACAAAGATTTGTCTACATGTTCTATTCCAATGGACCATGTGGTTTTAGAATGTGTCCACTTCTGGACCCTTTTTCACCTTGTATCATCATGTCATACAAGGTATAGCCAAGCTGATAAGAACTATTGGCCTTTGCTTTTGATACAGAATCGCAGAGAGGAATTGTTTATTCCTGTTCTGCATCTGACACATTCACAACAGACACACAACACCAACACTCAGACACATTGTTATTGTCAAGACACTAAGGAGTCTGCAACTGTTTGTTTGATTTAAGGAGCCTCGCTGCTGATACTGCTGACACCTAACCGGTCCGGTTACCGAAACTTTGAGCCACCAACTAGTGGAGACGGAACCTGGAATCCGGAGGAGCATCGTACACCTGTCGAATGCCAGGGTCGGCTCCAAGACATAATACAACCGAAAGCCAGCACTATTCCTAACAGAGATCAGATTGTCTCAGGTGACTCTGTGTCTACATGTGTTCTGAGTGTGTCACTGTCTGGATGGTGTGAATGATGATATGCGATCTAGCTAAGCATCAGAAAACTGTTTTATTTTTGTACCTGTAACATAATTGTAACTGTCATAGTTCACCACTTGAACGACAATTTTCATTATCTCTTTTACTATTAAAGAGTATTATTGTTTTATACTTGTACCCACGTACTCCCTTCGTGATCATTTGAACGCAAGGCGTGCGCGTGAGTGCGTGAAAGTATTTAAAACAGGGGGCTTCATCAAATGACGAAGGATCACCGACAGATAAACTAGACATTCGTGTTAGGTCTTCCTACATACACGAGTGTTCTTCACCTTCTGCCTTTGTCTACCAAGTGAATCCCAGTCTCTTCTATCGGGACCATCCCTTTAGACATTCTTGTAACGAGCCATAATTTCTAGAGACTGTCGGCAAACTCTTGGATAGGGATTTCTGTCTATTTCAATAGAAACACCCTAACGGTCGGTGACAACCACAAATACTACTATAAATACCTCACAAGCACTGCTACAACAACAACCACTACCACAAATACTACTATAAATACCTCACAAGCACTGCTACAATAACAACAGCCACTACCACAAATACTACTACATATACCTCACAAGCACTGCTACAACAACAACAACCACTACCACAAATACTACTATAAATACCTCACAAGCACTGCTACAACAACAACCACTACCACAAATACTACTATATATACCTCACAAGCACTGCTACAACAACAACAACCACTACCACAAATACTACTATATATACCTCACAAGCACTGCTACAACAACAACAACCACTACCACAAATACTACTATAAATACCTCACAAGCACTGCTACAACAACAACCACTACCACAAATACTACTATAAATACCTCACAAGCACTGCTACAACAACAACCACTACCACAAATACTACTATAAATACCTCACAAGCACTGCTACAACAACAACCACTACCACAAATACTACTATATATACCTCACAAGCACTGCTACAACAACAACCACTACCACAAATACTACTATATATACCTCACAAGCACTGCTACAACAACAACCACTACCACAAATACTACTATATATACCTCACAAGCACTGCTACAACAACAACCACTACCACAAATACTACTATAATACCTCACAAGCACTGCTACAACAACAACCACTACCACAAATACTACTATATATACCTCACAAGCACTGCTACAACAACCACTACCCACAAATACTACTATAAATACCTCACAAGCACTGCTACAACAACAACAACCACTACCACAAATACTACTATAAATACCTCACAAGCACTGATACAACAACAACCACTACCCACAATACTACTATAAATACCTCACAAGCACTGCTACAACAACAACCACTACCACAAATACTACTATAGATACCTCACAAGCACTGCTACAACAACAACCACTACCACAAATACTACTATAAATACCTCACAAGCACTGCTACAACAACAACAACCACTACCACAAATACTACTATATATACCTCACAAGCACTGCAACAACAACAACCACTACCACAAATACTACTATAAATACCTCACAAGCACTGCTACAACAACAACCACTACCACAAATACTACTATATATACACCTCACAAGCACTGCTACAACAACAACCACTACCACAAATACTACTATAAATACCTCACAAGCACTGCTACAACAACAACCACTACCACAAATACTACTATATATACCTCACAAGCACTGCTACAACAACAACCACTACCACAAATACTACTATAAATACCTCACAAGCACTGCTACAACAACAACCACTACCACAAATACTACTATAAATACCTCACAAGCACTGCTACAACAACAACCACTACCACAAATACTACTATAAATACCTCACAAGCACTGCTACAACAACAACCACTACACACAATACTACTATAAATACCTCACAAGCACTGCTACAACAACAACAACAACCACAAATACTACTATAAATACCTCACAAGCACTGCTACAACAACAACCACTACCACAAATACTACTATAAATACCTCACAAGCACTGCTACAACAACAACAACCACTACCACAAATACTACTATAAATACCTCACAAGCACTGCTACAACAACAACCACTACCACAAATACTACTATAAATACCTCACAAGCACTGCTACAACAACAACCACTACCACAAATACTACTATAAATACCTCACAAGCACTGCTACAACAACAACAACCACTACCACAAATACTACTATATATACCTCACAAGCACTGCTACAACAACAACAACCACTACCACAAATACTACTATATATACCTCACAAGCACTGCTACAACAACAACAACTACCACAACAACCACTACCACAAATACTACTATATATACCTCACAAGCACTGCTACAACAACAACAACCACTACCACAAATACTACTATATATACCTCACAAGCACTGCTACAACAACAACAACTACCACAACAACCACTACCACAAATACTACTATATATACCTCACAAGCACTGCTACAACAACAACAACCACTACCACAAATACTACTATATATACCTCACAGGCACTGCTACAACAACAACAACCACTACCACAAATACTACTATATATACCTCACAAGCACTGCTACAACAACAACAACCACGACCACAAATACTACTATATATACCTCACAAGCACTGCTACAACAACAACAACTACCACAACAACCACTACCACAAATACTACTATAAATACCTCACAAGCACTGCTACAACAACAACCACTACCACAAATACTACTACATATACTGCTACAACAACAACAACCACTACCACAAATACTACTACATATACCTCACAAGCACTGCTACAACAACAACAACCACTACCACAAATACTACTACATATACCTCACAAGCACTGCTACAACAACAACAACTACCACAACAACCACTACCACAAATACTACTATAAATACTACTACAAATACTGCTATAAATACTACAGAAATATTACTATAAATACTACTACAAATACTACTACAAATACTACTACAAATACTACTACAAATAATGCAACAAATACTACTACAAATATTACTACAAATACTACTACAAATACTACTACAAATACTACTACAAATACTACTACAAATAATGCAACAAATACTACTACAAATATTACTGCAAATACTACTACAAATACCACTACTACCGCAACATCAGGCACCGCGTAGGGGAGATACGCGGAGGTCTGCGCCCGATTGCAGCACATGATAATGAACAACAGGGACGCAGAGGCGTTTCCAAGGCAGCAGGGTCAGGTTCTATACTGGCCAAGACCTTTTGACGCGTCCTCGCCGAGCGTCCTGGGCAACAGGCCCCTCGGGGTTCTGGTTAAAGCCAGTAGGATCGTGGATTCCTCCGAAGTCGGAGAGTGTCTGCCTGCAAGGTGAGGAACCACCAGTCTGCACACCAATAAGCCACACATGGGACAACGGATACTCACGCAAACCTCAGGTCCGGTATGACACCACACTGATGTTGGACAACAGGATGTCTTCATCCGACATACAGGACTTCACGCTGGAGTTCACAGCCAGTGAATACAAGCAAGCAAGCAAGCAAGCATGAACAACAAATGTGTGATGCTGTTTGGTGCAGAAATCTTGACAACCACTGAAATCATGACCAGTAAACTAAACACATCCATGAACCTGTGAATGCGCATGATAGAAGGAGTAAAATTTTATGACTGAATAACCAATGTTGGGCTTAGGGAGAGAACTAGGAGGTTCCTGCCAATAAATAAGAAAAGATGTAACGCGATACGACACATACAGAGGAAACCTAATAATAATAATATGACTAGAAAGTATGTTTATGGTACCCATAGAGCACAAGAAATAGAGGGCTACCTAACTAGGCACGGGAAGGGATAATTAAAGACAGAGACGAGTAGTAAGGAGAGGACATGTGGAGGGAGGGGGTGGGGTGTAGGAGATGGCAAACGATTGGGTGGTTTGGTAAGGGTTAGTTGGGAATCTATGCTTCGATAGAGACAGAAGAAGGGGAAGTAGTAGTATTATCAGTAGTATTGGTGGTGGTGATGGTAGTGGTGATGGTGGTGGTGGTGGTAGTAGTAGTAGTAGTAGTAGTAGTAGTAGTAGTAGTAGTAGTAGTAGTAGTAGTAGTAGTAGTAGTAGTAGTAGTAGTAGTAGTAGCAGCAGCAGCAGTTGTAGTTTCAGCAGTACCGGTGGTGATGGTGGTAGTAGTAGAAGAAGTAGTAGTTGTAATAGTAGTACTAGTAGTAGTAGTAGTTGTAGTAGTACTAGCAGTTGTAGTATTAGTAGTAGTTGTGATGGTGGTGGTAGTGCAATTAGTAATAGTTGTAATGTTGTTTGTCCATCAAGAATGATGATGACCATTCATTTCCTCCAGTGGGGTTGAAAGTATGGAGCCGTGAGTTCTAAGATGGCTGATAAGGCCTTTTGGCTCGAAATGTTCTTTAACAATGTGGACAAAGAATGCTTGACGTTCCAGGAGGAGGATCTCCTGTAGTGGGTTTTTTTGCCCAGCCTTTTCTTCAAAGCTCTTGCAGTCCTGGTTGCTTCACAAGTGACTGCACCCTTGCGCAATATACGCTACGAATGTCGGTCTTTGGTAGCAGTCTCCCAGGTGTCAAGATGAATTCCAAAAGCATTCAGTGAGATTTTCAGAGTGTCTTTGAAGCGTTTCTTCTGGCCGAACTGGGAGCATTTACCACAACGCAGCTCACCGTACAACATTCGTTCAGGGAGCCTGTGATCTAGCGTGCGAGTTAAGTGACCAGCCCAACAAATTTTATTCTTCATTAGTATAGTGTGGATACTGGGCATGGACGCTCTTTCTATGACTTCAGTGTCTGGGATCGTGTCTTGGCATTTAATCTTCAATAGCTTTCTAAGGCAGACTGTGTGGAAGTGGTTTAATTTCCTAGCGTGTCGCTGATAAACAGTCTAGGTTTCACAAGCATACAGCAGTGTGGATAATATAACTGCCTTGCAGGCTTTCAGTTTTGTTTGCAGGCTTATTCCATTTCTGTCCCATACATTCTTGTACAGACTGCCAAAGGCCGCGCTGGCCTTGGAGATTCTTGCATTCACTTCGTCATCAATTGTTGCAGCTTGTGACACAGTGCTGCCAAGATAGGTGAATTTGTTCACAACACTTAGTCTATGATCATTCACTTTGATATTCGGCACAGTGTGATTATTCCCTGGAGCTGGCTGGTACATAACTACAGTCTTCTCCAAGTTGATATTGAGCCCAAAGTTGGCACAAGCATGTGAGAAAGCTGTAACATTATGTTGCATGCCCGCCTCTGAGTTGGCGTATAGAGCGCAATCATTAGCAAACAGGAGCTCTCTGACGGTGTCGCTATTAGTTTTGGTTTTAGCTTTCAGCCTTCTGAGATTGAACAACTTTCAATCAATGCGGTAGTTTATGGCTATTCCAATGTCGTTATTCTCGAAGGCGTTCGTCAGCATAGCTGAAAACATTAGGCTGAACGGTGTTGGTGCCAGGACACATCCTTGCTTCACTACATTAGTGACAGGAAAGGACTCAGACAGTTCACTATTTTCCCGTACTCTTGCCTTCATACCATCATGAAATAGCCGCACTATTTGCACAAACTTTTGTGGACAGCCATATTTCTCCATAATCTTCCATAATCCTCTGATGACTGTATCAAAAGCATTGGTAAGGTCAATGAAAGTGGAGAACATTTCGGAGTTCTGTTCCTGACATTTCTCTTGCAGCTTGCAGCGAAAATCATGTCTATAGTTCCTCGTTCTTTTCTGAAGCCACATTGACTCTCAGGAAGAAGACCTTGATCGAGATGGGCCCTGGGGCGATTGAGAAGAATTCTGGCGAGTATCTTTCCTGCAATTGAGAGCAAGGAGCTTCCTCGGTGGTTGTCACAGGATTGGCGGTTTCCTTTACGCTTGTAAAGGTGGACTATAGACGCATCCTTGAAATCTTGTGGCATGGTTTCGTTCAACCATATGTTTGTAAGGACTTGGTAAAGCTGCTCTATTAGGACCGGCCAATCTGCCTTGTATATCTCTGCTGGGATGGAGTTAGGACCAGGCGCCTTACCGCTGAAAAGTTGCTGGATGGCTTTGTTTACTTCCACTATGGTTGGCAGGTCATCAAGTGTCTCATTGGTAGGAACATGAGGAAGGCAGTTGATGGTTTCATCATCGAAGAAGGAAGTTGCATTTAAGATGTTGCTGAAATGCTCTCCCCAGCGTTGAAGGATTTCTTTCTTATCGGTGATCAATGTTCCCCCATCTGCACTGAGGAGGGGAACTATGCCTGGTGCTGTAGGACCGTAGACCGCTTTCAGTGAGTCGTAGAAGCTTTTCATATCATGTCTGTCAGCTAAGACTTCAATTTCATCAGCTTTGCTGCTCAGCCAGGAGTCCCGCATGTGCCGAAGTTTCTGCTGCACTACTCTCTGAATGTTCTTGAAAACATCTTTTTTTATGTTGACTTTGGGTCATTCAAATATGCCTTGAGGAGAAGATGTTTCTCGGCCAGCAATTGGTTGATGTCTTCGGAATTTTCATCAAACCAGTCTTTATGCTTTCGGGGGGCTGGACCCAGGATTTCCATAGCAGTGTTGTAAATTATGTCCTTTAGGGCTCTCCATTCTGTTTCTGTATCCTGTTTAGCTGCGGCATTGGGATTGAGGCGGTCTTCCAGCATATTGTCAAACGACAGCAGTTGTAATAGCAATAGTAGTGGTGAGGGTGGTGGTGGTGGTAGTAGTAGTAGTAGCAGCAGCAGCAGCAGCAGCAGCAGCAGTAGTAGTAGTAGTAGTAGTAGTAGTAGTAGCAGTAGTAGTAGTAGTAGCAGCAGCAGCAGCAGCAGCAGCAGTAGTAGTAGTAGTAGTAGTAGTAGCAGCAGCAGCAGCAGCAGCAGTAGTAGTAGTAGTAATAGTAGTAGTAGTAGCAGCAGCAGCAGCAGCAGCAGCAGTAGTAGTAGTAATAGTAATAGTAGTAGTAGTAGCAGCAGCAGCAGTAGTAGTAGTAGTAGTAGTAGTAGTAGTAGCAGCAGCAGCAGTAGTAGTAGTAGTAGTAGTAGTAGCAGCAGCAGCAGCAGCAGCAGTAGTAGTAGTAATAGTAGTAGTAGTAGTAGTAGCAGCAGCAGCAGCAGTAGTAGTAGTAGTAGTAGTAGTAGCAGTAGTAGTAGTAGTAGTAGTAGTAGTAGTAGCAGTAGTAGTAGTAGTAGTAGTAGTAGTAGTAGTAGTAGTAGTAGTAGCAGTAGTAGTAGTAGTAGTAGTAGTAGTATAGTAGTAGTAGTAGTAGTAGTAGTAGTAGTAGTAGTAGTAGTAGTAGTAGTAGTAGCAGCAGCAGCAGCAGTAGCAACAGCAGCAGCAGCAGCAGCAGTAGTAGTAGTAGTAGTAGTAGTAGTAGTAGTAGTAGTAGTAGTAGTAGTAGTATATGACATTGGAGAAGAAGAAGAAGAAGAAGAAGAAGAAGAAGAAGAAGAAGAAGAAGAAGAAGAAGAAGAAGAAGAAGAAGAAGAAGAAGAAGAAGAAGAAGAAGAAGAAGGGGGTGGAGGAGGAGGAGAAGGAAGAGGAGAAGGAGGGGGAGGAGAATGAGGAGGAGGAAGAAGGAATAGAAAAAGAAGAAGAAAACGCAGCAACAGAAGAAGAACAAGAAAAATAACAACAAAAAACTAGCAAACAAAACAACAAGACTATCCAAAATAAAAATTTTAAACAGACAGAAAAAAAAACCCACAACAACAAACATGAATTACCTAAACTCTCTCCGCAGCTCTACTCACAAACACACGTGTGTCCAAACTACAACAACAGTGTCTGTAACTCCCCCACAACAAGTTTACCACGACAGCAGTATCCAAATTTACACATAAGAGAACGCAATCAACAACATTTATCCACATAATAGCTTCAATAAAGTACATCAGCAGTGACAGATCAAATTTAGATGTCACTATAAATTTGTACCAAACAAGCGAGAATCGAAGGACACAATTTGTATAATCACCCCAGGTGGAATACTTTTATATTAAAAGATATCGATGTATTTATATGGATGTACAGACGAAATGGAATCAGAAGAAGAGACCGATCAAGTAAACGATGGACAGAGGGAATAACAGAGTCCATGGGCATCTCGATTTATGAAGAACATTAAAGCGCATTACCCCACTGTTTACGCTTCACCTCGACACCGCAAGGTACAGGAGGAACATGATGAGATGATGAAATGATGAGATGAATAAACGACAGGTCGGTGCATGTTGACACACTACTAACGGAGAGACAGGACTGGGCTCTGGGGTAAGGGAATGGGGTTCGAACCGCTGGCAATGAAGGCAGGACAACCAACCAGTACACGTTACGGCTCCCCGTTGGGAGCAGTCGTGCGCTTATGGGCGTGTCCGGATTACAGTAAGTGGTTTATTCATCGCGATTATAATGATCAAAGTCTAGCCGTTCTCGTCGTGTGTGAATCTACTTCAATCTACAATCTACTTCACGTTTTTTGGTGATTCATTCATTGCCTGGTCGTGTGAGGCACGGCGAGTAGATTTCAGCCTAACATCAAAAGGGATAATCATATTGATCAACAATTGAGGCGAACGTGAGGATCTCTCTCTCTCTCTCCCTCTCTATCTCTCTCCCTCTCTCTCTCTGGTTGATGTGTGGGTAGGTGCGTTATGTGTGGGTTGGCGGGGATATATGTATGTGTAGGCGGGGATATGTGGTTGGGGGATGTGTGTTTGACTGGGTGGTTGGGGGTCTGTGCATGTGTGGTGGAGGATATGTGGGTGGGTGAGTGTTTATGGGTTATGCGATGAGTGGAGGATCTGTGTGTGGGTGAGGAAATGTGTGTAGGTGGGGGATGCGTGGGTGGGTGATGGGTGGGCGGGTGCATGTATGTGTGCCTGGGTGTGTGTGTGGGTGGGTGGGTGGGGGATGTGTGGTGGGTGGGATATGTGTGTGTGTTTGGGGAGATGTGTGTAGGTGGGGGATGTGTGTGGTGTGGGATGTTTGGGTGGGGATGGTTGGATGGGTACGGCATGTATGTGTGCCTGGAGGTGGGGGTGTGTGTGGTTGGGTCGGGGATGTGTGGATGGATGTGGGATGGGTGGATGGTTCGGTTATGTGTCTTATAACATAGTAATATGCATTGTTTATGTTTACAACATTCATTTGACACTGTTTTTTTCCTATGTGAATGTATTATGCATTATTGATGAACGAAAGATGAGTGATTGGAAGGGCCGAATGTAAGACGGGCCTGCGTGCCCAATTTGTTACCCTTTGAAAATAAAGTCCGTTCGTTCGTTCGTTCGTTCGTTCGTTCGTTCGTTCTCTCTCTCTCTCTCTCTCTCTCTCTCTCTCTCTCTCTCTCTCTCTCTCTCTCTCTCTCTCTCTCTCTCTCTCTCTCTCTCTCTCTGAATACAGACTGCAGTTAACGCATGACGTGTACTGTAAAATGTATTATTGCCCACTTTGGCAATACAAACCTTCTTCTTCTTCTTCTTCTTCTTCTTCTTCTTTTTCTTCTTCTTCTTCTTCTTCTTCTTCTTCTTCTTCTTCTTCTTCTTCTTCTTCTTCTTCTTCTTCTTCTTCTTCTTCATCTTCTTCTTCTTCTTCTTCTCCATCTTCACCTTCGTCGTCGCCGTCACCTTCTCCTTCGTCTCCTCCTCATCGTCTCTCCTCCTACTGCACCTTCTACTTGTGCTTTTCCTCTTTCTGAAATCCTTCTTCCTCATCCTCCCCCCCCCCCCCCCCCCCCACACCCTCGTAGTTGTTGTCGTCAGCTTCTTAAAGTCCACTTGTGCAAGAGAAATGTTTTCCTCCTCCTCCTCCTCCTCCTCCTCCCGCTTCTCCTCCTCCTCCTTCTTCTTCTTCTTCTTCTTCTTCTTCTTCTTCTTCTTCTTCTTCTTCTTCTTCTTCTTCTTCTTCTTCTTCTTCTTCTTCTTCTTCTTCTTCTTCTTCTTCCTCCCCCTCCTCCTCCTCTTCCTCCTCTTTCTTAACCTCCCTTCCCCTTGCTTATCCTCCTCATCCTTTCTCTTCATGTTCGTCCTTTTTCTTCTTCCCCTCCTCATCCTGCTTATCTTCCTCCTCTTCCTTAACCTCCCCTACCCTTGCTTTGTGACCCTTTGAAAATAAAGTTCGTTCGTTCGTGTGTTCCTCCTCCTATTTCTATATGTACAACACTATAAATGACGATTAACCTCGCTTGTGCTAGCCCCAGTCAACCATACATAAACTCCCCCCCCCCCTCCTTCCTCCCTCCCCCAAGTTATAACAGAGGTGAAAGAGATGTTATGGGCTGTGGCACAACATTCATATGAGAATATACACTCAATAACACGCAACGATCTATCAGAATCAGCGATGATCACGTGGCCAGCTTGACATTTCGTACAATGACTTCGATAAACTCGAAGCTTGATTGTCGGAAAGTTATTATATTTGATCTTGGTCTAGAGTCTCAATCCGTGGCGAAGTGGTCAATCCATTTGATTCGGGCTCCGAAGGTTGTGGGTTCGATTCCGGGCCGCGTCCTTCGGTTCACGAGTGAAATTTTTCAGAGACTCCTGTGGGTCGTCGCTAGAGCTGCGGAGTTCGTGCTTTGTGCGACGCTTTCCGCGCTGCGGAAAGAGACCGAGCCATATGGGATAAATCCCGCTGCAATGAAGTCACCCCTGTCTACTTTTAAGCGACTTTTTTTTCAGTGGGTGCAAAAGTGTGCTGCATCTTCCCGCGTGGGCTGGACACAAAGGTGATGAGTTCTGTGCATCATCATCATTATGTGCCGTACCGATAAGACTGGGCGGTGAAAAGACTCACGGAGTGATAAGCTTCTGTAAATGTAGTAGATTTGTCTTCATTGTTTATTCCAAACGTTTGGAGTTAGTGTGTCTGTTTACAGCTGAGCTGCGATATCTGGGCCCTTTCGGTCAACACATCCAGCGTCGTAGGGCGTTTGTTGTCCGGGTTCATCTTCCTGGATGTATCTTTGATTTCACCATTACCTCTACCCCTTTCACCTTCAAGGAGAAGTTATAGTTCGGGTCTAACACAGGCTCAAATGATAGTCCTGCATCTGACTCAACCGCGAAAGCAGCTGCCCACTGTTTTACTATCACAGCCTTATTAATCCGAAGGTGATTGTTGCCCATGTGGGGTAATGGACTGATGATGGAAAAGAAGGGTATCATACTTGGCTCCAATATATACGAGGGTACGTTCACCCCCCGGCCCACCGCTCACGGTTTCGATCCGTATCGGGATGGATTAAAATGAGGGGAGGTGGTTGAAGGAAAATGTTGGCATAGTTAAAGCAGGCTACTGAAGAACGAGAGGAAGCACGTCTAGGAATGTACTTAGTGTAATGATGTTGATTCTTCATTTTATATTGCATATCATGATGATGATCTTCATCGAGTGTTTTGCTAATACAATTAGTTGTCCAGGACAGAATGTTCTATACAGCACTTTCCCACTCTTATCTCACGATGTGTACCAAGGGACTTCAAATGAACATCTGAAATGTGCTTTAGTTTTTGTTTTTAGGTAAATATATTCTGAAAAACTAAAGAACAAATGTATCATTTGTCGATGTCGTCACCACTATGTCCACTCAAAGTCAATAAGCGGTTTTTCGTTACGAGGATTTCAACGGCTGCAGTCGACTCTGGGGATCACTACTCAATGTGCCTAACACAATGTGTCTGTCACAGAAGTCACGCTGTTTTGAAACTTCTTACTCCACTCATACACTTGCTGGACTGACAGGCATGCATCGTCATACTGGACCTTCATTCACCGATGAATTTCTATAGGTATCACCTGTCGCTGATAAAAATAAAACGTGTAACAGAAAGCTGCTCCTCATTGGTGAATGTCAAAATGAAGCAGCCATCTTTAAACTGTCCGTATGACGTCACCGTATTCATCTGCACCGTGACATCCTTAACAACAATATTGACAGGTGGCAAGACACTGGTGCGGTTATTTTAATTTCTATCACACTGTTAAGGTTTTCACTTGAAGCCCCCATGTATAATGTCCAGTATGTCTCAATTTACCATAGTTTGGGAACCCACCATCTAGACGGCTACCCGCTGGGACACAGAAAATCTAGTGGGTCCTGGATCGTTAGAGAAAGTGGGTTATTTACGCGAAGTTAAACACTCAAGTTGAGGAATCTAATCGAGCAGGAAATTCACCTCCTCTCTTTTATTAACTGTCGGGAGAGTGATCCTGTGTGTGGTTGTATCTGTGATTGTGTGTGGGTATGGACGTGTATGTGTGTGTGTGTGTGTGGTGAGGTAGGAAGGTGTCTGGGTGTGGAAGTGGAGAGGTGACAGGGGACGGACTGATAACTCAGTTGAAAGGTTGTTAACGAAGATGATCGCCCGACTCTAGTTTGTGATTGAGGTTAAGAAAATATAAGACGATGCAAGGATTCTGGAGATTGTGACAGAAACAAGAAGAGATTGGAACAAGAACTGCCATTGCTAAGGTAGCATTTTGCAAGATGAAAAAACATACTGACCAATAAAAAGATATCAATTGAAACGAGAAAAAGAGTGTTGAAGTGCTACATAGAAGCTGTACTTTTGTATGGATGTGAAGCGTGGACAATGAGCAGACAAGCTGAAAAACATCTGATGGCTGTGGAAATGTGGTTTCTGAGGAAAATGCAAAGAATACCATGGACAGACAGAAAAACCAATGAACAAGTCCTTCAAGAAATAAATGAAGATCGTAAACTGCTTAGAGAAATTAGACGTAGACAGTCAAAATTTTTTGGGCATGTTATGAGAAGAAATGAATTGGAGAACTTGGTGACGACTGGCAAGATTGAAGGGAAGAGACCAAGGGGAAGACCGAGAAGTAAATACCTGGATAGCTTGGCCACATGGCATTGTCGAGACAGGAACACGGAGCTGATCCACGACTCTGGTGATCGAGTGAGATGGCAGAAAATGGCCTCCCATACTTATTGGCATGGCACATGATGGATGGATGGATAGAAATAATGGTCATACATTTGTGGATGTGTAAGTCAGGTCTCAGTCAGACGTGACTGAGCTCCCGTATGACAGCAGATGGTACTACCTGCTCTCTGTTCGTGGCGAATGATGTTAGTCAACTATAACTGAGCCACCATAAGACAGTTGACGGTATTAACTGCTTTCTGTTAGAGCTGAATGTTGGGCGGCGCTCACCAAACCCGACACCCCACATTGTGCCAACGGCTTCGGGCGAAGGGACGCAATGCGGAGGATACACGTCTTATCCTAGTGCGAGGAAATGCAACCTACAGATTAAGCCTTGGTCTGCATCTGGTCTAGGATAGAAGCTGTAGCAGGAGGACAATGAGAGCATTGCTTTGCTTATCCGGCAGCTTCTGCAGATTGTCTAGTTCCAGGTGTATTTCTGGTACCTTTCGTCTTTAGTAAACTACGAGGGGGGTTCAAGTGAAAACCTTAAAAGTATGATATAAATTACAATAACCATGCCATTGTCGTGTAACCTGCCAATATTTTTGTTAGGGATTTCAAGAGATTTAAGTTCGTGACTTCACGGTGCAGACGAATATGGTGACGCCATAAGGTCAGTTTAAAGATGACCGCCCCCTTTGAACTTCACCAGAGAGAAGAGTTCTGTTACAAGTTGTTTCTTAAATCAGTGAAGGGGTAAAACCTATAGAAATCCAGCGACGAATGAAAGTCCAGTATAGTGATGCGTGTCTATCAGTCCAGCAAGTGTATGATTGTAGTAGGAAGTTTCGAAACGGCGTGACTTCTGTGACAGACTGTTGACTGTTCATCCATGATGTGCTACAGAACCGCATAGTGTCTGCAAGGTGGGTGACACGGCAGCTTACCCCAGAATTGAAACAAAGACGCATTGATGCCTGTCACGAACTAACGCCAAGTGATTTCCGTCTTTTTGGATCGCCTCAAAGAGTCATTGAAAAGAAAGACGTTTCGGTCCGATGAAGTGTTACAGCAGGTTGTGCATGAGTGGTTACGCACGCGACCAAGATAATTTTTTTCTACAGGAATCCAAGCACTTTATCGGCGCAGTGGCGACTGCACGGTGTGTGTGTGTGTGTATGTGTGTGTGTGTGTGTGCGCGCGCGCGTGCGTGTGTGTGTGTGTCTTGCATATCCTTTACATAATGTTGCAATCAACCTCAGCATGTATAGGCTGCTTGTGGATAATTAGGCAATATTAGTTTAGTTTGCCATTGCTTTCTAACCGGTGGCCGCCTCATAGCAATTATATCAACGCAAAGCTGTCTGTTTCCAAATCGCTCGCAGCTGATGTTGAACCCTCCACTCGGTGTGTCGGGGAATTAGGAAATTGCGCGTCTCATTATCCCCTAAGCTACAGACGTCTCTCTCTCTCTCTCCCCGCACACACATATGTATATATATGTATATATATATATATATATATATATATATATATATATATATATATATATATATATATATATATATATATATATATATATATATATTGAGAGAGAGAGCATAAAGATAGAGAGAGATAGAAAGAGGCATAGGGGTAGAGATGAAAATTCCTGATGCAAGAGTGAAGCGCACACGTGAAAAAGGAAGACAGTGTTATACTCTGCTACAAACCATCACATGACGGACTCAGACGTCGTGAAGACGTGGCATAGATTGTACTGGGGAACTGACAACAGCAGATAGTACTGGGGAACTGACAACAGCAGACAGTACTGGGGAACTGACAACAGCAGATAGTACTGGGGAACTGACAACAGCAGACAGTACTGGGGAACTGACAACAGCAGATAGTACTGGGGAACTAACAACAGCAGACAGTACTGGGGAACTGACAACAGCAGATAGTATTGGGGAACTGACAACAGCAGACAGTACTGGGGAACTGACAACAGCAGATAGTACTGGGGAACTGACAACAGCAGACAGTACTGGGGAACTGACAACAGCAGACAGTACTGGGGAACTGACAACAGCAGATAGTACTGGGGAACTGACAACAGCAGACAGTACCGGGGAACTGAACAAGCAGACAGTACTGGAGAACTGACAACAGCAGACAGTACTGGGGAACTGACAACAGCAGACAGTACTGGAGAACTGACAACAGCAGACAGTACTGGGGAACTGACAACAGCAGACAGTACTGGGGAACTGACAACAGCAGACAGTACTGGGGAACTGACAACAGCAGATAGTACTGGGGAACTGACAACAGCAGATAGTACTGGAGAACTGACAACAGCAGACAGTACTGGGGAACTGACAACAGCAGACAGTACTGGGGAACTGACAACAGCAGATAGTACTGGGGAACTGACAACAGCAGATAGTACTGGGGAACTGACAACAGCAGACAGTACTGGGGAACTGACAACAGCAGACAGTACTGGGGAACTGACAACAGCAGACAGTACTGGGGAAATGACAACAGCAGACAGTACTGGGGAACTGACAACAGCAGACAGTACCGGGGAACTGACAACAGCAGACAGTACTGGGGAACTGACAACAGCAGACAGTACTGGGGAACTGACAACAGCAGACAGTACTGGGGAACTGACAACAGCAGACAGTACTGGGGAACTGACAACAGCAGACAGTACTGGGGAACTGACAACAGCAGACAGTACTGGGGAACTGACAACAGCAGACAGTACTGGGGAACTGACAACAGCAGACAGTACTGGGGAACTGACAACAGCAGACAGTACTGGGGAACTGACAACAGCAGATAGTACTGGGGAACTGACAACAGCAGACAGTACTGGGGAACTGACAACAGCAGACAGTACTGGGGAACTGACAACAGCAGACAGTACTGGGGAACTGACAACAGCAGACAGTACCGGGGAACTGACAATAGCAGACAGTACCGGGGAACTGACAACAGCAGACAGTACTGGGGAACTGACAACAGCAGACAGTACTGGGGAACTGACAACAGCAGACAGTACTGGGGAACTGACAACAGCAGACAGTACTGGGGAACTGACAACAGCAGACAGTACTGGGGAACTGACAACAGCAGAAAGTACCGGGGAACTGACAACAGCAGACAGTACTGGGGAACTGACAGCAGCAGACTTGCGATTCGTAGATGTGTCTGGGTGATGATCATGATGCTTGCTTGTGTTCGCTGGCTGTGAACTCCAACGTGAAGTCCTGTATGTCGGATGAAGGCATCCTGTTGTCCAACATCAGTGTGATGTCATACAGGACCTGAGGTTTGCGTGAGTATCCGTTGTCCCATGTATGGCTTACTGGTGTGCAGACTGGTGGTTCCTTGTCGTGCAGGCAGATACTCTCCGACTTCAGAAGAATCAGCGATCCTACTACGTTAGCCAGGACCTGTTGCCCAGGACGCACGACTATGACGTATTAGTAGGTCTTGGCCAGTATAGAACCTGGCCCTGGCGCCTTGGAAATACCTCTGCATGATGATGTTGATGATGAAGGTGATGATGATATAATTTTAACATTAAATATTGACTGCAATGGATCTCCTACACTGTCTGTCTCTTGCCCTAACTGTACATTCTGTCAGATCCATGTTCATCCATCTCTTGATGTTATAGTCCCACTTGTATCATTGTCTACCTCTTGCTCGCTTGCCTTCAACCTTACCCTCCAGTATGGTTTTTATAAGATTGTTATGTCTTTTAACGTTGCCGAAATAGTGTACTTGTCTTTTTATTTCTTTAATCGACTCTTTTCATTAGCAGTGTTTTTTAGAACCTCTGTATTTGATTGTTTTTATGTCCACGAAATACAACATCATCATCATCAAGTGCCGTGCCGGCTGGCGTAGGCGTTCATGGCTCTCCACAGATCTCGGTCCCTGGTTTTCTGGATCAACTCTGCTGCTGATATTCCTCCGTGCCACCGTCTCAATCCATCCAGCATCATTTCTCTTGGTCTGCCTCTGCCTCTCTTCCCCTCGATCTTTCCAGTTGTCACGATGTTCTCCAATGCCTCTCTTCTCATTACATGACTAAAGAAAGCTGTTTGTCTCTTTCTTATTGTTGTATATAGTGTTCTAGTTTCATTAGCCTGTTTCAGGCAGTCGTCGTTAGTTAAAAATACGACATATTCTTCTGTATATCCACATCTCCGGGGCATCTATTCGACTTTCTAATTGCCTGTCAATGTCCATTTTTCCGCGCGATATAGTACTGCTATACTAATATACGTAACATTTGACAATTCTCATCTTTTATACGTTGTTAATCTCTTTAGATGTTAATACTGATGTCCTATTGTTGAAATCACGTTTGGCCATTGTTATTCCAAACATGAGTGCCACGAGAAAATAACTTTACCCTGATCCCAGATGATCAGAAGGAGACAGTCCGCATTATTTTGGTCATATCACGAGCGGATACTGACGAGACACCGATTCTAGCCCGACTGCACGAACTAGGATTAAAGCCTCGCTAAGGACATCAATGCCGCCATCGTGGGAAAGAGGGGGGATACCATAATCAACTCCTGATGGGAACAGTGAGCAGAAATATTTTCTGATGGTTGCTGTATCGGTGGAGTGAGCACACAAGGGAACGCCCGATGTGCAGTGATGTCGTTCGACGTAATATAGCATCGCATAGCATAGCATAGCATAGCATAACAACATAACATAACATAACATAACATAACATAGCACATAACTATAACATAATATAACATAGCACATAACATAATATAACATAACATAACATAACATAGCATAGCATAACAGGATCACGAGAAACGGAAGGCCGAAGTATTTCATGACAACGGGGCAAGTTGGAGAGGTCGAAACGTATGGGAAAGACCAAGAGAGTTGAAGCTGCACAGTTTGATATCATGGCATGGAGAAAGATCAGTTTTAGACATGACTAGCAGTACACGAGACAGAAGGCTGTGGACGGACATGATCACCAACGCCACACGCATGGACTATAAGAAGATTGGCAGTACACGAGACAGAAGGTTGGGGACAGACATGATCACCAACGCCACACGGCATAGACTATAAGAAGATTGGCAGTACCCGAGACAGAAGGCTGTGGACAGACATGATCACCAACGCCACACGGCATGGACTATAAGAAGATTGGCAGTGCACGAGACATAGGCTGGGGACAGACATGATCACCAACGCCACACGGCATAGACTATAAGAAGATTGGCAGTACACGAGACAGAAGGTTGGGGACAGACATGATCACCAACGCCACACGGCATAGACTATAAGAAGATTGGCAGTACCCGAGACAGAAGGCTGTGGACAGACATGATCACCAACGCCACACGGCATGGACTATAAGAAGATTGGCAGTGCACGAGACAGTAGGCTGGGGACAGACATGATTAACAACACCACACGGCATGGACTATAAGAAGATTGGCAGTACAAGAGACAGTAGGCTGGGGACAGACATGATTAACAACGCCACACGGCATGGACTATAAGAAGATTGGCAGTGCACGAGACAGTAGGCTGGGGACAGACATGATTAACAACACCACACGGCATGGACTATAAGAAGAAAGTGTTCATTTCCAATTGAGGATTCTTCTTCTTTTTATGCCTCTTCATCCATCTTTTCCTTCAACTCCTCCTCATCGTCCTGAACTGTCGCCTCTTCCTCTTCTTCTTTTACCATAAATCCTCTGCAAGAGCACAGACAGGCTGTCAACCAACCACTCTCCAAGCCGTCATATCTTTTGCTATCTCACGAATCCTCCAAAATTCCCCCCACCCCCTTACTCATCTCTAGCTCTAATTTAGGATTAATCTAGGCTAAACTGTGGCCAAACTAGACACGAACCTAAGTACTCAATTAGAGGTCAAACTGTTTGAAGGATGTGTCTGTGTGTGAGCTTGGGCGCCTGCGAGTGTCCTGGGCGAAAAGGTCACCTGACACTACAAGTGACACCAACAGGAAATAGGCGTGGTCTCGCCTGTCAGTGTCACGTGGACGAGTGGGATCTGCTGGCGCCATTATCACCTCACTGGGTGGTCTGTTGAAGGGCCGCTGATGCCCGCATCGTCACATCAATGGATGTGTACACAGGTCTGCAAGCCGCACCACAGGTGATTTAGTCCACAACCTGATGAGAAGTGGTTCAAACATGTCTTCCTTTCTGGTTCTAGTACATGTCTTGCCGGCTCCGTGGCTAAGGTCTTACGGACGTGATTCGTGAGACCGCTTACCTGAGTTCGAAACACACTGCGACCGATTTGGCAGCAGACCGCGTAGCGCTGGGTTTTAACATGTTGTTATTGGAGCCGGTCGTTCAGAAAGCAATGGCAAACTACTGAACGTAAACTTACCAAGACATCAACAACAGCAGTAAAATGCTGGTGTTGACAACGATGTCCTGTAAATAGGATATACAAAGGAAAAAAAGTCGATCTCTTACAGCGTTGTTGTTAAGTTTGCCTACAACCTCCTGCTGTGGTTCAGGGTTATTGTACGTAGCTCCACAATCACGACATCTCGGGCTCGAAGTCAATAGCAGGCGAATTGCGAGAAGATTGTTTTGTGGTGATTTTCACAACGATATGAGTGTCGGATTTTCTGAAACCAAGGCAAAGTACTGAATGTATGTCCACAGCCTCCTGTCTTTTTGCTTCGGGTCTGTACCTTGTGGCGTTGGTCCATATGTTTGTCCACAGTCCCAGACCTACTTGCGAAACATGACTTCTCTGGCTGTTGAGGATATAGACTGAGCACGCACAAGAATGTCCGAAGTGCTGTGATGCCAGTTCTTGACTCATCTCAAGCCATTCTCTATCGATCACACAATCAAGCAAGTATATACAACACAAGCAATTATCAATCACAGATATCTTCAAGCTCCAGGAGAGACAAAGATTCCCCATCAGAGAATCATGTCAAATTAAAAATAATCAGCTGAAAACAATTTTGCGATGCCGATCCCATTCCATCATGAAACTAAGGACGATAGCAAATAATTATCGTACAGCCGTTTAGCTTCAAACATTGTAAGCTTCAAATTGTTGCGGGTTACTCTTGTGCTCTATTCTTTGTTGGGCATCGATCTTGCCCTCGTGATAATTATATTTTCTAGAATTTGTTGACATTAGTAACGACGTATATTCCAGTGGGGTCTTCTATATTTAGCTCCATAACGTAGTTGATTACGAAGTTGCTACAGATTGATTTTCTTGTTTTTTTTATAGTGCATTTTGTTTTGCATTATTTATCTTAGAAGTCCGCAGCCTCTAGTCTCTCATTGTTATTGACCCATGATGTTGGTAGGCATAGATACCTATACATATCTCAAATGTTAGAGTAAATGCGGTATGGTGCTGATTATCCAACTATCTACCCACATACCAGCCCATCTTACCAACCAACAAGTCAACCAACCAATCAGCCAACCATTCATCCACGCAGCAACCAACCAATCACCGAACCAAACAACCAACCAATCAACCAAACAACCACCCACTCACACAGCAATCCATTTATCCACCCACAGACCAACGATCCTACCTACCTACCCACCCACCTACCTACCCACCCGCCTGCCTGCCTGCCTGCCCACCCGCCCGCCCGCCAGAATGCCTGCCTGCCTGCCTGCCTACCTGCCTGCCTACCTACATGCCTGCCTGCCTGCCTACATGCCTGCCTGCCTGCCTGCCTGCCTGCCTACCTACCTACCTACCTACCTACTTACCTACCTGCCTACCTGCCTGCCTGCCTACCTGCCTACCTGCCTACCTACCTACACCACCCCAAATATTCTCAAACATCTCTAACCCTACACATATTGCCCACCCCCCTCACACGCCATTAATTTACATATAATTTACATACACCGGAAAGAAGTAGTCTCCCTTCATTGGCCTCGATGTGGAAACAAAATGGAGATACGATGTCAACGGCGGGGAAATGGGAGAGAGAAAGAGATAAATCATGTCTGGGAAAGCTGATAATGGAGATTTTCCCACGGCAACTCGCGGGACAGTGGGCCTACGGCTGATAAACGGTTGGAAGATAGGAGGCATCGCTGTGGAAAGACGTGGCTTTTCTCTACCGCGGGGGGAATGACGTATGGTTCTTGTGAATGAGATGTAATGCGTCGTTTAAAGGGAACAAATACTGCAGCTGCTAGTTATCATTATCCAAATCTCTTCGTCAATGTCATCGCCTTTATTATTATCGTCATCATTACCATCATCACTATTATCATCATCATTATCACTATTATCTTCATTATCATTGTCAGTGTCATCATCATCATCATCATCATCATCATCATCATCATCATCATCATCATCATCATCATCATCATCATCATCATCATCAACAGCAGCACCACCATATCCATAATCATCATCGTCAGCACCACCATATCCATAATCATCATCATCATCACCAATATTATCAACATCATCATCATAATTACCATCATCATTGCCGTTTTTTCGTTCCTTTGTTTTGAAACCAGGTGTAGTCCACACTGCAGATTTTTGCGCGTGGATTAGCTTTCCTTATCACAAGTGTCTCTCGCCATCAGGCGAACCCACCCCGATTTCTGACGTAATTGTAGTTTAGGCCCCAAGTCAGGGACAAGAAGTCAACGCTTAAGTGCAACTGAATGGTGTAGGCAGAGAACTACTAACACTTCCTTCAGGGCACAGACAGATTAAGAGCTTGTGCTCGTAACATTACAGCGACGTGATTTCCAGCATTATCATAACGAAGACCGCATAATCACCATCATCATCACCATCAACATCATCGTCATCAACATTATCACTATCATCATCAACATCATCATCAAAATCTTCATCATTATCACCATCATCACCATCATCATCACCATCATCATCACCATCATCATCATTACCATCACCATAATCATCAAACCCATCATCATCAAACTCATCATCATCGATGTCATCATCATCATCATCATCATCATCATCATCATCATCATCATCATCATCATCATCATCATCATCATCATCATTACCGCCATCATTATCTATTGTTTCGTCTTCTAGTATACCATGAACTCAAAAGTAGTTCTCGTATTGTCACTATATAGGACAAGTTCTGCAGTTGAAATGTTCGAAAAGGGCGTTCTAGATCTTAAACTTCCCATGCGCTAATGCCGGGGTAGGAGGTTGATAACAACGTCTTGTGTAGGACATGCAACATATAAGAATAGTACAGAAATGCAAGTAACTAGGCACATGGACAATACCAGATGGACGATGCACCACAGAGATAAGCCAGTTTTAGTTCTGTAGGTTGCCATTGTTTTTTTTAACAGCCGACGTTTCATACCATCGAAATCAACGCTAAGGTTTCTGTTTTCACATCGCCGGCGCCTATTTTAAAACCCTGGACTCGGTGTGTCGGGGAATTCTGAAACTGCGCCTGTCACAACGCCCTCAGCCACACGCGCGGTTAAAGCGCAGAACAGGGCAAGGAGACGCTGCTTTTTATACACTTGAGATCATTTTATGAGATAAATCCTTGTCGCTGAATGAATTCTGAGAAAGATTACTTGCACATTATATAGAACCAGTGTTACAATCTGATTGTCAATCACAGACTCTTAGTTAACAAGCAACAGCAGCAACAACATACACATACATTAACAACAACAACAACAACACACACAATAACAATACCAACACACAATGAGAGCAGCAACAACATCAAACCACATACATAATGAATACAACAATACACACACAATAACAATAACACACAATAGCAAAAACAAAAACTACCACAACACACATAATAACAACCCCAACAACACACAAGTAACACAGCTATAATAACACATACAATAACAAAAACAACATAAAACAAGAACAGCAACAACAACAACAACAACAACCACAATAACAACAATATCAATAACACATAATAACAACACACACAATAACAGCAAGAACAACAACAATGCCACACAGAATAACACAATAACAAAAACACGCTCAATAACAAAAAAAAAAAAAATCAATCCCTTGAAGCCTGGGAGATGTGGTTTTATAGAATAACTCTCAACATTCATCGGACAGCCAAAATGATTGATCTAAATGGTTTGAAAGAGGACAGGACACGAAGACAACTTATCACCAACATTTGAAAGAAGCTGTCCTCGTGTATGTTTTGTCCACTGTATGAGTTAATACAAACTGTCTCATGTTGTGACAACTGGAAAGATCGTATGTGAACAGAGAGACAGGTGAAGACAGTCAAAGAATATTCTTGAAAGCTTTTTGTCACGGCACGGAAAGGTGTCAACACACAATCTGATACATGCTGTTGGAGGTTACACGACGCGGAGAAACATGTCTGCATTCAAGTTTATACAAGAGACAACATTGCAGATATAGACAATACATGTCCAGCGAACGAATGAAGAAAGAGAAGTATGGTCATTAACGCCAGTTGACCAAACATTTGATGATCATACAAAATATGGGTATAAAAGGCAATATGGCTAATGTCATTGCACCGCGTTTTATCCCACATGACTCGGTATATTTCCACAAGGAAGCTTGCCTGAAAAAAATCATGAACTATGTAGTTCCAGTGAGAAAATTACACTCGTCAACCGAACAACATAGACAATTCATGCTTACCAATTCTATTTCTCGTTTAGCGACGGTGTAGGAGTCGAACTCCCTTCCTACCACGCTTATGACACTAATCAGCGCACCGTCATTCCACCACACGAACGCACCCACACAAGTCACTTATTTGATGTAATCCGTCATCTGTACAGTTGTGTACCCCGCTTTCCAACGCCGTGTCTTATTATTCCGCCACGGGAAAGAAATCTATGCCAGGTTTTGATAATACTTCACAATGAGGTAAGTGGTGACGGCTGAGGCGATGAAGGCGCAGTCCATAGCAGGGATGTGAAGATTGCAGTTTCCTTTGAGGCATTGTGAAAGGTAACAAAACAGCACAGCTGTCGCCTGTGAAATGTTGTTCTAGCGTTTGGAAGTGGGCCAGGGAAAGACGCTAATGATATTATTTTGGTAGGGATCTCACCTTCAGTAAAAGGTAGGTGGAGGTGATGCCGCGGCATACAGTTGTGTAGGTGTGAAATAATAAGACTTCGTATGAACTCATTATGGAGGCTCTGTGGCGATATGGTTAAACCGTTTGCTTCGCGCTTCGAAGGTTGTGGGTTCGATTCCAGGCTACGTCGTTCTGTTCATGAGTGCAGTTTTCTCGGAGACTCCTGGGGGTCGTCGCTGGAGCTACGGATTTCGAGCTTTATGTGACGCTTTTGGCAGGTCGCCCTGCAGAAAGAGACCGAGCCATATGAGTATCAAACCTGCAATGAAGTCGATCCTCTTGTCTTTTATTTGATACAGTACCGAAGGATGATATATCGCCATACGTGACCTCATATTTAAAGGACGATATACAGCCATAATCTGATAACCGAATTATTTGTTTCGTTTTGCGACATCTTCCGCAATTTTAATTTTCAGTGAACGGAAGTTTACATTATAATAGATAACAGAAGCGACGGCTGCACAATAATACTTGTTCATGTGAACTACTTTCGTGTTTAGTTTAGTCGACGGATCAACATCACGCACACAGGTGTAACCCATAAGTGCTCCGTTCTACGCCTACCCCAAGTCTGAGTCCGGAGAATCTCAGCTCAGTGCACGAACTCCGTAGCACTGGCGAGGAATCCTGAAATAATTTGGGTAGATTTTTAACACGAAATTTTGCCCGGGCAGCCCAGTTAGGCTACTCTTTTTCGATTTCCAACTGCTAAGAGACATGTTTACGCGCGTAGCAATACACACGGGCGTCCGATCTCACTACCTAGAAACCAGGGGAAATTTTGTTACAAGAAGTCCACGTGAAAAATTCCCGGCCCTCACCGGGGCTTGAACCCGGGAACTCCAGTACTTGAGGCGGACAGCATACCTCGAAACCATTCACTTCCTAGTGTTGGCACTGAATTTTTGGAAAAAAAAAAACAACTTTTTTTAGGAACTCGTAAAGTTAAAGACAGTACGTTAACGAGACTACATTACTTGTATTTACGCTCGTTTACACACACTGGGATGTAGGATTTTAACCAACTAACCCAGGCTGTCCTACGGTACTCCTACCCTAAGTTACCACACCCTGCCCTGTACATACCCTTCCTACATTATTCATATCTGTTTATACTTCTCTTATCCGTATGTTGTATGTTTTCCTCTATATCTTTTGTTCTTTGGCTTAAAGACAAAAGCATGTATATTCATACTATTCTTGCTTGCTTGTGTTCGTTGGCTTGTATGTCGGATGAAGGCATCCTGTTGTCCAACATCAGTGTGATGTCATACAGGACCTGAGTTTTGCGTGAGTATCCGTTGTCCCATGTCTGGCTTATTGGTGTGCAGACTGGTGGTTCCTCGCCGTACAGGCAGACACTCTCCGACTTCGGAGGAATCGGCGATCCTACTGACTTTAGCCAGGACCCCGAAGGGACCTGTTGCCCAGGACGCTCGACGAGGACGCGTCGATAGGTCTTGGCCAGTATATAACCCGGCCCTGGTGCCTTGGAAACACCTCTAAGCGTAATCCCACACACTACTTCTACTCTAGTACCACTAGACTGAAATTTGCTCAGCATGGCCGCATGGATAAGAACGCGCGTTCTTAAGCATTTGGTGTACTGCTGCCGGGGTAGGGAGTTCAACCCCTACATCTGAGAGTTGGACTAAAATGTTGACTTCTCGTCCTTGACTTGGAGACGTAAATAACAGTACCTCTGAAGTAGGAGTGGGTTCGCCTGATGGCGAGGGACACTGGTAATTCTCAGGTATGTTTACATGTCCTATTCTGCTCCAGCGTCTTAACCTCTTGTTTCGCTGATATTTGTCTAGTTCTCTGCATGAGAGCCATATTAGTGATACACTGGTATTTGTCTAGTTCTCTCCATTAGCACCATATTAGTGATACACTGGTGTTTGTCTAGTTCTCTCCATGAGCTGCACATCGGAGGTTTCACCAAACCAGTTTAGTTATTATATTTTGAGACTAAATTCAGGAAACGAGGAAATATAACAACATCACTGTGTAGCGGAGCGGCTGGCCGAGTGGCTAGAACGCCGGATACTCCTTCGGGAGACCCGGGTTCGAATCTTCGGTAAGGTGTGGAGTTATTTTCTGTCGGGGCAAAAAGAAAACGCTAACCGGCACAGTTCGCGGTCTTAATTTCTCAGACTCAAGACCACCCAGTCATACACAGCAAGGTACTATACTGACAGTAAATGATAGTTTGACTGTGAAGTGGCATCTCCACATTAAAATTCGGCTGTAATGAGTTTTACTAAAATGTTGACTTCTCGTCTTTGACTTGTGGACGTAAATTACAAGCACTTCAGAAGACGGAGTGGGTTCTTCGGATGGCGAAGAATATTGAAAATAGGAAAAGCTAATCCACACGAAAAAATCAATCCCGCGCACTAAAAGTAGAGGCAAGTACATGGATTACGCTTGCATTCAAAGCCAGTCAATGCAAGAACAAAACAAAAGGAAAAAAAAACATTGTCGTTACTGTGCAGTGATGGACTGGATCTAACAATATTGGTTGCCAAGAGACACCGCGACTAAAAGCTCATTAGTGACTGGCCGTCTTGACAGACGATTTGTTACATCGTGCTTCAGAACAGGCATTACACCTCTCCATAGCACAAATCTAGGGCTGAATTGTACAGACCGTGAGTTGCCCATGCAGCGTGATACCTCTCCGACCGGCCTAGTTTACTCCAGAGGAAAGGTGACGCCGATACGTGTGGAACAGGGCATCTGAACAAAACATACGCATCATCATAGAATTAAATATAACTAGACAACATACATGGACATAACAAGTAAAATATAACTAGAAAACATACATTGAATAAACAGTTAACTATATGTAGTAAAAATATAACCAACAAACATACATGACTATAAAAAGTTAACATACATCTAGCAAGCATACCTGGGCATAGACAGCTTGAATACAACTAGCAACAATATACGGACATAAACAGTTTGAATACAACTAGCAACAATACATGGACATAAACAGTTTGAATACAACTAGCAACAATACACGCACATAAACAGCTTGAATACAACTAGCAACAATACACGCACATAAACAGTTTGAATACAACTAGCAACAATACATGGACATAAACAGCTTGAATACAACTAGCAACAATACATGGACATAAACAGCTTGAATACAACTAGCAACAATACATGGACATAAACAGTTTGAATACAACTAGCAACAATACATGGACATAAACAGCTTGAATACAACTAGCAACAATACATGGACATAAACAGCTTGAATACAACTAGCAACAATACACACACATAAACAGCTTGAATACAACTAGCAACAATACATGGACATAAACATTTTGAATACAACTAGCAACAATACACGCACATAAACAGTTTGAATACAACTAGCAACAATACATGGACATAAACAGTTTGAATACAACTAGCAACAATACATGGACATAAACAGTTTGAATACAACTAGCAACAATATACGCACATAAACAGCTTGAATACAACTAGCAACAATACATGGACATAAACAGCTTGAATACAACTAGCAACAATACACGGACATAAACAGTTTGAATACAACTAGCAACAATACATGGACATAAACAGTTTGAATACAACTAGCAACAATACATGGACATAAACAGTTTGAATACAACTAGCAACAATACATGGACATAAACAGCTTGAATACAACTAGCAACAATACATGGACATAAACAGTTTGAATACAACTAGCAACAATACATGGACATAAACAGTTTGAATACAACTAGCAAAAATACACGCACAATAAACAGCTTGAATACAACTAGCAACAATACACGGACATAAACAGCTTGAATACAACTAGCAACAATACATGGACATAAACAGTTTGAATACAACTAGCAACAATACATGGACATAAACAGCTTGAATACAACTAGCAACAATACATGGACATAAACAGTTTGAATACAACTAGCAACAATACATGGACATAAACAGTTTTGAATACAACTAGCAACAATACATGGACATAAAACAGTGTGAATACAACTAGCAACAATACATGGACATAAACAGTTTGAATACAACTAGCAAACAATACATGGACATAAACAGTTTGAATACAACTAGCAACAATACATGGACATAAACAGCTTGAATACAACTAGCAACAATACATGGACATAAACAGTTTGAATACAACTAGCAACAATACATGGACATAAACAGCTTGAATACAACTAGCAACAATACATGGACATAAACAGCTTGAATACAACTAGCAACAATACATGGACATAAACAGTTTGAATACAACTAGCAACAATACATGGACATAAACAGCTTGAATACAACTAGCAACAATACACGGACATAAACAGTTTGAATACAACTAGCAACAATACATGGACATAAACAGCTTGAATACAACTAGCAACAATACACGCACATAAACAGCTTGAATACAACTAGCAACAATACATGGACATAAACAGTTTGAATACAACTAGCAACAATACACACACATAAACAGTTTGAATACAACTAGCAACAATACATGGACATAAACAGTTTGAATACAACTAGCAACAATACACGCACATAAACAGTTTGAATACAACTAGCAACAATACACGGACATAAACAGTTTGAATACAACTAGCAACAATACATGGACATAAACAGTTTGAATACAACTAGCAACAATATACGCACATAAACAGCTTGAATACAACTAGCAACAATACATGGACATAAACAGCTTGAATACAACTAGCAACAATACACGGACATAAACAGTTTGAATACAACTAGCAACAATACATGGACATAAACAGTTTGAATACAACTAGCAACAATACATGGACATAAACAGTTTGAATACAACTAGCAACAATACATGGACATAAACAGCTTGAATACACCTAGCAACAATACATGGACATAAACAGTTTGAATACAACTAGCAACAATACATGGACATAAACAGTTTGAATACAACTAGCAACAATACACGCACATAAACAGCTTGAATACAACTAGCAACAATACACGGACATAAACAGCTTGAATACAACTAGCAACAATACATGGACATAAACAGTTTGAATACAACTAGCAACAATACATGGACATAAACAGCTTGAATACAACTAGCAACAATACATGGACATAAACAGTGTGAATACAACTAGCAACAATACATGGACATAAACAGTTTGAATACAACTAGCAACAATACACGGACATAAACAGTTTGAATACAACTAGCAACAATACATGGACATAAACAGTTTGAATACAACTAGCAACAATACATGGACATAAACAGTTTGAATACAACTAGCAACAATACATGGACATAAACAGTTTGAATACAACTAGCAACAATACACGCACATAAACAGCTTGAATACAACTAGCAACAATACACGGACATAAACAGTTTCAATACAACTAGCAACAATACACGCACATAAACAGTTTGAATACAACTAGCAACAATACACGCACATAAACAGCTTGAATACAACTAGCAACAATACACGCACATAAACAGTTTGAATACAACTAGAAACAATACAAGGACATAAACAGTGTGAATACGACTAACAATACATGGACATAAACAGCTTGAATACAACTAGCAACAATTTTATGTTGTTGCGTATCCCTTACGGGACGTTGCAGTCAACACCAGCATTTTCAGCTGCTGTTGATGTACTAGGCAAGTGTTACGTTCAGTAGTTTGCCATTGCTTTCTGAACGACCGGCTCCTATACCTTTTTCGAAAAAACCAGCACCGCCGTGTTTCGAACCCGGGTATACGGGCTCACAAACCGCGTTCGCAACGATACACGCACATAAACAGTTTCAATACAACTATCTAACAACTACGGACATAAACAGTTTGAACTCAACTATCTAACAACTACGGACATAAACAGTTTGAATACAACTAGCAACTATACACGGACATAAACAGTTTGAATACAACTGGCAACAATACATGGACATAAACAGTTTGACTACAACTGGCATGTATACATGGAGACAAACCGAATCAGTGTAAGCAAGGCGTATATTCGTTGTTATTTCCACGATCTATCCCATCCTCGTTTGTTATATGTTATATTTACATTCTCAATATAATTCTAACATTTTTCACTCTTATCTCAAAATCCGCGTTTAAAGTTCACAAGTCCCTCCCTTCCCTCTCCCATTTCCCAGTCCGTCTTTAGGACACCCTAAGCTGCACTCCATAAGCCTTATTGTTCCGAATGTCTATTCTCAGCATCCTCTTTTCCGTCTCGGATATGTCTGTTCATTTCTGAACATTATCTACCAGGCCAATCTTTGGCTTTCGGATCCATCTTTGTTCTATGGGACTGTTCCAGTGAAGTCTGTGAAGGGCAATTCAGTGCTTCTGGATATGTTATTATATCATCGTAGTTTGGATGTTTGTACAGTTATTGTGTTGTCTTTGTATGGCATCTGATATTTATGATATTTTCAATACTGACGTGTGTGACAAAGTACATAATTATTATATCCAGGGTTTATCTAAAATATGTTCACTTTCTTTTCTTATTTTACTTCATCCTCATCCTCTTCTTCTTCTTCAACTTATTCTTACTCGTCTTCAGCCT
Source organism: Cepaea nemoralis (assembly GCA_014155875.1). Taxonomy (NCBI): domain Eukaryota; kingdom Metazoa; phylum Mollusca; class Gastropoda; order Stylommatophora; family Helicidae; genus Cepaea; species Cepaea nemoralis. The sequence continues at coordinate 88,651 of JACEFZ010013748.1, forward strand.
AGTCCTCTTCTTCTTTTCCATCCTCTCTTCCACGTCATCTTCTTTTCCTTCCTCCTCCTCTTCCTCGCTCACCTTCTGGTCCTGTTCCACCCTTTACATCTTCTTCTTCTTCCTTCTACCCCTCCTCTCTGTTTCCTCTTTCTCCTCTCTTTTTCCCTGTTCCTCGCCATCAGCGTCCTCTTTTTCTTCCTCCACATCCATCTCCTGCTCATCATCGTCTTTGTTCCCTTCTTCTCGTGCTACTACTGTTGAAATGCATTTGACACCCTACTGCACCTCGCCTACCATCTACCATAGGACAAGAAGTTAGTCGATTCCCCTCGCCCTATGCATTGCCCCTTCTTTATCACTAGAAGCTCCAGTTCGGGAATTCCCTCATCGACCCGTGACCACGATTGCATTGCTCTTACCTACAGAGTGTGTAAAGTTACACTATTACACAAGCAATTCACAACCAGACTTGGCAGATACTGTGTCAAGAACCGAACTCTGCGCGCAAAAAGGGCGTGCTGTAGTTCTACCAATACAGGGAAAGCCGTGGTTGAGATATTGCAGTGTCCATTTAAGGCTAAAACGGTACTGGATATAATTCCTGCATATATAGCTAAGGATGTTTTTCTCCCGAAGAATCACTTGTTCTAATATCACATTGGGTTGTGAGATCGCATACCTATTCTTCTCGGATCATCATCACTGACGCTGAGGAACATTCTCCTGCACATCTTGCGATCTCCAACGGTATGTATTAATTTGGTGCCATGATGTGACGATAATTTTCTCTCGCTGTCTTCCTCTATCTCTCTTTCCACAAATATTTCGTCCACAGATTATGCACTTTAAAAATCGCACTGTAGTTGGAAATCGCAAGGGGTGGGCCGTGATGATGCCGCTCCGGCAGAGTTGAGTTGAGTTAAGAACCGACATCACTGCACTAAGGACATTCCCATACGTGCTCCGTCCCCTCGTTTAACAGACAGCGAAGATTCATACTGCTTATCGTTCCCACCGCTATCTGGTTTAAAGTTCTCCTGGTCTTCCCTCTCAGTTTTGAGATTCTTCCAGAATCCTTACTGATCCCCCGCAATCTCATTCTTTCCACATATGGGTTCTCAGTCTGTTCCCCCGCATTCTCCACCTGGTCCCACAAGCGCTCGACCAAATCCCCTTATCCATAGGCAATTTACCACCAAAAAGTGCATTCCCTGGCAGCCTATCAGCCTGTTCATTGCCCCGCACCCATCATGGCCAGGGTAAAATATCCATACAGTTATCACAATTTGTGACCTCTGAGGCGACGATAGCCATTCCACACGAAACATTCCTGTCTCCAACTTAATAAACATACTCTTTGAATCCGTAATGAATACAATGTGTGTTGCAGTAGTCTCCTCTAAGCCAACGGAATGCCGCTGTTACTGCTTCCACCTCCATTCTCATGCTGGAGGTCATAGTCTCATATGACAGACTCTTCTTTTTCAAGACTCCTCCGGCAGAATTATTTGGAAAAGTAAAACTACCCACGGGTAGATAGAGCCCGTTACCTTGCATGGAGTCTGTCCAGAGCAGTGGTTCTCAACCTTTTTTGGCCCGTGCCCCCTTCACCATATTTTCAGAACGTCACTCCCCCCTACCCCCTTTCGTATTTCCTACCTAAAAATTTGGCCCGTGCCCCCTTTCACCATATTTTCAGAACGTCATTCGCCCCTTTCGTATTGCCTACTTAAAAACCCCGCCCCGCCCTTACACAGTATACGTAATAATGGAAGCTAAATTTAATAGCACATACTAAAACAAGTCTAGACGATCCACATAAAACATGATTTGTGTGTCTGCTTACTTTATAAATTTAATTTTAGAAGGGTGAGACGTACAGAACCGTGCAGTATGAAGGGAAAAACAATATCAAGTAATCGGTTCTTGTATTAACGCGATCATGAATTAATCTTAATTCCCCCCCCCCCCCGCCCCCCGGAAACCCTAAAATTACCCCCTGGGGGGGGGGGGAATTCCCCACCGGTTGAGAACCACTGGTCTAGAGAAAGCCAACCTGGCACAAATGCATGCCGAAGGCGGGCACACTGACCTGTGATGAGCGTGACGAGGTGTGACCCATCTCTCTTGAAAAAGGAAGGAAAAAGAATTAGGCCTACCCAGCCGACGCTAATTAGAAAGAAGCAGCGCGAACATTAAACAGGATGGCTCGTGTTGCCTTAATTACCTGTCGGAGACAAACCTGCACACTTCTGAAGAGTGATATTTCTTTCCTTCTCCACTGTTAAGGGCGTCTCAACAGGCGGGAAACTTTCTTCTCACTGGTTATTTACCCGAGCTGTTAACAGTAACAATAACAACTCAGGCAAGGGACATAATCGTTATTTACCCGAGCTGTTACCAGTAACAATAACTACTCAGGAAAGGGACATAATCGCCAGTTGCGGAACTTTGCAGGACTAATTCCCGACGCTAGATTTTTGCATGCTGCTTCTTGTTGTTGCGTTTGCTATCTTTGTACTCAAACGTAGTTCACACACGTACTACTACTTCTTGTGCAATGAACTGATATTTTGCGAGTGGATTAGCTTTCCCTATTGCCAGTGTCACTCGCCATCAGGAGAACATACTCCGGCTTCTGAGGTACTTGTAATTTACGTTTCCAATTGAAGGACGATAAGTCAACATTTTAGTCAATCTGACCGCTGTAGGGATTGAAGCATAAACACTAAGGGGAGATACAATGAGGTCAGAAATATAACTCCAGGGATTGTCTGTTTATCGGTCTAAATACCTACCTACCTACGTACCTACCTACCTACATAAATATCTCCCACCCTGTTTGTCTGCCTGCCTGCCTGCCTGCCTGCCTGCCTGTCTGTCTGTCTGTCTGTCTGTCTGTCTGTCTGTCTGCCTGCTTGCCTGCCTGTCTGTCTGTCTGTCTGTCTGTCTGTCTGTCTGTCTGTCTGTCTGTCTGTCTGTCTGTCTGTCTGTCTGTCTGCCTGCCTGCCTGCCTGCCTGTCTGTCTGTCTGTCTGTCTGTCTGTCTGCCTGCCTGTCCGGCCTACCTACCTGCCTACCTACCTGCCAACCTACCTGTTTATCTGCCTGTCTATATGTCTGTTTGCCTTCATTTTTTCATATCTGCTAACTGTATCTCTGTCAGTTTGTCGACACACAAATTTACTAATCTACATACCTACCTACCAACTACTTATCTACTTTACTCATTTAATTTGTATGTTGAAACGTTCGTTAAACAAATAAAAAAAAATCTACTAATTTCCTGAACATTAAAAACAAAATTCCTTGATTAAATAACAACAACGATACTTTACACTTCTAAAATACAGATATATGTTAACTATTGCTCCACAATCTGGGATTGTTGTTCCAAGAAAGTCACTAACCGCCTTTATTCACTTCAGGGAAGGGCTATGAGTTTTATTTTTAGTAAAAATGGTCACCTACAACTCTAGCCTATATAAGCGTTTTCAACTACTACCACTTTGCAAGCACTTACTATTTACTAAGGCCAAAGCAAATTTCCAAAATCATGTATCAAATTGGTTATAGTTTAAATATGACGCAAGATCTTGCGAACGACTAAACATATTAAATACCCCTAAACCTAGGATCATCATCATCATCATCATCATCATCATCATCATCATCATCATCATCATCATCATCATCATCATCATCATCATCGTTATCATCATCATCGTCACCATCATCATCATCACCATCATCATCCAGTGCCTTGTCGGCTGGCGTGGGCGTTCATGCCTCTCCACAAATTACGATCTCCGACGTCACGGGTCAAGTTGTGTGTGGACTCCCTTCCGTGCTATGACACACGACTGTCAATACTCTTTTCACGCTGTCTTTCTCTATCTTTATTTCAGCAAATCTTTCCGGTTGTCACAACATTTTCCGTTTATTTTTGTCTTCCCATATCGTGGTCAAAAACGAGGACTGCCTCTTTCTGATGATTGTGATAAGTTGCCTTTGCGACACCGCTTCTCTTAAAACATCCTGATTGCTCTTTTTAACTGTCCGACTAATTTTCATCATTCCACATCTCCAAGGCTTCCGGGTATTTTTTCGCCTGTGTACCAATAGCCTAGGATAGGCTTAATAACGAACGAACGAACGAACGAACGAACGAACGAACGAACAAACTTTATTTTTAAAGGGCTAAGAATTGGACACGTAGGCCCGTCTGACATTCTTCCCTTCTCTCATTCCTCTCATACCTTATTTCATTCATACATCACTTATGAAGCTAATCTTAGACAATAACATAACAATATGCATTAAAATGCATGGAAAAAAATCAATAATGCATTACTCGCTAAGGCAATTTTTAACATGGCCATTATAAATACCTAAGGAAGGTGTAACGTACCATTCATTCATTCATTCATTCATTCATTCATTCATTCATTCATTCATTCAGTAGCATGTCCTTTGCAGAACCTCGCTCCCATAACAACATTCCAGAAAACTTCTCGAAAGATGCCCCGTGTCCCATACACCCATCAGGAGATCATCCACCACATCCTGCGCCCATCTTCTCTTTGTCCTTCCTCTTCTTCTCTTCCCTGGCATATACCCCTCCATTATTGTTCTCTCCAAACTTTCATGATGATTCAAGTGACCAAAATATATCAATTGTCTTTGTTTTATCGTCTTAAATAGCCAACCCTCTTCAATATTCAACTCTTGAAGAATGGATGCATTTGTTTTTTTCTTTACCCAAGATATTCTTAGAACTCGTCTATAACATTTATATTCAAAAGCATTTATGCGCTGTTCCAGCTTATTTAGTAAGTGTTCGGCTCTCACAGGCGTATGTTGCAATGGGAAAGATGCATGCTCTTAAAATCTAATTTTTGTAGTTCTGTCTGTCCCATTCCATAATTTGTTTAGTTGTTTCAGTCTTTGAAGAGCAGTAGATAGTCGTCGTTTAATTTCTTTCAATATGTCACCATTGTTGACCCAAGATATTCGAAATTTTCCACCATCCCCCAATTTCTCCTCATTAACATATATTTCTTTCTCCATAGTAGTTTTATCTGTACGCATTATCTTTGTTTTTGATATGTTAAGATATAAGTTGTGATTTTCACTCTTTCTTTGGGTTGAGGTTATTAGGTTTCCTATACCATTCTGTGATGTGGATAGCAATACTATATCAGCATACCGAATCTCTGGTATTTCATGACCACCGATGTTTAGGGCATCAATTTGCTCCCTGGTTATATAATCTCTTACATTTTCTCATTATATTTTCGGCGTACAGGTTAAACAAATAGGATGACAGCACACAGCCTGTCGAACTCCTTGCTTGATGTCAAACCAATCTGATGTCTCGACATCTATTCTAACCGCTGCTTGTTGGTCTAGATAGAGCATTTTTATGAGTTGTACTACATGTGATGGATAACCCATATTCCTCATGATTTCCCAAAGTTTCTGATGTTATACACAGTCAAATGCTTGTGAATAATCTACAAAACATGAGAATGAAAAACCATACATATGGGTATCTTTATTATACTAGTTGTGGTTTGAGATAATTTTTATTATTGTTTTGTTATGTTTGTTTTGTTATGTGGGGGGGGGGGGGGGGGGGGGGGGGCATGTCGTCCGTTCTGAGATAGTGTTCATATAAAACAAGCTTAGGGTCTACTGTGGAACAATCTTCCACAACGAATCAGAAACACTACAAGCACTAAACATGTAACCGATACATATTTGAACGCTAGTTTTTTAAAAAACTTAATTTTTTTTAAAACACAATAATTTTAAAACAAAATGATAACAACTCTTCTAACAGTGCATAATCTAGTATGAGAAACATTTTCTCAACAATGGATTAACTAGTTTGAAAGCAACCTCCTTGCAGTGAAATAACTAATATGATAAACGTTCTCCTAACAGTGGATTAACAAATATGATAAATATTCTGCTAACAGTGAACAGGCTAGTTTGATAAATATTCCACTCACAGTGGACAAACTAGAATGATAAACATTCTCCTAATAGAGGCATGGTATCTATCACAAAGAGTAATTATTGCTATATCAAAAATATCAGTATTAATTAGTCATGTATCAATGATGATTGTACATTTCCAATGCGTTTTAACGCATCTAGTGTTATTATTTTGTTCTCGTCTAACATTAGCCACACAAGTGATGTGTGAATGAAGTAATGTATGACAGCAGAGAGAGAGCAACAGGGCTGAATGTGGAACGAGCCGGAATGCACTATTCTTAACGCTTTGAAAAGAAATTTCGCTCGTTGATCCCATCTACATACACCCAACAATCTATCCAACTCATCCACACACCAACCGATCCATCTACCCACCCACTGATTCATTCACCCATCCATCCATCCACGTATTCACACATTCATCCATCCACACACCCACCCATCAACCAATACATATATCCATCTAACTATCCACCCATTGAACACATCTCCGAGCAAGGGGAACAATGAATTCAGCATCGGGACGTGACAGGGTTAGCTGCGACTGTTAGCCAAATCCCAGTGTTCAGATACCAGATCTCCAAATAACCAGTTCTCCAAGCACAGAGGACAATGAGTGCAGCATCGGGACGTGACAGGGTTAGCTGCGACTGTTAGCCAAATCCCAGTGTTCAGATACCCGATCTCCAAATAACCAGTTCTATAAGCACAGGGGACAATGAGTGCTACATCTGGTCCGTGCACAAGCTGCAGGTAATTGTCAGGTGTGCTCTTCGGAGGTCAATTATCTTAGGTTTAGACGTTCAGGTATTTATATTTTCTTGCGGTGATTACAGGATGCAAGGGTTTAACGCTGGAATTAAGTTATGGGAAAGGAGTCATGGGGCACCAGTTATTGAATAAGAGTTTTCGGATAAGAGTTTTGAGATAAGAGTTATAAGATAAGAGTTATGGGTTAAGAGTTATGGTTTGAGAGTATGAGATAAGAGTTTTCGGATAAGAGGTTTGGGATCAGGGTATGAGATAAGAGTTGTAGGATAAATGTATGAGATAATAGTTATGGGATACAAATTATGGGATAAAGGTTATAAGATGAGAGTATGAGATAAAAGTTTTGGGATTAGAGCTTTTGGGATAAAAGTATGAGATAAGAGTTTTAGGATAAGAGTTACAATAACAGTTTTGGGATAAAAGGTTACGGATAATAGTTTAGGATCAGAATATGGGATAAATGTTTTGAAATAAGAGTTATGAGATACGAGTTAAAGGATGAGAGTATGAGATAAGATTTTTGGGAAAAGATTATGAGATACAAATTTTCGGACAAGAACTGTGGGATTAGAGTATGAGATAGGAGCTTTGGGAAAAGAGTTTTGGGATAAGAAAATGAGATAAGAGTTTTGGGATAAGAAAATGAGATAAGAGTTTTGGGATAGAGTATGAGATAAGAGTTTTGGGATAAGAAAATGATATAACAGTTTTGGGACAAGAATTTTGAGATAAGAGCCTATGGAATAAATATTATGAGGTAAGAGTTGTCGGATAAACAGTTTAGGATAAGCGTTACGAGCTGGGAACATTTAAATCACCTGCAAACGCAACTCTAATCTCAACATCCGGTCTCTATAGCCAATCAGATTTCCCGTGGACCTCTCTCAGGAAGCCAGAGCCATTGACCTTGGGTAAACAACCTCGCAGGAGCACATGATCTCGACACCTGCCTTCTTATGTAACTCCCAAATTAGGGAGTGGTGAGGGCGGCAAAAATACAACCTTGTGAGTTTCATCAAACCGCTGTGTTTATTTCTTTGGCTGCGGAGAAGGTGTTATGAACGTGATTCGCAATCCCGCATACCTCGATGGAAACACAGCTGCGGGCGATTTGAAAGCAGACCACCTCTCGTTGGTTTTCACTCAATGGTATGCGTGCCGATCTTTCAGAAAGCAGTGGCATGCTACCGAACGTAAACTTGCCAAGAAATAATGAACAGCCAAATAATTACTGGGGTTGACTGCGGCGTCCTGTAAAGGATATGCAGCTAACATAACTCTTTAGCTACTTATTTTCTGGTCTGGGCGTAAATATTCAGAAAGCCTTTCTGAGAATGAGTTAACTAGGGGAGGTTCCGTGGCGAAGTGGTAACCCGACTGGGTCGCGTAAAGAAGGGTGTGGGTTTGATTCCGGGTCACGTCTTCCGGTTCACGCGTGCGATCTTCTCGGAGAATCCTCGGAGTTGTCGGTGGAGATATGGAGTTCGTGTTTTGCGCGACGATTTCGGCAGGATGCCTTGCAGGAAAGAGGAGGAGCCATATGGGATAATACCCGGTGCAATGAAGCCGGTCTTCTTTTGCCTTTGAAATTGTTGCCTGTTGTTAATTTGGATCATGGACCATTAAAATGTGAAATAAAGAAGGAAATTATGAACACAAAAAGCTGGGAGTAAGACAGGGATGTGCTTTGTCACCAGATCTGTTCTCCCTCTATAGCGAAGTAATAATGAGAGAGATAAAAGAAAAGTCAGGAATAATACTCGGAGGTTATAATATAAATAATATACGCTATGCAGATGACACAGTATTGATGATGGATGATGCAAAAGATCTACAACAACTGTTGGACATTGTAGTAATAGAGGTGCAAAGAAAGGACTCTCCTTGAATATCAAGAAACGCCCAAATGTGAAATAGAAATAGAAGGGGAAATTCTTCACCAAGTGGATAGTTTTAAATATCTAGGAACATATATAACATCAGATGAAAGATGTACAACAGAGATTAAAAGCAGAATAGGGCACGCAAAAGCTGCATTTCAGAAAATGAAGAATATCTTATACAATAAGTCAATATCATTGAATGTAAGAAAGAGTGTACCGAAGAGCTATATAGAACATGTTTTGCTGTGTGGCTGTGAGTCTTCGAATGTAAATGAACAAATTAGGAAGAGATTTGAAACAACAGAGATGTGGTTCATGAGACGAATGTTGCGAATTCCTTGGACTGCTAAAGTAACTAACAACAAATATCTGAAAGTGGTTAATGAAACTAGAACATTATATACAACAGTAAGAAAGAGGCAAACAATTTTTATTTTGGTCATGTGATGAGAAGAAAGGCATTGGAGAACATCGTGACAACTGTGAAGATCGAGGGGGAAGAGAGGCAGAGACAGACCAAGAGAATTGTTTCTGGACGGGCTGCGACGGTGGCATGGAGGAATATCAGCAGCAGAGTTGATCCAGAAAACCAAAGACCGAGATCTGTGGAGAGTCATGAACGCCTACGCCAGTCGGCATGGCACTTGATGATGATGAAGATGATGATGATGATGATGATGATGAAGTTCTGAACAAACGGAAAAAAACGAGTAAGGAAGAGAGCAGGTCCGCATGGCCGAATGGATAAGAACGCGTGTTCTTAAACATCCGGTGTGCTGATGCCGAGGTAAGCGGTTCAACCCCTACACCGGACAGCTGGACTAAAATGTTGACCTGTCGTCCTTGGCTTGGGGACGTTAATTACAAGTACCTCTGAAGTCGGAGTGGGTTCGCCTGATGGCGAGGGACACTGTTAATAGGGAAAGCTAACCCACACGCAAAATTCAGTCCATCACTACTATAAATAGTGTGTATGGACTACGGTTGAGTTCAAAGCGAGCAAGCGCAAAAAAGGGAAGAAACAATAAAGGAGAACAAACAAGTATATATTATCACAGAGGGGTCACATTTCAAACAATGTTAATTATACGTCCTTTACATGACGTGGTAATTACCCCTTGTCTGTTGTGGCTATTTGTGATTCTCTAGGCCAGTGTTTCCCAACCTTTTTGTGCTATAACCCACCTAAGCCTTTCTAAAATTCTTATTTCCCCGCCCCCCCCCCCCCACCCCTAAATTACATATAAATTATTTTTACTATTCAAAACTTGAAATGTTCACTAAAGAAACTTGTATGATAGGTTTTAGGAACAAATCAATAGGAAATTATTGAGCAAACACAGTAAGTAAATTTTCAAAACATATAACGGAGAACTGAAATTCAAGTACAAAATAATTTTAATGAAAGATTTTTCTATATTATTTTAATTATTAGTAATTATTTATTATTTAAATTTAGTGAGATCCTGGCGCTTGATGCTTGCTGCAAAGTGATTTTATGTCAGGTTCCAATTTAGTTAACTTCAGTCTCAAGTCTGCCCGTGTTGTTATATCCAGCCTATTTCTTCCATTTTCGAATTGCCCCCCTTAACAATCAAATTGCCCCCCTGTGGGGCGTGGGCTCCACGTTGGGAAACACTGCTCTAGGCAATGTTCCTATCAAGTTTTCCATTGCTTTTTGAACGATCGACACTCATACAGCTGTGAAAAATCAACGCAAGATAGTCTGCTTACAAATCGCCAGTGGCAAATTTCGAACCCGTTCTATGGGATTTTGAATCCTGAGTTCTCTGCCCCTAAGCCACAGACGTAGGCCTAAACAATACACAACGTTATATTTTACAATTAACGGTTTAAAAACGTTAATGTGCTTGCAAGTCGGAACACGCGTCTTTTAAAAGATTATGCGTGTGGAATCAATTAACGTAACGTGGTATGCTATATCTGGCTACAGAATGCGAAATTATAGAAACGTACGAACATGTTTACAGGTGAGACAACCTTGTCCAGGTACTGGGGAGAACGTAGCAGATGTTTGTTTGTTTCATGCTTATCATTGAAAGCTTCTTGAAATCGCGAAACGAAAACTTGAAAGCTGATGCTGTGTTTATTATTATTATTCTCAAGTTTGTGCGTGTCATTGTGGGAGCATTTCAGTGCTCATCCCCAAACTATTTTATACCAGTAAACACATCATGAAACTATTTTATATAATGAAACACACCGTCAAACTATCTTACACAAAGAAATACGCTGCCAAACTATTTTACATAAAGAGGCACATCGTCAAACTATTGGACACGAAGGAAAACATCGTCAAACTATTGTATGCAAAGAGACAAATTGTCAAACTATTTTACACAAAGAAGCATATAGTCAAACTATTTTACACGAAGGAAGACACCGTCAAACTATTTTACGCAAATAAACACAGTTAAACTATGTTACAACAAGACACACATCGTCAAACTATTTTACGCAAGAAAACAAATTGTCACAATATTTCACACCAAGAAACAAATTATAAACGCAATGTTAATTTCCGTAGTATATTCAATTCCACATGCAATACTAAACTCCAAACTAAATTCTATACTAACTTCTGCATAAGCAAAGAAAATGGTGACAACAAAATGTGACATATAAATAGAAGAGAAAATTCTTAACCAAGTGGATAATTTTAAATACCTATTGGCATTTATAACATCACATGGAAGATGTGCAACAGAGATTAAGAGTAGAATAAAATGTTTGCATATCCTTTACAGGACATCGCTGTCAACATCAGCATCTTTCAGCTGATTGTTGATTTCTTCGCAAGATTACGCTCAGTAGTTTGCCATTGCTTTCTGAGCGGCCGGCTCACATACCCCGTAAGTTACCAACGCAATTCGAACCACTGCTGATTCTCACCGTAGTCACGTTACTTACGAGAGTATACGAGATTACGGAGAAAAGTCGCTAACCTCTAGGCCAGGAAGCCGGCAAAAGTAGAATAGGGAAGGCAAAAGCCGCATTTCAGAAAATGAAGAGTATCTTATGCAATAAGTCACTGTCACTGAATGTAAGAAAGAGAGTGCTGAAATTCTATATAGAACCAGTTTTGCTATATGGCAGTGAATCTTGGAATGTAAATGAACAAATTAGGAAGAACTTAGAAGAAACAGAAATGTGGTTTTTGAGACGAATGTTGGGAATTCCTTGGACTGCCAGAAGTAACTAACAACAATTGCCCTGAAAAAGGCTAATGAAACTGTAAAAGTATACAAATCAATAAGAAAGAGACAAATAGCTTTCTTCGGTCACGTGATGAGAAGAGAGGCACTTGGAGAACATCGTGACAACTGGAAAGATCGAGGGGAAGAGAGGCAAAGGCAGACCAAGAGAAATAATGCTGGATGGGTTGAGATGGTAGCACGGAGGAATATCATCAGCAGAGTTGATCCTGAACACCAAAGACCGAGATCTGTGGAGAGCCATGGACGTCTACGCCAGCTGGCAGGGAACTTGATGATGATGATACATAATCTATACTGACTTTGATAGTTAATTCAATACTTCTAACCTTTCTTCAATCTTCTTTCGAGCAGAGTGTGTGTCACACCTGGTTATGCACCTGAAAGGTATTTGTGCCCGACTTCAGCAGACATGAAAGGTATACTTCTTCTAGACAGATTCCTTTGAAACTGTCGGGCTCTACCTACCCATGGGTATTTTTATTTACTTATTTTGCCAGCGCGGGGTCTTTGCGGCCTGCTTTTTGCGATTTCCTACTGCACAACTTGCACACGGGACCTCCTGTTTTTCGCCCTAATCCGAGACAGCTAGGGATCCGATCCCACTACCTAAGAGATGAGGTGTCAAGTGATATTAGCTAGCATTTGTTTTTTTTTTTCCATTCTAGTAGCCTGAGGCAGACGCCGTATCCTCTCAACCGCGACTGCCCCTTTCAGCAGTTTAATAGATTCAGTTAATTGAGTTGCATGACCCTATCCGCACGCCGCAATGAACCCCAGCATTGTTTCTTTCTTTGTGATTTTAAAGGCAAGTTTTACTTTCAGGGGATTCCCAATGTCATGTGAACGGATTTCCCCCTAGGACATGATGCGGACAGATTGACTTGGCCTGCACCACTCGGTGGGGTATTGATGTACTGATGAAACAGATGTGGTCGGAACATTCTGGGATCGTGTATATAGTGCAGAAGAAAGATCATCATAGCTTGGAGAGAATGGTGTTGTAGGGAGTGACCAGAGGATCTGACCGACACTCAAAACTCCGAGGAAAGGCCAGGTGGACATATAATCAGACTGCTACTGGTACCTTTAGTATTGAGACTCTTCGCTGGCTGTTGAACATGAGGACGGGAATGTATCGAATGCTGTGATGTCGATTACAGACTCAGCTCACCTTAATCTCTACACGGCAGGCACCAATACTATTGTGAAAATCAAAGCAACGCCCTTCCCTCGCCATTTTTCTTCCCAGAGGATGTCAAATTAATTCTGAAATGTTTCTGGTACCCACTATTATTGAGCTAGGTCGACCCCAGAGCCGTCTTGGTAGGAATTAAAGTTCTGCCATTGCTGGGGCTCAAACGCGAACCGTTGTATTGAGATGGAAGGATTACTCTCATGTCCTTTTCAGGACCCATCCCCCACTGGTCCAAGCCTGACACCCAACTCGTGCCTGTGGCTCCTAGTAGCTGTCAGCATGCGACAGCGGCCACCCCCCGGGCAACAGCTGTGAGAGGCTGGCTAAACCAGGTATGGGTATCCGATTTGGTGTCAAACCAAGAGGTAAACTAGGGTATGCCTACTGTAATATAATAAAAACGTCCCTACCCTTTCCTAAGCATTGACTCCCTTAAAAATAAACACATCCTTTCAATTACTGTTTAAGTAACTTACTTAATGTAGGAGAAAATAAAACAGCGATAGACTGACCGTGGCAGCTTAATTAATTTGGCCTTATTTTGGCCTACATACCTGGCCAACAGTCGTCGACTGATTGTAAGACAAAGGCCCAGTGTAGCCATTTTTAGTTCAAGCTAAGAAACTAAACAGACGTGCGTTCCCTTGTGGGATTTCTTTCCCCGTGTGGGGAAAAGGTATTTTGCCTTTTAAAACCATGATTCTCTTCAAGCTATTGGTATGTTATCTACATTATTAAGATGGATTTATGTATTACATAGACCAGTATGTTTAATTAAGAATTAGGTACAATTCTCTTAAACCAGGCTGGATGATGTTTATCAAGGAAACACATGTGGGCGCCACGCTGTAATTTTTCCTATGTTTTACAATTTCTAATCCTTATGTTAATATCTTTTATAGGCATTATGAACTTATATCTAATAGTGCTCATCTATAAAGATTATGTGTAATATAAAGTATCAACTCTCATGTCAAAAACACATTCTAGGAATTATCTCAATGTAGTAGCAGACTCTTGATTCATACTTCATAGTAAAGAACTAGTGTCTGTCAATTTCATATTCCTATGTTAAAACTTCTAGGCACTGTGAACAATATCTCACTATTTATGCTTAGAAATCTGCAAATAATCTATGCACTATAGAAAGGTGTTTTATCCATGCGGGGACATACAAATGATTACGCGTATTCCTGACTCTTAGTCAGGGGATAAAATACTTCGCCACATCATAATCTGTAACTTGGAACTATAGTGTTAAATTTTAGTACCATCCTTTTGTTAACAGATTAGTAACCACTCCATATGAGGGTGAACATATAATCATTTCATAAAATAGTGTTAGGGACATGCCATGTTTGAATATAAATTCATGAACAATTAAAGTAAACGCGTGATGTAAATGCATGTTCGGATAGGATTCAATCCCCATCGCCTCACCGTAGTAGAAACAGAAGCGAAGATTGATGTGAATAAATTGCTTGCAATATTCAGAAGACTGGACCATGCGGCATAAGTTATTCTTATAAATATCCTCCGAATAATAGCAGTCATTGACAAAATATATCACAGCGGCTACTATCCTCATCTGCGGTACGCAGTGGGGGAAAACAATGTATGTTTTAGTTATGGATTAACCCCTGAGAAAATCCAAAAACAAAGGCTCCCTGCATCAGCATTATGATTAATTATTATGTAGGATTATCATGTACTTGATATCAGAAAAATGGACATGTATGTTTTTTTTTTCTGGTATGAGAATTTTCTCTGTTCTGATTGTTACTTTTTCCTGTGGGAATATACATTTTAATGTTGCACCTTGGGATAAGAGGATGGTGATGTAAGAATCCATGTGTACGTAAGTACTTAAGAAGCCAATGTTGAATAGTCTTGACCTAATGATGATGATTATAGTGCCGAAAGGAAGATGCGGCATTAGAAACCACAGAGATTCTGTATAGGCTATTCTCTTCAAGTAATGAGAGAGACAATATTAACATATTGGATGGACAGAATGACTTCACTCATCTAATAGTCCCAGTAACAACAGAACATAAAATAAAGTGAGAAAATACCTTACTCACTATTAAGAGTCAGAATGGCTCTACTCAGCAATGAGGGACAGTGGAACGTGGACACCCACTCCTTTCCCCTTCTCCCCTTGTTGTTTTGTATTTTTTGTTTGTAATTGTCTTGTGAAAGTTAACACATCACAGCAGGTTAATGCTCGTGTTGTATTCTTTGTCATCCCTTTTCTATAGAAGAGAAGCAGGTGGTGGTTGAATGTGGTGGGACTATATCACTAAATCTGGATCCTGGGTCAACAGCCAGAAAGTGAATGTCCTAACCATAGTCTGCATCTATAAATACCCATGGACTGCTGCGCTCAATAGCTCCATAGCGAGCAACAGATAAATTAGAAGACAACTGACTGGGTGAGTGATTAAGTCCTATTTTAGTAGGAATATCCAGGATGGACTTCAAGATCTAATAATCTACAAAGATGAAGATCAACAGAGTAACTGACAACAGTGTATCGTCTGCTTTACGTCTGAGAAGTATCACCTATAAGCCTTATCACTCAGCAAAATCAGTGAAACTATGGGACAATCCTACAAGTTACTAAAACCAGCAACAGTGAAAGCCCTTCAACTGTTGGTTGGGTTACCAAGTTAATATCCAACAATGGATAAGTCTTCGAAAGAATGTCTTACAGCTGCAACAGTCAAACATGGAATTCAGCTATTCAACACTAAGTTCTGGCTCAACCAAATAGGGAGAAGACACTGAACCACATAAGCCAATACAACCAAGGTACAAACTGAATATCATCTGAAACATAACTACAAAACCAGATTACCTCAAGGTTCCAAACCCTGAACACCATCAAATAAAAGACCATATGAAAGCAGCTAAATGTCTCTATATCTGCAACAAGAGGAATCATCCAATTGTTTGCAAACCTGTTACTGTGCTGGATTTATTCATCTGCGGATATATGTAGGTATAGATCAAGTGTGGCCCTAGTCACAGATACTACCATGAGATGCCTCTCAGTCAATTAAAGTTCTACACTGGACTAGATAACGACTAATTCCTTGCCGGTCCAATGTCAGCCTAAATGCCATGGGTTATAGACTCGCGACTAGGTGGGTGAAACCTTAGTGTAAGCCAATTTGGTAGTCGGATATTATAAGCCGAGAAGCTGAATGGACGTCAACTTTTCATCAGACCTGATGATAAAGGGAATTACCTTCTGCAAAGCTTAAGTGGAACTCCTGAAGTATGATCAACCGGAGGCACCAAATTTCACAAACAGGGCACCGAGCCTAAGGCAACAGAATATTCGTGATTCTAGCCCCAAACGGAGGGGATATATGGTGTGTGATTTTTCAATTCCTGGGTTATGGAGTATAAAATAGTCACCAGCCAATTACCAGTGGATAAATATTAGGAACATAACTGAGTGCATTAATTCGGTACCCAGATAATGGGAAAAGGATCTAATCGACAGCAAAGGTGAACCCTTAACCGCACACCAGGAGCAAATTGGCTCTATTAATTAGTTTAATTAATAGTACAAAATGCTGTTTATATGTTGGGTATTTTTCTGAAGGTAACAGGTCAGTAGTTTTTTTCCCCAATGGTATATAGATGGTATAGTATTTTGACACCAACTCATTATTTTTAACAATGAGAGAATGGTAAAAGGTGTCAGAAACATGTTATGTTGGGTTCTATTTAATATCTTTATTTGCCTTAATTATGAGGGAAAATGAAAGTAGACCCAATTTGTGGTTGCTGTGTTGTTTGTAATAACATTGTTTTTTGTTTTGGGGTCACTGGGTACTATGTTGTAATACTGCACATCATTCCCATGCCTGTCTGAAAATGCATAGTGTTTATTACATATATATATATATATATATATATATATATATATATATATATATATATATATAGTATATATATATATATATATATATATATATATAAAAGCAGATCTTGAGTTAATACCTGAACTGTTTGTCCAAAATTGTTGTGTACATCAAGTAAATGTGGTGTCCAACAATGGTTGTTTATATGTTGTGAGCAATCAATATCCTTCTAGCACTATAGACAATGTAAAGGGTGATGAAGTGGGAAAAGAAACCTACACACAGATGCCATTGTTTCAAGGATTGAACTCTTTTCTCCGGGGATTTGTGGTAAATATCCCTGATCACCCTGCATTCTAACCAGTGACCAGAGAATCAATAAAACCCCCTAGACATCTTAACAATATTCTCAGGAATTAAAATCCACATCCCACACCTACCCAGCATGTGAAGACAGGATTCGGCAGACTGCGCGGAAGAAATCATTCCTGATTCAACGGGCAAGACAGCGTTTACCTGCAAAGCGTTGTGGAACGTAATGAGCACGGCAAGGCACGTAGAGCGCCCTGGTCATCCACTGCACCTGTATTCGTCTCCAGTCGTCTCGACTTGTCTTGCCACTGGATTCAGATGGACTCAGGCGAGAGAGTGAGGTCGACGAATTGCGCAACTCTTCCTCACTTTAATCCAAGTCATCGCGCAAGTCATTCTTCATCCAACGTCATATATCACCTTCAAGCCCTGTAGAGATGGGCGAGCGGCGAAGCGGCAGGCGTGGGTACGCTGGCAGCCGTAGTCGCAGACCTGCACACAGGCGGCTCAGGCCATATGGTCGTCTTCTACTGACCGGAGCAGCAGTGGGATTCGGCAGCCCCCTGAGCGACTGAGCAGCCCTCCATAGGAAATCACTGCTCACCTCCATAGCACGAGGAAGGGGCTAGAAAAGGTGCCCTAAACATTGTCTGCTGCATCACTACCTAACCAGCTAGCCGCGGTTGGTGGGTACCCTTAACTGCGGTCGACATACATGCAACTACTGAAATATAAGTATAGTTAATTTATTAGTTCCGTATCCGATATCATCAAAGGGCTAATCAGAAGACGAGATCGAAGATAGATGCAATAAGGCAAACCAACTTATTGGACAAATGGCACCAATACTAAAGAACAAATATGTATCAATAACTATTAAGAAAGCACTATACAACACAATCTTCCTACCAGCTCTATGGTACCATTGCCAAATATGGACAATGACAGAAAAAGATAAAAGAAAAATCACAACAACAGAAATGAGGTTCCTGAGACGAATACTCATCGTATCAAGAAGAGATAAGATCAGAAATGAAGAAATCAGGACTATAGTATGGGTTGTAGCTGCACTAGATTTTATTAGAAGGCAGCAAGTCAAATGGTTTGGCCATGCAAATAGGTTACCAACTAACAGTATACCACAACAAGCAATGATGTACAGACCAGATGGAAGCAGAGGAAGAGGACGACCATGTAAACGATGAACGGAGGGGATAACAGAGTTCATAGTAGTCTCGATATGTGAGGCCCATAAGCGGGCACTCTCCCGCTGTTTATACTTCATCTCGAAACAGAAAAGTACAAGAGGAACATGATGAGATTATGAGATGAGATGAGATCCTTTGTACAACTGGAACTCGAACATGTCGTAATAACCGGAAAGATTCGTAGAAAGGGAGATAGAGGAAGACAGCGGGATAATAATCCCAAATAGTCTTGTGTCATAGCACGGAAGTGAGTCAACACACGAATTGATCCATGCCGTCGGAAAGCGCAATTTGTGGAGAGCCATGGTCGCCCATGCCAGCTGGCAAGGCACTGGATTATTATTATCCTTTATAAAACTTCGCAGTCA
>JACEFZ010013748.1:112500-177377 GCA_014155875.1 Cepaea nemoralis
AACCAATAAGCTTTAAGGTTTGAACGTCACAACCAATAAGATTTAAGATTACAGCTGCACAGCCAACAATGTTTAAATCTAAAGTATCACAGCCAATACGATTTAAGTTTACAGCGTCCCAGCCTATAAGATTTCAGTATGTAACGTCACATCCAATAAGTTTAAAGATTATAATATCAAACTCAACCACATGCAGTTTATAATTTGGGAAAAATCAATTAAATTGTAAGCTTAAATTGCAAGGCCAATATGATTTGAGCACAGAGCAAGGCAGTCGCAAAATATAGACAAAGATATAGAACTGTTTAAGGAATTCGAACAGAAGCAAAAAAGTCTTAAAGTTAGCTACTCTATAAACGCTAGAGGTGTAGAAATTGGGTCAGTGAAATGTAGGTTAAAAGTGACGAGATAGCTGGTGTACGCAACAATGCATTTCTAGACGCAATTTTGGTAAAAAGGTCGTAAAATGCAATAAATTCTTCAACATTATCTCGAGCTCTTCGACGTTTCAGTTACTAGAAAATGTAAGGTCATAGGTCAGCGGATGTGATTCGGTTGAAACTAACATGGTGTGATTCACATTGGATAAACCACAAGCAGTGGTTTTATTGCGATTGTGGCGCGTTGTTCTGTTTTCCCTAATGCAAATGTTAGACTTGTTTTTACAGGTACTATTAGTGTAATATTTCTTCTTTTTATTTGCCTTATCAGATAGTGACGATCATGAGAAGTAACGTCCGCAGCAGGATATATCAATAGGAAATAAAAACAGCTAGGTGGGTGTAACGCTTGCAACAAAGTGAGAGATACTAAACACAAGCACGGTATAAACACCTTATAACGAATTTCGCTACGGCAAACGTAAATCACAGAGGAAAAAAAAAAGAAATAAGTATACTACGACACAAAGAATCGACGTTTCGATTATACTAATCTTCTTCAGTAACAAAAAGTCTAGGTATGACACGTTGCTAGGTTAGTACACATCCTTGTTAGGAAGTCGACGCGGAAGTTCCTGACAACGACAGATGTATAGTGCCCTAGCAACGGGTCATGCCTACATTGTTTCTGTTTGTGTCTTAGTGTTATTAAATGTTCTTATTTCATGTATTTTTTTTCTCAAAGATTTGTTTGTGTTGTTCCTGTGGAAGATTAATATAATCGCCGTATTGCAGTATACTTATTATATTATTTTATTTTGTAGATTACATATTTGCTTATATTAATATATTTTTTATTATCGTGGTTTACTTGCTTATATTATTTTATTTTTACTATAGTTTACTTGCTTATATTAATGCATTATTTTATTATAGTTTACTTGCTTATACTGATGTATTTTGTTTGGCTGTTTAAGCTTTCCACAGTCGCATTTTTATGATTTCCTCTGCTTCTCTTGCCATGTATTTTCCCGGTATAAATGTGTTATTTTATTGTGAATACTATTTTATAGCCGGCTCCGTGGCGAAGACGTTACAGAGGCAGTTCGTAACCCCGCATACCCGCGTTCGAAACACAGCTGCAGACGATTTGGCAGCAGCCCGTCTTGCGTTTTTTTGTTTTTTACGAAATGGTATGGGTGCCGGTCGTTCAGAAAGTAATGGCAAACTACTAAACGTAAATTTGCCAAAAGATCACAACAGCAAAATATGCTGGTGTTGACTGCGAAGTCCTGTAAAGGATATGCAACTAACTGTTTTGTAACTATTCTATATATTTATATGTATATACTTCACTACATGTTTAATGCCCATTCTGATATGCAGAAGCAAATCATGGACGATTAGCAGACAAGAGAGTTTTTATGAAGCGACGGCGGGGTAGTTTTATACTGTATAAGGCTGATGAGAACCCTTGTGGGCAGATAGAAACAGCAATGAAGATATTGTGAAAGAAGTTTAGTCACACAGAGAACTGGTTACTCACAAGAAGACAGTCTACATTCTTTGGGCATGTTATACAAAGGCGAAAGCTGGATTATGTCGTCACAGCGGGAAAACTGGAAGGAAAGAGAAGCAGGGGGAGACAAAGAGAGAAGATGCTGGACCGTTTGGCATCAAGGCATGATGGAATATCAGTATCAGAAATGACTGGCAGCACACGAGACAGAAGGCTGTGGAGAGACATGATCACCAACGCTACAAGGCAAGGGCTATAAGAAGATTAGCATCACAAGAGACAATAGGCGGAGGACAGACATGATCGCCCACGCCACAAGACATGTGCTATTAGAACAAGAATACACTAGAAAAATATTTTGATTTGTGATAATTAAAAAGAACTATCTTTTTATAACATGATAAATCAAATCAGTAAGGAATTATTTCTGCTGGGCATATGAATGATTGTTTTACGGATTGAAAGTTTCGTGCACCGCTGTAAGACACGTCTACAGATTGAAGGCTGCACGCTATGACCTTGGCGGTTGAGGTGCAAAGGTGAGTTATCACCACTAGAGGTGTGTGCTGGGACAGAAGCAATGCGTTCAAATCATCGCTTTAACTAAATTAATATAGACATATACAAATGTTCAAGGGAATCCTTGGATAGACACATCTGAGAAGTGCACAGTGTTTGACCTGTACGTGTACTAGAATAGGTCGTTATGGGATGCGGTGACCAGCTACTGTCCTCAAGGGCTATGGATTTTGGAAAACAAGCTGGTATTCATTTTACAATGATAAGGGGGCGGATTGGAAATACTACTAATACTCCTGCTGTTGTTGTTGCTGCTACTACTACATCTACAACAACAACAACAACAACAACAACAACAACAACAACAACAACAACAACTACTACTACTACTACTACTACTACTACTACTACTACTACTACTACTACTTACTACTAATACTACTGCTGCTACTACTACTACTACTACTACTACTACTACTACTACTACTACTACTACTACTACTACTACTACTACTACTACTACTACTGCTGCTGCTGCTGCTGCTGCTACTACTACTACTACTACTACTACTACTGCTGCTGCTGCTACTACTACTACTACTATTACTGCTGATGCTACCACCACCACCACTACTACTACTACTACTACTACTACTACTACTACTACTACTACTACTACTACTACTACTACTACTACTACTACTTCTGATGATGCTGCTGCTGCTGCTGCTGCAACTACTACGTTTTTTTCATATAGTATTTACAGAACATTGCAGTATACACCAGCATTTCTCAGCTGCTTTTGATGTCTTTGCATGTTTTACATTCAGTTGTTTGTCATTGCTTTCACATACCCTGTGTAAGAAATAAACGCGACACGATCTACTGCCGAATCTCGCGCAGCTGTGTTTCGTACATGAGTATACGGGTTTACGAACATCGTCCTTAACTCTTTCGCTGCGGAGACCGGCCTCCTGCTGCTGCTGCTGCTGCTGCTGCTGCTGCTGCTGCTGCTGCTGCTGCTGCTGCTGCTACTACTACTACTACTATTATTATTAATAATAATAACAATACATTTGTGCAGAGTACCTGCCATGGCACTAGACTGCTGGCCTGCTTGTCTCTATATTAAAATCCCTTTGAGAAATCTCTCTTCCTTGCAATGGCCCTGGTTTCGACCCCCAGACACACAATTGTTACCAGCAAATGTTCAGATAGGTCATTCGTCCGGCGCAAACACTGATCACACCAACCCTCGAGTGTCGTTTGGCCATGAAAACCGCGGGCATCAATCGCAACATGCCACAAAAACAAGCCCTTTACCTCTCTTTATTACCCACATTATTACTACATTGCTCGGGACCTCTTTTCTCATGGTGCTCTAAGCACGATTTTAATTCACTTAATGGTAATCAATCCTTTACTGTCCCGCAAGGACCTTACTACTGCATCCCGCCCGAATACGTTTCAATGTATGACCGGAACCCACACAACGGATCCGCCCCTGCCAGTTTAATCAGTAAATTGCTGCATACTCAATAAGGGAAGTCTCCGGCGGATTTTGGCATGCGATAATTGGGGGTCACCTGGGGAGCTTGATGCCACATAGATGTTCATTCCGGCCCTTAAAAACTTGTTCAGCCAGTATTGGTTTTATGTGTCGTTGTTTGACATACAGATCCAGGCCAGTTGTGAATGAAGAGAATAACCAGTACAGTTCACGTTATGTTATGAGATGAAAGGGTCTGTAGAATTGTTGTGACAACCAGGAAAAGTTGAGGTAAGTTGTGTCATAAACCGACATCACAACATTTGGGACATTCCCATACGTGCTTCGTGCTCATCTTCAAGAACCAGCGTAGAGTCCCAATACTAATGGCGCAGGCGCTATCTGATTATGTGTCCGTCTGGCCTTTCCTCAGAGAACTGAGTGTCGGCTCTGGTCGTTCCCTGCAGCGCCATTCTCTCCAGGCACTGATGCTGCATCTGTTCATTCACACTATACAGACGACCCAAGAGGTCCCCGACCACATCTGCCTTATCGTGCACAAATACCCCATACAGTGGTGTAGATTCAGCCAATCTGTCCACCAGCACGTTTCCCAACATACCAATTTCCTCGGGAAACAGATTAATAAGATGATCCCTCTTATTTGGAGTGAATGTAAAGTGCTCTAGAATGTGACACTAAGAAGGTTTAGGGAAAGGTACTGAAGAATGTGACACCTGGAAGGTGGATTGAAAGGTACTGTAGAATGTGACACCTGGAAGGTCTAGGGAAAGGTACTGAAGAATGTGACACCAGGAAGGTGGAGTGAAAGATGCTGTTGAACGTGACACCAGAAAGGTGGAGTGAAAGGTACTGTAGAATGTGACACCAAGAAGGTTGAGTGAAAGGTACTACTGAATATGACTCCAAGAAGGTTGAGTGAAAGGTACTACTGAATGTGACTCCAAGAAGGTGGAGTGAAAGGTGCTGTTGAACGTGACACCAAGAAGGTGGAGTGAAAGGTGCTGTTGAACGTGACACCAAGAAGGTGGAGTGAAAGGTGCTGTTGAACGTGACACCAGGAATGTGGAGGGAAAGGTACTGAAGAATGTGACATCTGGAAGTTTGACTGAAAGGTACTGTAGAATGTGAACCCAGGAAGGTGGAGTGAAAGATACTATAGAATGTGACAACAGGAAGGTGGGTGAAAGGTACTTTAGAATGTGACACCTGGAAGTGGAGGGAAAGGTGCTATAGAATTTGACACCGGGAAAGGGGGGGGGGAGGTACTATAGAATGTGACAACAGGAAGGTTGAGTGAAAGGTACTGTAGAATGTGACACCAGGAAGTGGAGGGAAAGGTGCTATAGAATGTGACACCTGGAAGTGGAGGGAAAAGTACTGTAGAATGTGACACCTAGAAGTGGAGGGAAAGGTACTGCAGAATGTGACACCTGGAAGTGGAGGGAAAGGTACTGTAGAATGTGACACCTGGAAGGTGGGGTGAAAGGTACTACTGAATGTGACACCAAGAAGGTGGAGTGAAAGTTGCTGTTGAACGTGACACCAGGAAGGTGGAGTGAAAGGTACTATAGCATGTGACATCAGGAAGGTGGAGGGAAATGTACTGTAGAATGTTGTGACAACCAGGAAGATTAAATGAAAGCACTCTAGGATGTTATGACGAACAGCAAGATTAAATGAAAGTGTATAAGAAATTTTCAAACAACCTGAAAAATTAAATGACAATAACGTGACAGTGCGTCACGATTAAGAGTGCATATATGAGAAATCAACAAAAACAGCCGACAAGGAAATTGTAAATAGGTGACAGAGATCACAGGCTTCCGTTTTTGGGTACAGAGCCGGAAGTCAATAATAAATTTATTAACAATGGCGTCGAATGCACGGCAAGACAAAATAACTCTATTATAATTTACATCAAAGGTTTATATCCCCTGCATTATTTGTTTTCTTTAAATATTCATGTTTAAATAATTTGAATACTTTAATCAAGATTGGGATGATGTAGCGAAATAGGAGAGCAAGTGTCTAGTTCAGTCTCTTGACAGGCAAGTGTCTAGTTCAGTCTCTTGACAGGCAAGTGTCTAGTTCTGCCTCTTGACAGGCAAGTGTCTAGTTCAGTCTCTTGACAGGCAAGTGTCTAGTTCAGTCTCTTGACAGGCAAGTGTCTAGTTCAGTCTCTTGACAGGCAAGTGTCTAGTTCAGTCTCTTGACAGGCAAGTGTCTAGTTCAGTCTCTTGACAGGCAAGTGTCTAGTTCAGTCTCTTGACAGGCAAGTGTCTAATTCAGTTTCTTGACAGGCAAGTGTCTAGTTCAGTCTCTTGACAGGCAGATGCCTAGTTCAGTCTCTTGACAGGCAAATGTCTAGACCAATCTCTTGACAGTCAAGTGTCTAGTTCAGTCTCTTGACAGGCAAGTGTCTAGACCAATCTCTTGACGGGCAAAATCACTAACCATTATAGCACTGTGCTCCGTCTTATTTCTAGATCCTCTACTACCTTATATTTTATTCTAAATCAGATTTTCTGTAGCGGCTCTGCACTCATACATACACAAAGCCCAGGGATCGACATCTCCATAAAGCCCAGGAACTGGCAAGTACGAAACCATCGAACAGTGTCCGAGGACCGAGGCACTTGGTGCAAACCATCCCCGAATCCAAAATCGTAGCCTTTGATGGCAATTCTGGAGAGTCCCCTGATAGAATCTCCACGCCACCGTAAGACCAGCAACGGAATGAAGGATTATTGAGACTACAACTCGACATAGATCTCGTTAGCAAGGATACTTGTGTTTGTACTTGATCCCGGGGTCATCACAATACGAACGATTGTTTACATTCGTGCACGACACAGGAGAGGACTTTATATGAAATCCTGAAATGTTGTTTGCTTTTTTGTGTGTGTGAATGTATTCTAAAAGGTAAAACATGTATCATTATTCAATGTAGTCACCACTGCATTCAATGCAGGTCCTTCAGTGCCGATAAAGTCCTTGGATTCCTGTAGACAAAAAACAAACAAACATTGTCTTGGTCGCGTGTGTAACCACTCATGCACAGACCGAAAAGTCTGTCACATAAGTCACGCTTTTTTAAAAAACTTCCTGCTCCACTCATATACTTGCTGGACTGACAGGCATGCAATACCATACTGGACCCTCATTCGTCGACGAATTTCTATATGTTTCACCTCTTCACTGATCATAAACCGGAAAGCAGAACGCTGCTCCTCTTTGGTGTATGTCAAAAGTGGAGCGGCCATTTCTAAATTGTTCTATGACGTCACCATGTTCGTCTGCACTGTGATGCCACGTACTTAACACTTTTGGCATCCTTAACAAAAGCATTGACAGGTTACAAGACAATGGTTATTGTAATTTCTATTGCACTTTTAAAGTTTTCATTTGAAGCCCCGTCGAAGTGGCTCAACGCTTGCCTCCCGTACCGGTGGTCTTCAGTTCGATCTTCAAGATGATAATTTCGAATTATTAAAATCTGACCTGGGCTCCCAGGCCGTCCCAGGATAAAATGGGTACGAGGAAGAGTCTTGGGAAATAAAAAAGACGGCCTGTCCAATACCCATAACATCACTAACTGAATGTCTTTTGGTCAATAAACAAAATAGATATAGCACCGTATTACCAGTGTGCTTTAGGTGTGTGAAAGGTACCTTGACCTAAGAACAAGAAAACGTAAAAGTATTCTGTTCTCACCAACTCGTGGTGAGTTGCTAATGACTCTAATTGTCAAATCATCCTTGGTTACTCCAGTTTCGTACAGCAAACACCGTCACTGCCCATCGTGTTACTTTAAATGTTTATCTTACTTTAAGTATCTTTTAAATATCTTTACGACTTAAACACACTTTTAAGTATCTTTGTTATTTCAAACACACTTTTAAGTATATTTGTTACTTCAAACACACTTTTAAGTTTCTTTGTTACTTCAAACACACTGTCAAGTATCTTTGTTACTTCAAGCACACTTTTGAGTAACATTGTTACTTCAAACGTCTCTGTTACGTTAAAACTAAAAGG
Source organism: Cepaea nemoralis (assembly GCA_014155875.1). NCBI lineage: Eukaryota > Metazoa > Mollusca > Gastropoda > Stylommatophora > Helicidae > Cepaea > Cepaea nemoralis. Next base: position 120,470 of record JACEFZ010013748.1, read on the forward strand.
TACTTTAAATGTCCATATTGCATCACGTCTCAGTTACTTTAATTGTAGTTGTCACTTAAATGTTTCTATTATTACTTAAATGTTTCTTTTCCTTTAAATGTTTCTCTTACTTTAATTTTCTCTGCATCTCAGTTATGTTAAATGCCCTTATTGCATTACATGTTTCAGTTACTTTAGTTGAAGCATCAACAGGCGGACAGTTAGAGCATTGTTTTGCTGATCCAGCAGCTTCTGCAGCTTGTCTTGTTCTCGACAAATTGGTGTTACCTTTCCTCTGCAGTAAACTAGGCAGGTCGAGAGAGGGATCATCCTGCATGGGTAACACATGGTCTCTACCATTCAACCCAGGCTTCGCTCTATGGAGAGATTATTATACTTTCTCGAAGCACAATGTAACATTATCGTCTGTCAAGACGGTCAGGTGACAGTAGTAGTTTTTATACATTTAAATAATCTCTGCCAGCATCATCACTATATCTGGCATCATTTTGGTATTCTTTCTAAATGATAAAGCTAAACAAAGCAGCCATAATTTTCATTTTCAAGCGAGGAAAAGAACGGACACATCATGTCCAAACTAATCTACCGTGTCATGAGAAGGGGAAGGCCTCGACAGAAACTGTTACAGGAAAAATTAGAATACTGACATTTTTAATGTCGAAAAAGTTTCAGGAAATTTCAAAAGACGTGATTGTCAACTTTGATGGTGTCAACGGAAATGAGCTAGGCTTCGCCGGAAATAGGGGGAATTCTGGGTATCCAGATCATGAATCACATGACTGAGAAGGTGAAGGACTTCTTGATACGTAGATACTAAGCACAAAACTCATTTATTTCGTTACTTCAGAGGTAGCTACTTTTACATTGCAGACTGTCAAACGTTAGTTGTACCCCCTTTTATAGAAAGATACATTAAAGCCCAGTATTTATTGGCTGTTTGTCATTTACCAGGCAAGAATAACGTTCAGTAGTATGCCGTTGCTTTCTGAGCTGCCGACGCTCATACCAACTAAACAACGCAACGTTATCTGCTCCCGAATCGTATGTGGCAGGTTTCAAACCCTCAGCCTGGCGTGTAGATGAATTGTGAAACTGGGATCACTAACGTTTAAGACACAGCCGCCGACAAATGATGTACTAATGGTAGATTGTTGTTGTTGTTGCGTTCGCTGGTTTAGGCGTGTGGATTAGCTTTCCCATTTACCAGTGTCCCTCACCATCAGGCAAACCTACTCCGACGTCTGAGGTACTTGTAATTTATGTCCCCAAGTCAAGTAAGGGAAGTTAACATTTTAGTGCAACTGACCGGTGTAGGGGTTGAACCCGCTACCCCGTGGTAGTTATTTGTGTAGGATACGTTTATCTATCAAATAGTTTTAAAGAAGCAGGTTAGGCAGCCATTTCCGTCTAGAGACACATCGAAGATCAACAATGTTTTCAGATTTTGCATTAAAAATGTCCACAGACAAATGTGACATGATTGGAAGACTAAGCCCTATTGTGACATGATCGGAAGATTGGGACCTTTTGTGTCATGAATGGAAGATTGTGACCTATTATGACATGATAAGAAGGCTGGAACATATTGTGATGTGAATGGAAGGCTGGGAACTATTGTGACATGATTATACGGCTGAGACCTATTGCCGCAAGATTGGAAGACTGGCATCTAAAGTGACATGATTGGAAGACTGGGACCTATTGAGACATGATCCATCAAAAGACGTTTGATGAATTCACATTTGCATTATCTACCTGCAAAATTACATGTCAATACAAAGACCACAATTAACTGTGAAGGAATTGGCACAGTCTTAAACTGTGATCCATAATCAACAGCAATAGGTTCTTAACAAGAAACTGCCAGACGTAGATTGGTCAATGCAATACAAAAGGTACACAGCTCCAGTTACTTGCAGAGAAAAGGACAATATTTGATCTGTTGAGTTGATTTGAGCTAAGAACTGATATCATTGCACTCAGGACATTTCAGTACGCGCTCCGTCCCCTCGTTCAACAGCCAGCAAAGAGTCATACTACTAATCGTTCCCACCGCTATCTGATTAAAAGTTCTCCAGGTCTTCCCTTTCAGATTTGAGATTCTTCCAGCACCCCTGCCGATCCCCTGCAATTTCATTCTTTCCACATACGGGTTCTTAATCTGTTCCCCCAACTTCTCCACTTGGTCACACAGGAGCTCGACCACCTCTCCCTTGTCCATAGATAATCTACCACTAAGCCTATCAGCCTGTTCTTCCCCCGCACTCCACCATGGCTAGGATAACAAAATCCATACAATTCTCACAATATGTGACCTCTGAAACGAGGATAGCCATTCCACGCATAACATTCCTTTCTCAACCATGTTTGAGAACATGGATCTTTCCCGTGGTCACATTCGGATGTGAATCATGACTTCAGAAGAAACTTGGGGCGTGACATTTTGAATGTTACAGACAAATTCTTACAATGAATGAACCACCAAAAATAGATAAATAAATAAATTTTAAAAATAAATAAATAAATAAATAAATAAAATAAACGAGAAGTAGAATCTGTAAGCTGTACTAGAACACGTTAACACGTGACTAAATAGATGTTGCGGTCAAAGTCTTTGTCAGCACACAAACCAAAACCAAACACCGACACAACTACATGAAAAACTCTACATGAAAATATACTGTATATATATTTTTCTCATCCGTTTCCTTGTTGTGCACTGGACACGTGCGTGTTGGGATCCGATTGTATGATTAGAATCAACAAACAAAGTAAAGGAACATGTTTGACATGTATATTTCCTGTGTTAACAAACGGATGTGAGTCATGACTTAAGAAGAAAATCAGAGCCTTTCGGTTTACATATTACAGAAAACTTCTTAGAATATCTGGCACCAAAAAGAGACATTCGAAAGGCCTGAATTTGAAATAACCATGTCACATAAAATAATTTGACTATATTAAATGTCAGCTCCCATTCTGGATACTCGGGTTCGAATCTTCGCCAGGGTGATGACATTTTTTTCTGTAAGGGGTAAAAGAAAACCCCTAACCTGCACAGATTGCGGCGACTGTACTAGCCAGGCGGCCTTAATTCCTCAGGCTCAATACCCCGCCCTATCCTAAAACACAAGGTACTATAGGCGGTAATGACAATTTTGACAGTAGCATGGACAGAAACCGCGATGGAAGACATGTTGTCTGGAAGAAGAAGCTGAGGTCCACGAGCACGACACAGGACGAGGACATCGCCGACACCTTGTAGATGGCAACAGACAAGGAACTAGCAGAGAATCGAGAGTCGATCGGGCAGGCCGTGAGGAGAGGAAAGCTCTGCCAATGACCTGACGCAAGGTGATGGGCGATGGTGAGCTAATCCCAAGACAGAAGTGGGGTGTGAAGTGTTAGACATAACATATAGGCCATGGCATAATGAGATGAGATGACATGTTCCCTTTTTGTCGATTTTACTTCCCAAACAGATCCTAGTAGATTCTGAATTGTTGTTGTTGTTGTTGTTGTTGTTGTTGTTGCATGTTGCTCATGTTTGTGAGGTTGCTTGTATCCCTGAGGTGTACTGAGAGGAACACAGAATCCTGCCGTTGTTGGGGATTGAACCCAAACCATTATCTTGGGAGGCAAGCGAACTAACCTGTACACTACCGTCGCAACTTATGTACGAGTATTATTGTAACCATAGCTTCAGACAGACAGACAGGCAAACAGATATTCTTATAAACATACAGATAAACAGACAGACCAACCGATCTACGGACGGACAGACGGGCGGACGGTCGGACGAACAGGCGGACGGACGGACGGACGACGGTAGGACAGACGGACGGACAGACACTTCTATATAGACAAATCCACGTCTCAGTCAACCCTTTGACTACTTCCTCCTAGATTAAACAAGAAACAATTTTACCAACATATCTTCCAGCCCAAGACACTCCGGCAACATTCTCCTTCATTATACATCTATCCCTACCATCATCATTATCATCGTCAGAGGAAACATCTACTGGGTGGAGCCGAGGGACTGTAATTACCGTCAGTACTAATCTAGATCAATATTGATCTTCAGAAACCTGTGTCGCCGATGGCCTGATTGCGTGTGTCTGGTTGGTATATACTTTCACTTCTTGGCAGTCACAGGGAAGAAATCTGGCCGCTGTTTGATGCTGGGCGACGCGACTGAGATGGTTGCTGGTATTCTGTGTTATTGTTGTATTGTAAGGATGGCGTTTTACACAGGGCTAATTTGGATTCAGTTGATTTTTCTATTGAAAATTCCAGGAAGTTGGATTTCCGCTGTTAAATGACGTGATAAGATATTGACTCATCGGTTCTTCTCCTCCTCCTCCTCTTCCTTCTCCTTTTTCTCCTCCACTTCCTTCACCACCACACCATCCTTCCTCTCCTCCTCCTCCTCCTCCTTCTTCTTCTTCTTCTTCTTCTTCTTCTTCTTCTTCTTCTTCTTCTTCTTCTTCTTCTTCTTCTTCTTCTTCTTCTTCCTCCTCCTCCTCCTAATCCCTCTCATCCAATGACCTCTATTCTTCTTTCTCTTGTTCTTCTTCTTCCTCTTCTTCTACTCCTCCTGCTGCACAGGATGTTCATTTAACAACCTCGATGTCGTTATCCAAAAAGAAGAAGAAGACAGATGAGAAAAACAGTTGGAAGAGGAAGAGGATTAAGAGGAGGAGAGAATCTGAAAAAGAATAAAATAACATGAAGAAGAAGAAGAAGAAGAAGAAGAAGAAGAAGAAGAAGAAGAAGAAGAAGAAGAAGAAGAAGAAGAAGAAGAAGAAGAAGAACTACATAAATCAGCAACAGAACAAAACCAAGAAAAAGCAGATACAGAAAACACCAGGATGTCACTGCACCTGCAAGCAACAATCAGATAAACAAATATGCTTGAAAGAAAGTTGCACATGTCTCACTGACACCTGACGGTCTTGTCTACCGCCTAGCTCAAATCTGTGACATGAGTTAGAACGCCCTCCCCATGTACACAGAATTTATCTGAAGTGTACATGTTAGTTGCTTCTTAAAATATCTTCTTCTCCTTCTTGTTCTTTTTTTTTTGCTTTTCAAGATTTCTTCTTCGTCTTTATAATTATTTTCTACTTCTTGTTCGTTGAAAAACAAAATGAAGACAGAGAAGGGGGAAGAGAAAAAGGAGGGGAAGAGGATAATAATAATAATAATAATAATAATAATAATAATAATAATAATAATAATAATAATAATAATAATAATAAGAAGAAGAAGAAGAAGAAGAAGAAGAAGAAGAAGAAGAAGATGATGATGATGATGATGATGATGATGATGATGATGATGATGATGATGATGATGATGATGATGATGATGATGATGATGATGATGATGATGATGATGATGATGAGGAAGGTGAGAAAAAGAACGACGAAAAAGAGGAAAAACATAGAAAGAGAAGAATGAGACGAAGACGACGATGAAGAAGAAGAAAAGCCTTGAAAACCGTTTCAACACCCATCCCATGCACACAGAATTTATCTATATTGTACTTGTTTGATGCTCTCTCAAAATAGATAACAAGTTTTTCCTGCTAACGTCCTGGAGTTTGGCCAACTTCTTTTACGTGGTGGAGTTCCATACTGTTGATATATTTTCTGGAATTTGTTACAGTAAAGCATTTTGTTTATGTTTATTTTATTCATTATAAATGCCTATGTTGTGAGGCGTGGCTGTGAAATCCTTGCGAGGAATTAAACTTAGTTAACTCCAGATGTAAAAATGCTACATATTTATACTAAATAGCGTTTGTAACACCGGGAATTTTTAACTTGGACTTCTAGTAACAAAATTTCCACTAGGCTCTGGGTAGTAAGATCGGACGCCCGTGTGTATTGTTGCGCATGTAAAAAATTCACGGCGCTGCCAGGGCAAAATTTCGAGTTAAAAATCTACCCAAAGTATTTCAGGACTCTCGCCGGTGCTACGGAGTTCGTGCACTGAGCTGAGATTCTCCAGACTCAGGCTTGAGTTAGGAGTACAACGGAGCACTTATGGGTTACACCCGTGTGCCGTGATGTTGATCCGTCGATTAAACTAAACTATACTAGCGTTTGTAACATAACTTACTGAATGAATTACTCCTACACGGGCAGCCTCGGTGGCGTCGGTGGTTAGAGACTAGCCGACTCGCCGGGTAGTAATGTGTTCCTTCGACTTCTGCAATGTCAAATATTGATTTTGGCTTCCTGGTAAACCCAACCTAAAACGTGCACCTGAAAATTTATTGGGAAATAAAGGCGGCCGATCTGATACTGATCATATCCCCCACCTAGTGCCGATTGGTCTACACAAATAGTGGTCCAGCAGCAGGTGTGCAGAGCACTTTGAGGCGGGCGAAGGGTTCTCTACTGACTTGCTCCTACTTGAGAAGGTGTAGAGGCTACAAGGCAGAGATGTATGACGTCAAAACAATACAATCAAATACAGTGATATCTCGGTTGTCCAATGATTCCAATGAAAACATTCGGCGAAATCCGACACGGACGAAAACCGAGGCATTTATTTCCATACGAATCAATGTAATTCTGATTAATTCGTTCTAAACACTTCAAAATACATACCAATAATACATTTTATAGAGAATAAATATAGTGTTTATTACTAAAAACAATAAGAAATTAATATAAAATGAATATAAAAGACTTATCTAAAGAATAACAAAACATTACACATGGCATTCGCCTTTCATCAGACTCTTCTTGGCGTATGGAAGACGGCAATGCGGGGAGAGAGAGAGGTGCTGATATTATTTGGAAGGGAAATTTCCAGGGATTTCCATCGGACATAATTTACATTGAGTGGTAATTTATGCATGTCTCATCCCATCTCGTCCCATGGGACTTTCCCATGGGATTCCCATGGGAATAACATTCCTATGGCCAAGCCTGCCAGGCTTGGCCATGGGACATGTTTTTCTGTCCCATCCAATGGTAATTTATGCCTGCCCTATCCAGTCCCATCTTATCCCTGCACTCTTCAGAGAATCCCCCTTTTTTCTCATGGGATTCCCATGGCCAAGCCTAGGAATTTCCCTCCATAAGGATCCTTGGGTATCAAGGTTTTATCTGGGATCAATTCTCTACTTGGTCTTTTGTCACTAGGACAAGTTACTGAGTCAGTGGACCCATGTCGCACAAGAAAGCTGTACAGAAAGGTCTGTTCCTGCCGCCTTTTTAAGATTTACATAAAATGGGGCAAGACATTATCATTCAACAAGTTGCAGACACGACCTGCAACAGCTTTGTCTGCCTGATTTTTCTTCACAAACCCTTGTACTTTACTCCACATGGAGAAGATGTCTTTAATCTACGAAGAAGGCACATTCTCCCCTGTCTCTTCATCCTCATCTGAAACAACTTCTTCATCTGCCGAAATCAATTAAACAATAAATGCACAAAACACCGGAAAGCAATGTAATTGTTTCATTATACGTGCGAGGTGATGCTCACATAAATAGAAACAACGCCAAACTGAACAGAAGAACACGTGAGTCCATTTGTGTTCGCAAAATTAGCAACGAAGTAACGTGTGGCACGCCGACGAAATCCGAGGCAACCAACGAAAACCCAAACACATTTTTAGCGGGAAAAAAAATCGACGAAAACAGAAATCGATGATAATCGAAATCAGTGATAACCGAGGTATCACTATACATGGAGCATGCGTGGGAACTTTTCCCCAGGACATTCTGGTGTGTTGGGAAACAACCAGGAGTAAAATTGGCTGTGTATTTATTGTGTATTGGGGCATGCAAAAAGTTTCTAGGCACAGGTGAAACAGTAGAGCTATCAAATCATAGAGAGAGAGAAATGTCATTCATAGCGAAGTTGTGGACCTAATGGTATATAAAGATGCAGAAAAGGTAATAAGCAGGGAAGCAGGGAGTTCTTGATAATACTTAGGAACATATAGAATTACACAAGTGGGGAGAAAACATGAAGAAATACGAAAACAGTTTATAATAGACTACAACCATTTATTTCCTAGTTGTTCTGCAGAATAGAAAGACTGACGACATGACATAATCACTAAAATAAGGATGACGGTGATAATTACACACAGATTCTTAAGTATCCAGAAGTAAGGAAACGGAGAGAGAGAGAGAGAGAGAGAGAGAGAGAGAGAGAGAGAGAGAGAGAGAGAGAGAGAGAGAGAGAGAGAGAGAGAGAGAGAGAGAGAGAGAGAGAGGATAACAAAGGTTAGGAAGAGCTTAGCGTAAGTTGAAAATATGGGTTTAAAAGGGACATACAAAAGTTAGTTGCGTATCCTTTGCAGGACGTAGCAGTCAAGTGTAGTATTTATTTAGCTGTTTGTGATTTCTGGGCAAGTTTACATTCAGTAGTTTGCCATTACTTTCTTAACGATCGGCACTCATACCTGTGTATGGAAAGCACCGCAAGGCGGTCTGCTTCCTAATCGACCGCAGCTGTTCTATATATAGAAGGAGAATTCAAATCACCTGGAGAAAACAATAGAAGCAGTGATTACTAATATAAGGAACAAAAGTTAGTAAGGACTTAGTGTGAATTGAAAAAACAGATATTTGAAAGGCATAAGGCTCTACGTCATTTCACCGGGTGTTATCCAATTAGGCTAGGTCTCTAACGCAGGCCAGAGTGCCTAAAGCATCCCACAAAGCACCAACTCCAGCGACGACCCCCAGAAATCTCTGAGAAAATTGCATTCGTGAATCGAGCGATGTAGTCAGGAATCGAACCCACAACCTTCGGAAGCGCTAGTCTGACGGGGGAAACCACTCGGCCACAGAGGCTTCTAGCGCGAGTTGATTGAGGGCCTTTGCTCCACTGGGGGATTACACTTAGCAGCCGCTAGAAGGGGAAGAACGCCTCCATGTAGACTAACTCCATATCTTCTCTACATGTATCGGCCCCTGTTGTTAATGTTACTTGTTGTTGATGAAGACCTGTCTCGTCCAACACCTTTCATTATTGTTATTATATTCTTGTTATACGGAAGGGAATAAACACACATACTGATATGTGCCATCGGATATCGCAATTTGTAGAGAAGCATGATAGTCCACGACAGCCGGCAAGGCGCTGAGTGATGATGATGATGATTCTTGTAACTCAGCGTCTGTGGCTTAGAGGTCATTACCTCAGTTTCGCAATTCCGCACACAAGCTTCAATGTCAGCTGCAGGCGATTTGGAGCAGACCTCTTTGCTTTGATTTTCACAATGGTATAAGCATCAGCTGTTCGGAAAGCCATGGCAAACTATTGAGCATAAACTTGCCTATAATATAATAAACATCTCCAAAATGCTGAGGTTGATTGTGGCATCCTAAAACTAGTCACGCAACTAACGTTTGTATTACAGTACAACTAACCCTAAACATTTCTTGTCCTTCATTTCATGACTGGCACATTCACGTATTTACGGATTATTTACAGTTAACCCTGTTAGAATAGAAGGGAAAATGTTTACCCAAGTGAGTGAAGTTGAATACTTAGGCACAATTATAACAGCAGATGGAAGATGCACAACTGAGATTAAAAGTAGAATATAACAAGCAAATCTTGCATTTCCAGAAAATGAAAAATATTTTGTGCAATAAATCACTATAATTAGATTAGATAGAGAGTGCTTAAAAGTTGTATAGAATATGGTGTGCTGTATGACAGTGAGTCATGGAGCGTTAATGGATAACTTAGGGAGAGATTGGAAGCAACAGAGATGTGTTTCCTGGGACGCATTGTGCTGAATTCCTTGGACTGCCAGAGTAACTATAACAACGATTGCAGTGGAAGATGCGAATGAAAGTAGAACATTATATACACATATAAGAAGAAGACAAACGGATTTCTTTGAACAGAGAGGCATTGGAGACCACTGTCAAGACTCGAAATATCAAGGAGAATTGAAACAGAGGCAGACCAATAGAAATGATGCTGGAAGGACTGAGACGGTGGCTTGGAGGAATATCAGCAGCAGAGTTGATCCAGAACACCAAAGGCTGTAACCTGTGGAGAGACAGTGAATCCCTACGACAACTGACAGGTCAATTATGATGATGATGATGATGATGTTGGTGCTGCTGATGATAATGATGCTGCTGATGATAATAATGATGATGACGATGATGATGTTTTTTTGGTGCTCGCTCGCTTTGAACTCAAGCGTAGTCCATACACACTACTTCTAGTATTGCTGGACTGAATTTTGCGTGTGGATTTGCTTTACCTATTAACAGTGTCCCTCGCCATCAGGCGAACCCACTCCGACTTCAGATGTGCTTGTAATTTACGTCCTAAGTCACGGATGATAAGTCAACATTTTAGTCCAACTGTCGGATGTAGGGGTTGAACCCCTTACCTCGGCTTCAGCACACCGGATGTTTAAGGATACGCGTCCTTATCCATTCGGCCATGCTGAGCTACATTTGCCGATGATGATGATGACTTTGATGACGATGATGCTTCTACTGATGATGATGATGATGACGATGGTGGTGGTGATGATGATGATGATGATGATGATGATGATGATGATGATGATGGTGGTGGTGATGGTGGTGGTGGTGGTGATGGTGGTGGTGGTGGTGGTGGTGGTGGTGGTGATGATGATGATGATGATGATGATGATGATGATGATGATGATGATGATGACGATGATGATGATGATGATGAATCCTGCTAGGTTTGTTAAGAAAGTTAGCTATTGAAGGCCTTGCCTTCGAGATCATGACACCCTGGCGGCGCATAGATCCTCAAAGGAACAGAAACTATGTGTGATGGCTGCTGCATGGGAGGACAGAGCATGCATGGGAATGCCCAATGTGCAATGACGTCGTTTCACATTACATGAATAACATAACAGCATAACATAACATAACACAACACAACACAACACAACACAACACAACATAACATAACATAACATAACATAACATGTTATTTAGTCGTTAGTCACGGTTCCAACTTCACAGAAAATAGTCACCCAAATAATACTCCGATACTGTGCCACTGAATATCACACAATATGCTCCTCACTGTCCCATGTGAAAAGCGAACAGACAGAAGTCCCGAAAAATCAACATCACACACGGGCACACTAATGCATAATGCCGCTGCCAGAATGCCAACACAACAGTCCGCCACGAAATTTACAGGTTATCGTCGATGGAAGCGGCAGTAACTAGAAAAGCAACAGTTTCACTTACATTACTGCATAATGCAAAACCAACTAGTTCAGCAATTGGCCACCGCCATTTTCTGAACATGCAGTTAATAATACAGACAACCCAGGACAGATGTAAAAGCACTCCACACGATAACCACAACTCACAGTGTCGCTACACGCACTTAACTCAGTTGCTAGGCGACGGAACCATATAACATAACACATAACAGCAGATGTTGACATCGGTCGGCAGACTATCCCTGTTATATCCGCCATAGTTTACACGTGAAATAATGACTACTCAGCTTCTGGCATGGATAAGTTCAGATTGTCATACGCTTCCAGAAGTACGGCGTTAAGTTTGACACGCGGGATTATCTGTGTGGAGAGTGCATCTCAGGCGGCATCTCCAGATTTGTAAGGACACCATCCCAGGCATTAGCCACAATCAAATGTGACAGGTGGAAATAGGCTGGATTATACACAACGAACATGATAGATGGCTGCGCTCTCAACTCCCTGTCAAGGTGAAAGGTGGTTTAACTCTTTGTGTGTGCGCTACAGGGCCGCATTTTCTTAAGCTGACGTTTTGGGAGTATATTTTGGTAATTATTCTTGGGAGTAACTTGAAGGAGATTCTTTAGATTAACTTTAAATTGAATATTCCATCACAGATAAACACATATATTTTTTTTAATTTGCATGTCCCTCACAGGACGTAGCAGTCCACCCCAGCATTTTGGCTGTTCGTGATTCCTGGGCAAGTTTCACGTTCAGTAGTTTGCCATTGCTTTCTGACCGACCGGCACCTTTACCTTTTTCGAAAAAAAACCTCGTACCGCTGTAATCATATAGATTACCGAGAAGTAAATATTCAACATAATCTTATAGCAGTCTCAGCTAATGGAGCAACTCTGTGGAGTATAGAAAATCTGGAGCAGTTTCTCTTCCTCTTCCTTACTCTCTTTATCCTTTTTCTTTTTCCTTTGTTTCTCTCCTTCTCTCCGACTCCTTTTCCTCTACGATTACCGCCGCTTCTTCTTCGTATTTCTCTCCTCCTCTTCCTTCTCCTCTTCCTCTACTTCTACCTCTGCTTCGTCTTCTTGTTTGTCCGCTTTTTCTTTTTCTTTCTCTGCTTCTTCTTCTCCGTCTTCGCCTCCTTCTCGTCATCTTCTCTCTTCTTTCTTCCCTCCTCCTTCTTCGTCCTCCTTTATCTTCCTCTGTTCTTTTCCTCATACTTCTTCTATTTATTTCTCTTCCTCCGCCTCTTCTTCTACGTCTTCCTCTGCTTCGTCTTCTTGTTCGTCCTCTTTCTCTCCTATGGTTTCTTCTTCTTCGTCTTCACCTGCCTCTCGTCATCTTCTTCCTTCGCCTTCCTCCGTACCTTGTTCCTTTTTTTCTTCCTCTTCCTCCTTCGTCTTCTTCTTCTCACTCTTCTTCTTATCCATCTTCTTCATCATCTTCTAGTGCCCTGTCTGCAGCAGCAATTAACGATCATAACTATCTATGTCTTTTATTGCGTAACTGGCTGACTGGCACCTGGCTGGCACTCGATAGTTTGTTCAATTGTGCTTCAAAAAAGGCACAACAACTATTCCTCTCCAAAGCACAAAGCCCCGGCTGAATGTGTGTCCGAACATGCTCTTGTCCATCTTGTCACATAGTAACAGGTTGCAGAAGCTGGAAAATTCTACAAGAAGCCAGTTGCTTAAGCTACACGTTTTCGTAAGGGTATTTAAGGTACAAAGGGTTGATAGTGTTTGTTGAGCTGGGATATTGTTGTTGACCAGAGAAGACTACTGGATATAGGCAAAAGTGGGCAGTTTGGTTAGAACTTTAACGGCGAACATAGGCACCAAAACCAACTGTAGAATGTACCCAGTTATTAGTGGCTATAATATGATGGAAATAACGCTCATACTTCAATATGTCACGGATGTCATGTTGGCTGTCATTGTTGTGTTGGAATCAACAGTGCACTACTCAGTTTAATATCACATTAATAAAGACTGAAACAATAAAACTTTGGGAGTCCATTTTTTGGTTAACCGTGGCCAACCACGGGTCATTCATAGTAGCTGATGTTACTTGCCACCTCAGGGACGCAGAGGTGTTTCCAAGGCACCAGGGCTGGGTTATATACTGGCCAAGACCTATTGACTCGTCCTCGCCGAGCGTCCTGGGCAACAAGTCCCTTTGGGGTCCTGGCTAAAGTCAGTAGGATCGTGGATTCTTCCGAAGACGGAGAGGGTCTGCCTGCACGGCGAGGAACCACCAGTCTGCACACCAATAAGTCAGACATGGGACAACGGATACTCACGCAAACCTCAGGTCCGGTATGACATCACACTGATGTTGGATAACGGGATGTCGTCATCCGACATACAGGACTTCATGCTGGAGTTCACAGCCAGCGAACACAAGCAAGCAAGCAACTTGAAACCTCACACTGTGGTTGTCTTTCGTGTAGTGGCTGATTATGCTTGCAAGAGCAGTATTATCCCTTAGACTGAGCAACGAACAAACGACGAACGATCTTTATTCTCAAAGGGTTAAAAATTGGGCATTTTCACACAGCTTATAGAAACCATCTGTGATACAGCTGAGGCTGGTAATGTTTTCCCCGCGGCTTTTAGCTACTTCCTTGACAACAGCCTCCAACTCCATTCCCAGAGCAATAGAATGAAATGTTTGGTCGAAGTAGCCCCAGACACAAGTCACCTTACTTCTTGTACAAATGTCACATAATGCGAGCTTGTCAAGTGTACAAATGTCACATTATGTGAACGAGTCACTTGTGAATACATGACGGCATCTGTCTGCCATCTTGAGTAGTCGCCGTGTATTTCGGCCGTTCGATGCAATTTTCAAAGTGGTCGGTAAATCTGACATTTTAAGTGGGCCTATATATTTCAGGCTTGAAGTGTGGCTTTTTTCTAAGTAGAATCTTTGCATGGAGTGGGAGGAGAAGTATAGACGAAGGTGTGTGTGAGTTTCTGTGTCTGTGTGTGTGGCGGGAGATGCATTAGATATCTTAAAGCGACAAATAAAATATAAACTGAAAATTATTCATATCATGTTGCTCGTTCTTATATAGGGCTTTACTACTGTCCTGTCTTCCTTTGTCTAAGTTGTTCCTCTGTGTCGTGTTTTCTTATATCATTTTATTTCATTCCTTCTTGTCTTTATTCATTTATTTTTTCACTTCCTCTGCTACATCTCCGCTCTTCGTTCTCATATTCATCTCCGCCCACTTCGTGTCCTCCTCGTTCTTGGTCTTCCTCTGTTTTCCTCTTCTTCCTCCTCGTCCTCCACCCCGTCGTCCTCTTGCTCCTCCTCCTTCTTCTTCTTCGTTAATTATGTTATCTCTACCTTCTTATTCATTTACTATTTTTATTTCTCATAATGTCGCCAAGGAAGAGGAAAACTAACATAAGAATAACGATGACCTGGAAGCACATACTCACACCCACACATACATACACACACGTAGTCACACGCACACACGCGCACGGACACACCTAATTAAACTAACCGCCCCACGCATGATCTTCCATATTAGCTCCAGAAAGTCCACGAATTCAACAGAGGACAAGAAGCACGACCCTCCACAAGACATTCCAGACGATTCTCATGAAGCTCCTTCCGACAACCCCCCAGTTATGAAAAGTGGTGTCGCGTGTCAAGAGTGATTTAGCACGACGCTTTTTCCAAGATTACAGGAAACATACCCAATTGAAATCTGGAACGGCCGGCTCCAACACAAAGGTCATATGTTGAATACAGCCAGGCAGTTAAGTGGTCTCTTTGCTGGAGTTAGGACACTTATCCCTAAAATAAGACCCGGACTTAGTGTCAATTAATGCCAGATTTCCTTTGGGGTCGTCAAAAATACCCAGCCGGGTTTATTTATTGCCTGGTGTTTAATGTAATTTGGTTGAATATCACTCAGCAGTGAAGGATGATGTGGTGAGTGGTGGGTCGTGACCTAGATACATGAACCCGTGTTATTTCATTTTAAGTATGGGTATTTCAGAGCATTTGCCGTCTTCGTCTTAAAGGTCTGCTGCAAACGATCTCCAGCGCTCTAGGTGGCTTGAATTCACGGCGCATTCAGAAATGTTATTTTTTGCTGTATGTTTAGTAACACAATAATATATTGTCCTTCCATTCTTTGCACTTGCTCGCTTTGAACTCAGGTGTAGTCCATACACTTGTTACTACTTCTAAGTGCACTGGACTGATCTGAGCGTGTGGATTAGCTTGCCCTTTTACCAGTGTTCCTCACCATCAAGTGAACCCACCCCGACTTCAGCGGTACTTGTAATTTACGTCCCCCAAGTCAAGAGTAAGTCACCATTTAAGTCCAACTGACTGTTGTAGAGGTTGAACCCGCTACACCGGTATCAGCACACTGGAAGTTTAATAGCGAGTGTTCTTGCCCATTCTGCCATGGTGACCTCCGTCCTTCCATTAAAATCTGTGTTTTAATCTCTCAAGTGTTTTTCCGCTATCAAACAAGTTTATGTCCATTTCAACAGCTCTGACCATCTAGATGGCGCGGACATTTCTGTCACTGTTTTACAATCATGCTCTCGTGTTTACGTCGCCCATATTATCTCAGAAAAACGTTTCATTCACAGTTTATGTGATCTCTGTCCAATAGGCATTACTATTCAGCTTTCTTTAACATATTCGATGCCCAAACTAAAAGTTCGGTTGAACCTAAGAACATGTATGGCGGGAAATTGGAAGTAGCGGTGTTTCACAGTTATGACTAAAATGTTGTTAACACGGTAGCAGACATGTTGTATTATATATCAAATTAAAGGGGGTTACATGGAGAAAACTACTGTACATAAGTCCGTGGCAGATACGGGAAGTCGGTTAAGACGATTGATCATCCCATGGCATTTAATCAGTTAATCTGACAGATATATGCATTTGTTTTCCATCTTTTTCCGTGTGAATTTTGTGCACATGTTTGTTTCAAGACAACGTATTTCCCTTCGTGAATGTAAATACAGAAGCCTCAAACAATATTCTGCACTATTTATTGCCTGGTATATTTCACTGTATCCTGCCAGGTGTATACTGCAGAGTTATATATCATTTGAAGTGAATAATTGGATAATACATGATCTAAAACAATTAAAACACATATTCACAAGTACTATTCGAATGTGGAACATCTGTTATCTATGATAACACCATATTTGTTAGTCTGTTAACACCAACTATCTCGTTCAGCTGTTTCGGACAATTCCCACACTTGCCATACTGGTGATGCCACTTCGTTCGAACATGTGGATTACTTTACGATTGTCATTTTTCAGTTTTCCAGCTAAGTATTCTGTCTTTCTATATCGTTTTCTTTTTATGTTTTTATTTTAAATGTTGTTTTGGTCCCTGATGTAAACTTTTATCGAAACGTGTGCACGTATCTGTGTATGTCTATCCTCCTGTCCAGCTTGCTAGTTATAATCTGCGATACTTCGTGATAAACTACATAAGCTTCGTTTCTCTGCGTCATCACTATGTCCTTGTGGATTAACCAAACAAACTGCTGCAGGAGTGCGCTCTTTACTACAACTATCGCCATCCAAACATACCTATATCCGCAAACAGACAGATAATAAATAACGTATTTACACGAATTCTATGCTACTAATATCAAACTTGAACATTATTAAAGTCACACTTACGAAAAATAGCACATGTGAGATGAGAAGCTTGAGGAGAGATATCAACTTAACTACCCAAGACGAAATAAGAAATGCTGTTATCAGACAGACAGTGGGATCAACACTTTGCACCACGTTTATTTAAAGACAGAAGATCAAATGGCTTAGCCATATCATTTGAATGCAACACCATCGATAACCAGCACTGGCCCTACACCAAAGAAGATCTGCTCGAGAAGAAACTGGACTGACAAAATTAAAGATATTGTACAATCACACGGATTTACGCTATCCAGTGTCACCCATCGGGCGCTGGAGTGTCAATTATTCTTCCCAACGAAGGCTTCGCGGCAAAAGTGGAAGATGATGATGATGATGATGATGATGATGATGATGATGATGATGATGATGATGATGACGATGATGATGATGATGATTACCGCATGCTGGGAAACGTATACTGGTCCCTGAATCGCCATTTTTTATTTATTTGTTTTTTATTTTTGCATTCGCTCTCTTTGAACTCAAGCGCCAGCTGGCAAACAATGCACCAATGCAAGCAGGAAGAAGCATGGGCAGGGCGGATTTCCTCAAAGCAGTGCGGACCCAGCTGGCAGATAGGGTCAATCTCTGGCGCTAGTTGGATTATACGACTTGAGAGTGAAACCTAGCCAAGTATGTCGTTGATGTCGTCGAGGGCGAGAGAGAATACGTTACAACCAACTCTTCAAGGGAACAGTGAGTCAGATACTTTGAGATGTCTGCTGCATTGGAGGACTGAGCACGTATGGGAATAACCGAATGGTGCGGGGATGTCGACCGTGACAACATAACAATTCATACCATAACATAAAATGACATAACATAACATATAACAAAATATAACATGACATTACATAATATAACATGACATAACATAACATAACATAACACGAGACCTTTTATGAAGTTGTGTTGGTTATTATTTAACAGAAGCGACGTTACTGCCCTCGAGACACGTCAGTAAGTGAACTGTCTCCCGCACTAGGTATGGAAGTGTATGTGTACCAGCTACCCGTTACCCACAAGTAATGAGACAGGTGGTAGTCTTGCAGAATATGCTCAAGTGTCTTTTTATCCCAACCCCGGGTGCAAAGATGTGACGGGATGACGAAGATGACGATGATGATAAAGATGGTGACGATGACGGTAAGATGACATTTTACAACATTTTATGTCCTCTGCATGCGATCAATCCCAATCCCAAGTTAATGTACTATGCAGTTTTACTTTCAGTAGTTTGCCATTGCTTTCTAAACGCGAAGTGAACTTTAAAAAAAGTTTAAAAGTCGAGAGAATTGACTTCATTGCACCGGGTTGGGTGTAATCCCATATGGCTCGGTCTCTTTCTGCAGGGCAGCCCACTGACAGCGTCGTACAAAGCACGAACTCCGTAGCTCCAGCAACGAACCCCAGGAGTCTCCGAGAAAAATGCACTCGTGAACCGAAAGACGTAGCCCGAAATCGAACCCACGACCTTTGTAGCGCGAGGCAGAAGGTTTGACCACTTCGCCACGGAGACTGACCGGCATGTGGACTGAACTCACAACCGCGCAGTTAGCGTACAGGAAGTTTTAAAGCAAGCGCTTCATGATGAAGCACACATTAGAAATGTACCTAAACATTGAAAAAAAGCTACTCAACTTCTAACTACGAAACTCATAACCATGTCTTCTGCAAGCTATTCGTGCCGGACAAGGACCATGTCAAACTAAAATTTCATATAAACATGGAAGATGCCTTTTCTATGGAAACTCCCAAAATAATACGCATTTTTGTCTCTCTATAAATCGGGGTAAATGAATCACAAAATCGGAAAATATTATAAAGGAATGGGAAACTCACAACAAATATCAATGAAAGAAAAATATAATGAGGTAAGTTGTTAGATTTCCTTATCGAATACATGCTAACGAACTCGGAGCTCACGGACGTAGATTGCAAATTGCCTCAATTTCACACGGTGGTGGGTAAGTTTTAGCCCTCGTTATTTCGCCTCGTGTCAAGCAAACCCTGGCACTTTTCTTGTAGGCTGTAGGCTGGATTAAGCCCTCTTTCTACAGATGCATAAGTCCCGGCTGCAGCTGGTTGAATCCAGCTGGTTTTGATGATGATATTAGAATATTCTGCTTGGCGTTGGCGTGGTTGAGACATAGGGCGATTGAAGTCATAGCGATATCAAAGAAATAGATGAGAGTAGTCACCGCTGCAGCAGGATATAACAATACAAAATAAAAACAGTTAGATATGTGTGACTGCGAAAAAGTGAGTGATAATAAACACAGACCCAATGTGCGTACCTTACAACGAACGCAAATCTGTAGTAAAGTATGAACACTATGTCTGTGTTTTATTAACTCTCACGTTTTCGTAGGAGTCACGATTTTCTGTTTTCATTTTTTTATTCAAAGACACAGATCGTGTCTAAATAGTTTAGTTTAGTTTAGTCGATGGATCAACATCACGGCACACGGGTGTAACCCATAAGTGCTCCGATCTCCTCCTAACTCAAACCTGAGTCTGGAGAAACTCAGCTCAGTGCACGAACTCCGTAGCACCGGCGAGGATCCTTAAATACTTGGGTAGATTTTTAACTTGAAATTTTGCCCTGGCAGCGCCGTTAGGCTACTCTTTTTCGATTTTCAACTGCCAAGGGATTTTTTCCGTGCGCAACAATATACACGGGCGTCCGATTTCACTACCCAGAGACCAGTGGAAATTTTATTACTAGAAGTCCACGTGAAAAGATCCCGGTCATTACCGGGGCAGCACTCAGAGTCGGACACCATACCTCGAGACCACGCAGCCCCCTTAGATCGTGTCTAAATCAACAATTAAAGTAAATGATGTTTAATTTGGGGGACAGTGCAGAAATTCAAACATCTAGGCGCATGGATAACATCAGATGGAAGATGCTCCACGGAGATAAAGAACATATTATGACAAGTAAAAACTGCATTCTTTTAAATGAAGACCATTGTAAGCAATAAGTTCATGTCTTTGGAAATTAGAAAAAGAATTGTTGCCCGTTACATAGACCCAGTTCTAACATACGGCTGCCAATTGTGGACAATTGGTAAACAGGTTAAACAAATCTATGGAGGCTTTCCCATCGATCCAATATGTAAAAAAAGAAAAAACTGTCCACCTCTTTCAATCTGCTGTAGTAAGTAGCGTTGGTTATAGTTGTGGTGGTTCGGTGTGCTGGTTTAGTTTCTCTCGTCTTCTGTGTGTTAGCGGACTTTTTGGTTTAGCAGAGTTCATGCCCGTGACGTGAGCAGGGGAGGGGGGGGGGGGGGGAATGGGTTCTCCTTTGTGTCCGTTTCTTCCTGCTTTTCCGTTTGTCAATGATGGCTCCTAGCTCGTCAGAAGAATGCTGAAAATTCCTTAGACAACCAAAATGAATAATCTGGACATTTTGTGTGTGTGGGGGGGGGGGGGAGGAGGAGGTGGGGTGGAGGGGGGATGATGAGTCGCAAATAAAACTTATCACAAACACTAGAAACAGGCAGTCTTTGTATTCTGACCAAATTATGAGAAGACACAAACTGGAAAACTGGAACATGTTGTAACAGCCGGAAAGATGTGTGGAAAGAGAGACAGAGGAAGACAGCGAAAGAAAGTTCTTGATAGTCTCAGTGTAATGGTATGAAAGGGGCCAGCACACGAATTGATTGATACATGCCGTTGGAGATCGCAAGATGTGCAGACGCATGATCGTCCACGCCAGTAGGCAACGCACTTGATGATGACATAGTAACAGGTGGTCTTGTTAGCATAGTTGTTAGTCTAGGTGTGTTTTGTGATAGTTGTGATTAGCATAGTTGTTAGTCCACATGTATTTTGTGGTGATCGTGAGTTTTCTGTTTTTTAATTACAAATTCAACTTTCACAAGAAATCAAAGACACCACCAGCCCTACATGTACAATTGCAACCTATTTGAGCACTAGCTCAGTACAGACCACATGCTGCATTTAAAATAATAATAATAATAATAATAATAATAATTATTATTATTATTATTATTAATTATTATTATTATTATTATTATTATTATCTAAGGACAACTATTATAATGGACATTCACCCAACTGTGGAAAGATACATCCACCTTAACTAATTACAAGGGGAAGTCAATAAATAAGTCACACATAGCTGTAGAAAAATAACTAAATATGATAACACCTTTAAACTAGTTAATTTTTATACAAACATTGTCCCTTTATTTCTCAACATAATTTCCACCAACATTGATGCACTTATTCCATCGTTTTATTAGTCCTCCCAAACCGGTAGCGTAGATCTGCGTGCTCTGTTTTCTAAACCACGTTTTCACTTCACATTAAACTTCGGCGTCATTCACGAAATGTCTCCCGAAGTGGACCAAAAAGATAGAAATCGCTACAAAGACTATCGTTACTCGCCTGTCGCCTCTAATCATCTTCTCCACCCGCTGCACGGATGCTTCTGTTGCAATCTCAACAGGACGACCAGATCGGATTTCATCAACAATTTTAGAGCGTCCTTGAGAAAATTTTTCTACCTGGCTATGCACCGCTTTACGGGACAAACATTTGTCGTCTTAAACAGGAAGCAATTCCTTATGAATGCCGTTTTCAGGAAGTTCTTTTGCCCACAAAAAAACGCACAACAGTATGTTGTTCTTTGGTTGTACACTCCGTAAGTACAGTCGCCATTTTTTTTATGCGCTGTGCATGCGCACGAGGCACCTAGCGCCACTTGACGAACGGGAATATAAAGTTCGATGTTGCTGTCACCAAATGACACCTGTAGATAACACCAACTACATTTACCTGCCATGCCACAGAACTATGTGGCTTACTTATTGACTCGCCCTCGTATAATTGCGAAGTCAATAATTAGTTTTAGTGAGTCATGTCCTATTTATTATTGCACATTTTTGGTTTGTCACTGTTGTCTAAAATGAGCTTCATAAGCGATGTATAATTAAATGAGGTATGAGAG
This sequence comes from Cepaea nemoralis, assembly GCA_014155875.1. NCBI lineage: Eukaryota > Metazoa > Mollusca > Gastropoda > Stylommatophora > Helicidae > Cepaea > Cepaea nemoralis. The sequence goes on from JACEFZ010013748.1 coordinate 142,382, forward strand.
TTGAGAGATTAGAGGGAGAACATGTCAGACGGACATGCGTGCTTAATTCTTAACCCTTCGTTCATTAGTTCGTTCGTCCATCAAATCGTCTATTCGTTTGTTCGTTCGTTCGTTCTTTCATTCATTCGTTCATTCGCTTCTTCGTACATTCCTTCGTTCGTTCATACGTTGTTCGTTCGTTAACTAACTAACCAACCATTTAAACACGTAATAACCTCACTAATTAACCAACCAACCAATTAGCTAACTAACCTATTAACAGTCAGCAATTAATCAATCAACCAAAGAAGCATTCCACCAGATAACCACCTAACTAACCAGCTAACCAACACTCCAGTTAACCTGACCATCCAATCAACTAACCAATCATCAGTCAGCCAACAAACAAACCAACCATCCAACCACTCAACCGACCACCCAACCAACCATCAAACCAACCACCCAACTAACCATCTAACCAACCATCAAACCAACCACCCATCCACCCAACCATCCAATAACCCAACCACCATTCCAACCAGCCATCCAACCAACTAACCGCCCAACCAGACAACCAACCTACTAACCAAGCGATTATCTAATTAGCTCTGAAAGTTAACTTTGGTGTAAACGGAGATCCTTCTCTTGAAGGTCAGTCATTATTGCACAAACTAATTAACCCAATCCATCCTCATTAAGGCTGAGCACAGTTAAACAGCTTACCTTCTTTTACCTGAGTTCAAGCAATCGACAACAAAAAACACAACCGTGCACACACCCTCACAAACACACACACATCATCAAAAACACACGCACACACACCCTCACACACACATCCTCACAAACACACACACACCCTCACAAACACACACACACAGCCTCACAAACACACACACACAGACACCCTCACAAACTCTGACACACCCTCAGAAACACACACACGCCTTCACAAACACACAGACACCCTCATAAATACAGACACACACCCTCACAAACACACATAAAGAACCTCACAAACACTCACACACCCTCAGAAACACACACACACACCCTCAGAAACGCTCACACACACACCCTCACAAACTCACACCCTCCCTCAGAAACACACACACACACACACACACACACACACATACACACACACACACACACTCATAAACACACACATTCTCTCACAAACAGTCATACATCTTCACAAACAAACACATACACACCCGTACAAACACACGCATACCCTAACAAACACTCATACACCCTCACACACACACACACATACACTCACACCCTTAAAATACACTCCCCACACACATACACACACACACATCCACACACACATACATCACACACACTCATCACACACACATCACACACACACACCCATCACACATACACCCATCACACACACACACACACACACATCACACACACACACACCAATTACACACACACACACACATCACACACACACACTCACACACACATCACACACACACACACTCACACACACATTACACACACACACATATCACACACACACTCTCACACACATACCCATCACACACACACACACACCCATCACACACACACCCATCACACACACACCCATCACACACACACATCACACACACACACTCACACACACACACATCACACACACCAATTACACACACACACACTCACACACACACCAATTACACACACACACATCACACACACACTCACACACACATCACACACACACTCACACACACACATTACACACACATATCACACACACACACTCTCACACACATACCCATCACACACACACACACACCCATCACACACACACCCGTCACACACACACATCACACACACACACTCACACACACACACATCACACACACCAATTACACACACACACACACTCACACACACACACATCACACACACACACACTCACACACACACACACACTCACACACACATACACATCACACACACACTCACACACACACACATACACACATACACACATCACACACACACACACACACACACACACACACACACACACAGGCAATCATGTTATTTAAGTTTCGCGAACTTTCATTGACGATCTCTAATCCGTAGCTGGAAGTTGTTGTGTGTGCCAAGTGTTCAGAACATCGCTGTGTTCTGGTCCGTGGTGCACGCGGGGATGGGTGGTCAGTCTCTCCCTCCCTTATAGAACGAGGAAAGCTGGCATGGAACCCTTGCCCCATATCTCTCATGCCATTGTCAGCACGACGCTCTAGCCATCCCACCCAGGCTAGTCTAAGATTAGATACAAGAATTATTGCTGACCATATGGTTAGTCAGTCAGTCAGTCAGTCAGTCAGTCAGTCAGTCAGTCAGTCAGTCAGTCAGTCAGTCAGTCAGTCAGTCAGTCAGTCAGTCAGTCAGTCAGTCAGTCAGTCAGTCAGTCAGTCAGTCAGTCAGTCAGTCAGTCAGTCAGTCAGTCAGGTAGGCAGGCAGGCAGGCAGGCAGGCAGTCAGTCAGTCAGTCAGTCAGTTAGTTAGTTAGTTAGTCAGTTAGTTAGTTAGTTAGTTAGTTAGTTAGTCGTGGTTCCAACTTCACGGCAAATGGCCGCTCCATTATGCCCCGTTCCTGTGCCAGTGAATATCACATAAAATGCTCCTCACTTCCCCATGTGGAAAGTGCAACAGACAGAAGTCTCGACAAACTAACAGCCCTCACAGGTAATGTATGCATAATGCAGCTGCCAGAATGCCAACACAAAAGTTCGCCACAAACAATACAAATAATCGTCGATGCCCATATAGAATCAGGTTTAAGTCATGGATGTGAACCCTGGACAATCAGTAAAGAAAGAGAGATTTGCTTTGAGGCACCCGAGGTGATGTTTTACAGAAGAATGATGGACATTCCCTGGACAACCAAAATAGCAGACTGAGGAGTCTCCGTGTACAAATGATTACTGAACAACCGACTCTCATGCCATTGTGAACATCAAAGCAAGGCTGTCTACTGCCAAATAGTCTGTGGCTGACAACGAACCCGGGATGTCGGGATTGCGAAACTGTATTCATGACCACAGACGCTGGGTTACAAGAATCATCATCATCATCACTCTGTGCCTTGTCGGCTGGCTTGGGAGATCATGACTCTCCACATATTTAGATTTCCGACGGTACGTATCAAGTCCTGTGTTGACTCCCTTCCGTGCCATAACAAGAATATAATAACAATAATGAAAGATGTTGATACAACAGGTCTTCATCAACAACAAATAACATCAACAACAGATAACATCAACAACAAATAACATCAACAACAGCAACCGATACAGCAGAGCAGATATGGGGTTATCTACATAAAGGGGTTCTTCCTCTTCTACGGCTGTAGCTTGTGATCCCCCAGTGAAGCACATACCTTCCATCAACTCACACTGGGAGCCTCCTTGGCCGAGTGGTTTCCCCCGCCAGTCTCGCACTCCGAAGGTTGTGGGTTAGATTTCGGGCCCCGTCGTTCAAGTTACGAGTGCAATATTCTAAGAAACTCCTGGGGGTCATCGCTTGAGCTACAGAGTTCAGTGCTTTCTGCGACGCTTTCAGCAGACTGCCCTGCGGAAAGAGACCTAGCCATATGGAATAAATTCCGGTGCGATGATGTCCAGACTTGCTATTTAAGCTTTTTCTTTTTGTTAAATTAACGCGCAAGCTAAGAGGCCCAACTTAGGCTCAGGGAGAAAACTTATCGTAAACATCAGAAAGATAAATCCTTCAATTTTTGTCACATTATGAGAAAAGAGAACAGTGAAAAATGTTACAATTGGAAAGATTTGTGGACAGAAATATAGAAGAAGATAGTGAGACACAACTCTTGGAATCTTTAGTAATGGTACGGACAGCACACAAATTACTGGGTATCGTAGAATGTGAAGAAGCATGATCGCCCATGCCCTCAGCCTGGATGGCATGGTAGACAGACGGACGGATGGACGGACAGACAGACATCCAGACAGAAAAACAGACAGAGGATAGAATTAAGCGACAAGTTGGGGCAGAAAGAGCTAGAGGGCGGATGGAGTAGGCACAGGGGGGAGAATAAAAGAGGGAAAATTGAAAGTAGAAAAATGAAAGAACTACAACCACAGAAAGATCCACTATCCACTTAACTGTTACGAAACAAAACTTACTTCCGCCTGTTTTTGAAACCATTAGGGTTTACACAAATCAATAACTGTTCTCAGTTAACGAAACAAACTAACATTCCCATCCATCATTTTACTTTCTCTTACGTTTAAAAAAAAATGTTGCGTGTCCTTTGCAGGACGTTGCGTGCAACCCCAAATCCAGGTTGAATATCTAGAGTTTTACTTTCAGTAGGTTGCCACTGCTTTCTGAAAGAAAAGTCAACGTTTACGACCAACGAACAATCTTTATCTTTAATTTCAAAGGGTTAAGAATTGGGCACGCAGGCCCGTCTGACATTCTGCCCTTCTTCTCTAATTTCTCTTATACATTATTTCATTCAACATCACTTATGAAGCTAATCTTAGACAACAAAAGAACAATAAGCATTAGTACGCATGAAAAATAATCAATAATGCATGACTCACTGAAGCAATGTTTGAAACCCTTACTCAGTCATCTGCGCACCGGAATAAGTATGAGCGCAAGCAACATGAACATGACGAGATGCAGCGAAATATCGAAACATTAAAATAAAAATAAATTGCTCCGGAGCGATTTTCTGTTATGGGTCTGTGACGTCATAGGGCCAATACAGTTTGCAGTCCTAAGATCAAGGAGGCCCGCGTTGCGCTGGGTTTTAACTAATTGATATGGGAGCCGGTCGTTCAGAAAGCAATGGCAAACTACTGAACGTAAAACTTGCCAAGACATCAACAACAGCGGTAAAATGCTGGTGTTGACAGCGATGTCCTGTAAAAAAGAATATGGGGGGGGGGGGGATCAAGGAGGAAAAAGACGTCCAATCTTTCCTTGACGTTGCACCCGGGTACAACCATGTTAAAAATACATCATGCAATCTATTACTGTGTGGTTTCTATGTTTAAATTTACTAAGACAATACGTCGTTTTTAATGAAATATTTGACCAAATTCAGCGTGCTAATTTTTAAGTTGATAATTTTGTATGGCCCACGTATAATCTTATAAATATCCATTAACGCCGCGGCCACGAGGACCTCTTACTTACATTACATCAGATAAGCACGGAAAAATCGCACGCTCTCCAAGAAATCAGGTTATAAAATCTCAAATTAGCCGTGTTTTCTAACTAATTTGTAACGGCTTATCCAACATCGAAAGCTCTGTTAATCCAGGAAGGATCTTGTGTATGTATTTTTTTTTAGTTGTGCGCAGTTTCAGCTTGCAAGCTGAGATTATTTTTACTGCGGAGTTTGTGTTTTTTGTGGGGGGAAATGTTGTGAAAATATGACAGCATTAAATGGAGAGTGTTTATTTAAACACACAAGCCACAAACGATATTTTGCACGATTTATTGCCTGGCATATTAAGCTGCACGGTGCATACTGCAGTTATATATCACATAAAGTGAATACATGAATAATACTATAATACTTTTGTAGGAACCAAATAAAATACATAGTTAAATGTATTGTTTAAAAATGGAGTTGTTTAGTTATCATGGGTTGTTATTTTTGAAAGGTGTAGTAAGTTGTATTTCCTTGACAGGACTTCGCAGCCAACCCCGGGATTCTATGGCTACATGTGATTTCTTTGCAAGTTTACGTTCAGTAGTTTTCTATTGCTTTCTGAACGACCGCAACTCCCACCAATTTATGAAAACCAACGCAAGGTGGTCTGCTGCCAAATCGCCCGCCGTGTGCGGGATCACGCATGGCGTCCGCAACCCCTTCGTATCAGAGCCGGCGGAAAAGTGTAATGCGTGTGCCAACTGTCATTTACTACTACTTCGTAGTACTTTGCGGTTAATGGTAAAGGGGTATAGAGCCTGGGGAATGAAGGCCGCCTGGTAAGTGCAGTCGCTGCGAACTGTGCAGGTTAGAGTTTTCTTTTTGTAAAGGTGTAAAATTGTCTAGTAAATCAATCTTGGGTTGGTGCTGAATGCAACTTGCTGTACAGAATGTGTAGCGCCTGTTACTGTTTGCAGATTTGTTGATTGGTCTTCCTCTGGATAAGATAGATCTTGGTGTATTGGAGCTTGATAATGAACGCCGTGGACAGGCCACTTTGGGATCATAAGTATAGAGGGGGCTGAGTGGTCTCGAGGTATGGTGTCCGCCTCGAGTGCTGGAATTCCCGGGTTCAAGCCCCAATGAGGGCCGGGATTTTTTCACGAGGACTTCTAGTAATAAAATTTCCTCTGGTCTCTGGGTTGTGAGATCGGACGCCCGTGTGTATTGTTGCGCACGTAAACAATCCCTAGGCATTTGGAAATTGAAAAAAAGAGTAGCCTAACGGCGCTGCCCGGGCAAAATTTCGAGTTAAAAATTGGCCCAAAGTATTGCAGGATCCTCACCGGTTCTACGGAGTTCGTGCACTGAGTTGAGATTCTCCGAACTCAGGCTTGAGTTGGGAGCAGAACGGAGCACTTATGGGTTACACCCGTCTGCCGTGATGTTGATCCGTCGACTAAACTAAACTAAACTAAACTTAACTAAACTAGAGTGGAAGAACAGATAAAAGAATACAGCTTAGAGAGAATGGAGTGGCGGGCTGGGGGAGGGGGTGGCTCTGGCCGGCACTTAGTACTCTGAGGAACGGCCAGGCGGAAGCATACTCAGACCACAACTGGTACCATTAGTATTGGGGCTCATCGTTGGCTGTTGAAGATGAGATCGGAGCACGGATGGGAATGTCCCGAGAGCTGTGATGTCGGTTCTATTCGCAAATCAAAAAAATCTGGACTGCCACATGCGTTGGTGTTTTTACGAAATGATATGGGTGCCGGTCGTTCAGAAAGTAATGGCAAACTACCGAACATAAACAGCAATAAATGCTGGTAGTTGACTGCAACGTTCTGTATAGGATATGCAACTTTTTAAAAACACTATATTATAATATATGATGGAACAAACAGGTATCATGTATGAATAAAACATAATACAGATGTTTCCATATATAATAGCTTATAATACCTTATATTTATGGGGGGGGGGGGGGTCTGATTGTCATTTAAAATTGTTTACAAAGTCAAAGAAAGAGAGAGCGAGAGAGAGAGAGAGAGAGAGAGAGAGAGAGAGAGAGAGAGAGAGAGAGAGGGGGGGAGGGATAGAGGGAGGGAGGGAGAGTGGTAGAGTAAGCGAAAGAGTGAGAGAGATAGAGAAAGAGTGAGAAAGTGAGTAGATAGAGTTGGAGAGTGAGATGAAAATAAAGAGAGAAATGGAAGACAATCATACTTCAAATGAAAATAGTAAAAGTGTGATAGAAATTACAATAACCATGACATTGTCTTGTAACCTGTCAATATTGTTGTTTAAGATGTCAAGAATGTTAAGCAGGTAACATCACGGGGCAGAACGAACATGGTGACGTTATAAGGACAGTTTTAAAATGACCACCCCACTTTAGACATGCACCAAAGAGGAGCAGCGTTCTGTTATCCGTTTTGTTTTAATCACTGAAGGGGTGAAACCCGCAGAAATTCATCGGCGAATAAAGGTCAAGTATGGTGATGCATGCCTGTCAGTCCAGCAAGTGTATGAGTGGCGTAGGAAGTTTCAAAACGTTTCTGTCCGATGAAGAGATACAGCAGGTGGAATATGAGGGGTTACACACGTGAACCTGATAATTTTTTTTTCCTAGAGGAATCCAAGCACTTTATCGGCGCTGGAGGATTCACATTGATCTCAGTGGTGACTACATCGGAAAATGATACATGTGTTCTTTATTTTCTTAAATTCAATTTTCATCTTAATTTTCTTCATTCACCCAAAAACAAACAAACAAAAAAATAAATAAATAAATAAATAAATAAATAAAATATGTATGGTTTTCATTTGAAGCCCCCTCGTATAACTCTACAGTATACTTTGAATAACGAAGACACAAACAATAGATTGCCTGATTTTTTGCCTGGCATATTTCGCAGCATCTCGTCAGGTACATACTGCAGAAATCACACAACTTATGTGAATTAACTAGATAGTTAATAAATTCTAGTTTATCTAGTTAATTCATGTAAGTTGTGTGATTTCTGCAGTATGTACATGACGAGACGCAGTGAAATATGCCAAGCAATAAATCGTGCTATCTATTGTTTGTGTCTTCGTTATTCAAATTCACTACGGGAAAACATTGTTTTGAATTTCTACAGTATACACCTGACGAGTGGCAGCGAAATATGCCAGTCAATAAATCGTGCAACTTATTGTTTGGGGCTTCTGTGTTTACATTCACTAAGGGAATACATTGTTTTTAAAATACATTTACTTTCTCTCTGTTTGTCCCAGATCTGTATGTTTATCTGTCGGTCGATACGTCGGTACGTCCGTCCTTTTGCCTGCCTCTCTGTTTTATTTTCTGTTTGTCTGTCTGCTTCTTTGTATTTTAATGAGACTTTTAACCGTCGCACATTTTACCTGCAAGTTACATTTTACCTGCAAGCTATTCATCTGTTTGCTCAAAAGGGCAATCTACCTAGACAGAGCAATATTCCAGCCAGTTACAGATTTTAATAGAGGAAAAGCGGAAGAAAGGAATCAGGGAGACGGATGAAATAAGATGCATATAATGTAGAAGGGAAGACAGAGAAACAGACAAGAGATACACATAGACTGCGGAACATTTTTAAAAAGCCACAGAAAGAGCGAGAGAGAGAGAGAGAGAGAGAGAGAGAGAGAGAGAGAGAGAGAGAGAGAGAGACGGGAAGAGAGAGAGTGGGAGATTAAGCGAAAGAGTGTGAGAGAGAGAGTGAGAAAGTAAGTAGACAGAGTTGGAGAGTGAGATAAAAGGAAAGAGAGAAATGGATTCATATTGAAAGACAGTCAGAGATAGAAGACGCAAGACCCTAACATCGGGAGATTGAGAAAGAAGACTGAGAGGGACAGAGACACAAGGGAGAAGTATGAGAGAGATAAGGACAAGAAGAGACTGATCGAATGGCAGAGAAAGAGACGAAGAGGTAATTAAGACATTTGGGGAGGGAGAGAGAGAAAAGAAAAAGTGGAAGCGAGGGAAGAGATATGGGTTAGAAAAAAGAGGCACCGAGAGAGAAGCAGTTTAGGAAAAGGGGAACAAATAAGGGGGAAGAGATAAATATAGAGATATAGGGAAAAGGAATGAAGATATAAAGCGAGAGAACGAAATGACAGATAAAGGAGAGAGAGAGAGAGAGAGAGAGAGAGAGAGAGAGAGAGAGAGAGAGAGGGGGGGGATGAAGGATAAGACAGAGAGTGAAAGAGAGTGAGAGAGAGTAAGAGAGAGAATAAGTGAGTGAGTCAGTGAGAGATAAAGTAAGAGAGAGAGAGAGCGTGACAGGGAAAGAGAGAGAGAGAGAGAGAGTAAAAGAGAGCGCGAGAGGGAATGATAGAGAGTAAATGTGAAAGTAAAAGCGAGAAAGTAAGAGAGAGAGAGAGAGAGAGAGAGAGAGAGAGAGAGAGAGAGAGAGAGAGAGAGAGTAATAGAGACATAAAGAGTAAGCGAGAGATAGAGAGGAGGAAAAGATGTGTGTGCGAGCAGCAAATAGCCCCCTCCCCCTCCCCCCGCCCCCAAGTTTAATTGAAAGTGCACTGACTCTCTTCTCTTCACAAAGCGGCAGACATCTTGTAAGTAAAGTCACGTTTGATGTCGTAAAAAGCTCTTTACTGCGTCTACCCGACCACGTGTAAGTGGTATGTCGTAAAATATGTCCCTACTCTCGCATGTGCTCGCTACATCGATTCCAAAACGAGGGGTGCGAGAGGGCTGTAATGTTGTTGGGATGAATCTAAGGTAATCACGGATACAGAGTCACTTCCTAAAGAGGTTGTGGTTTGAGGGTTGCTACGTCTCATCACCACGGCACACTAAGATCTTCTTGAAGGAATCAGTCTCCACCCATAGATCATACAAGAAAACTCAACACATTATTCGAAATCCATTTAAATGGCAAACCTGCGTACCTACCTAATACCTACTTACATACTGACCTATCTAATATTTACTTACCTACCTAATACCTACTTACCCACCGACCTACATACCTACTGACCTGCCTAATATTTACTTACCTGCCTAATATCTACTTACCTATGTAATATCTACTTGCCTACCTTCATTACATGCTTACCAACCTAATATCCACTTACTAACCCACATAATTACTTACCTACTTACTATCTGCTTACATATCTAACATCTACTCACCTATCGACATACCTATTTACCTACCTAATATTTATTTACCTACCTAATATCTGCTTACATCCTAATATCTACTTAATTACCTACAAAGAAGAAGAAGAAGAAGAAGAAGAACAACAACAACAAGTAGGAGAAGGAGGAGAGGAGGAGGAGGGGCAGCAGCAGCAGCAGCAGCAGCAGCAGCAGAAGAAGAAGAAGAAGAAGAAGAAGAAGAAGAAGAAGAAGAAGAAGAAGAAGAAGAAGCAGAAGAAGAAGAACAAGTAGGAGAAGGAGGAGAGGAGGAGGAGGAGGAGCAGCAGCAGCAGCAGCAGTAGCAGCAGCAGCAGAAGAAGAAGAAGAAGAAGAAGAAGAAGAAGAAGAAGAAGAAGAAGAAGAAGAAGAAGAAGAAGAAGAAGAAGAAGAAGAAGAAGAAGAAGAAGAAGAAGAAGAAGAAGAATGTGATGATATAAGTTAATAAGTTAATAATAATAATAATAATAATAATAATAATAATAATAATAATAATAATAATGCGTTGCTTGAGGTAATGCCCAACCAGAAAGTGAGTCATGGATACTCAAGTTTGAGGATCACCGACTACCTGGTCTAAACACCAGACCATGTTTTTGAGTAATTAAAAAACAACCAGGAACACGTGGATCTGTTTCAACGTACGCTGGAAATAGAAACGGAACAATCTGTTATCTAAACAAGAAATGCAGTGCACTATTTTTTAAAAAAAAACTGCCTCTGCGCTGCTGCTGCTTCTTCTTCTTCTTCTTCTTCTTCTTCTTCTTCTTCTTCTTCTTCTTCTTCTTCTTCTTCTTCTTCTTCTTCTTCTTCTTCTTCTTCTATTCCACGCCGTGTAGCGTTGGTGATTATGTCTGCCCACAGATTTTTGTCTCATGTACTGCCAATCTTCTTCTAGTCGATGGTATGTTGCGTCTGATATCTTGTCTGTCCACAGCCTCCTGTCTCGTGTGCTGCCAATCGTTTCTGATATCGACATTACCCCGTGCCATGCTATCAAACTGTCCAGCATCTTCTCTCGTGGTTCCCCCTGCCTCTTTTCCTCTTCAACCTTCGCGTTGTGTCGACACACCCCATCTTTTTTTCTTCTCACGACATGTCCAAATAATCTACTGATGCAAGTAACCACTTCTGTTTGTGAGTTAATTTCTTTCAAGGAGCCTCCTTTGCTTTTTCTATCAGTGCACGTTGCACACGGCTGTCCCACTCCTGCCATTGTTTTCTGAAATTCTTTTCCCCTCAATCTTGCCAGTTGTCGCGAAGTTCTCCAGTTTATTTCTTCTCATAACGTAGCCAAAAACTGTTCATTGTCTATGTCTAATTTCTCAAATCAGTTTACGGATTTCATTTGTTTCTTGTAGGACTTGAGCACTGTCCATCGTATTCTTTGCATTTCCCCCAGAAATCACATTTCCACAGACATTAGATGATGCCGCAAAATATGCCAGGCAATAAATCGCGAAGGTCCGACGCTTATACGGAGCAAACCATAATAATGATTCCATTTCAGTACAAATAACTTCTTGTAATCTGTTAGTCGACGTTTGATGGAAATTTCAATTATAAGCCGAAGTAAAGCGACAGCTTGGAATTATTGCAAATAATGTCGTCAAATTTACTTCCAAAGTTACACTTTTAAACTAGGGCGGGGAACGTGCGGCAAGAGGGCCGTATAAGGCCTGCGAAATCATTTGGTCTGGCCCTCATTTGAAGCTAAATTATTACTGTGGTAAGTGTAATTTGAAAGGAATAACGCGGTGTTTTTCCCACTCTGGAAAGCAAAAGCCTGGTAAAGTTAGTTGCATGTCCTTTACAGGACAACGCAGTCAGTACCATAGTTTTTTGGCTGTTTGTGATTTACAACGCAAGTTTACATTCAGTAGTTCGCCATTCCTTTCTGAACGAACAACGCGCATACCATTCTACGAAAGTCAACGTAAGGCGGTCTGCTTCCAAATAACCTGCAGCTGTGTTTCGAACGTGATGTATGGGATTACAAATTATAAGATTATATGAGAGTTAAGAAGGCAAGTGAATGTGTGAAATTAATTGAGCGATTGAATGACAGATTCATCGACATGACACGTGAACACATGGAATTGAACATCTTTGTTGCACCGTTCATTGTGGAAGCAGCTGAGGTGCTTGATAAGCGTCACAACGAAATCATTTAGCTGTAAAGCGATAATGAACTGAAAGTTGAGTACAACAACCTAGTATGATTGAGTTATATACACGTGACATCAACAATGATGAGCTGAATGCTGGGTACAACAACCTCGTATGACTGAGTTCTATACACGTGACATCAGCAATGATGAGCTGAATGCTGGGTACAACAACCTCACACTGTCTGAGTTCTATACACGTGACATCAGCAATGATGAGCTGAATGCTGGGTACAACAACCTACCATTGATTGAGTTCTATACACGTGACATCAACAATGGTGAATTTCCCACTTTGAGACGACGTGCATTGAAATATGCTGTGTTCATAATCTAACCTCACAAAGAATCGACTGCGCTGCAGACTGACCGGCGCAAACATGCAACAGCAGCTTTACGTAGCAACATCATCAATACCAGCCGACACCGCAGGCTTTACCATAGGGAAGCGGTTCCAACCCTCACATTAGGTTTGAGTTAATTACATGTTGAGCACATAAGCCACAAACAGTAAGTTTCACGATTTATTGCCTGGCATAGTTCGCATCATCTAATGGCAGTGGAGGTGTGGTTTCTGAGGAAAATGCAGAGAATACCATGGACAGACAGAAAAACCAATAAATGAAAACAAATTAAAACCGTAAACTGATTAGAGAAATTAGATGCAGACAGTGAAGATGTTTTGGGCACGTTATTAGAAGAAATAAACTGGTGAACCTGGTGACAGCTGGCAAAAATGAGGAAGAAAAGAACAAGGGAAGGAGGAGAAGTAAATGTCTTGATGACTTGGCCACGTGGCATGATCGAGACCAAAATACGGAGCTGATCCACGACTGTGGTGATCGTGTGAGATGGCGTAACATGACCACCCACGCATATCGGCATGGCACATAATGATGATGATGATGTTTCAAACAGACGAATTTGCGTGCGAGGAACAATATTGACACTGAAAACACACATTAGTCCAAAGTAGTGCTGGATAAAGTCCCTTGGAAATGAAGTTGTGAATAAGTGAAGAGGTAGGTGAAACCTCCTGGCGGTGACATTAAGAGAAGCTTTCAGTATAGGCCATCACCCTTGCCACTCTGACACTGACAAAATAAATGTTGATGTCGGCGGGAGCGCAGTGCTGCTGGGTCATGCCAACTTTAGGGGAAGTAAGCACGTTTTGCTAAGATAGACTTAAATATGGCGGCAGTTGTTTTCTTTCTGATGGGGTGGGGGGGGGGGGAACTTTGTGTGACTGAGGGAGGTGATGGAATGTAAGAATGAGGCGAAATGGGTGGTCCGCATACAAGGAACAGTTGGTTATGATAAGATGATGCACAAAGGAAAGACACAGATAAAGAGATTAAACCAAGCACATAACAACCCGATCTCCCTTGTTGAAACCTCATACACATTTTTGAGAAGCAATGTCGACAAACATGCGGGAACTGAAAGAGATACCAAGTAGAGAACACAGAAAGTCAAGTGGAGCTTTCATAGCACTGGAAAATGTGTGGAAATCAAGGAAAACTTTGCACCAGTCTTAGAATTTGTAATTTTAAATGTTAAAACAGTAATAGAGTAAGGCGCAGAAACGCCAAGGATAACGAAAGGAATGACAAAGAGTGGGTGCCTGCGCAGAATTCATTCATTCATTCAGTAGCATGACCTATGCAGAACCTCGCACCCATAACAACCTTCCGGGAAATTTCTCTATCACAAGCAAGACGTCCCGCGTCTGATACACCCATCTGGAGATTATCCGCCACATCCTGCACCCATCTTCTCTTTGGCCTTCCTCTTCCTCTCTTCCCAGGCATATACCCTTCCATTATTGTTCTCTCCAAACTTTCGTGACGTTTAAAGTGCAGAATAGTGAGAATAAAATGGGATGACATGATCACCAATGTAGAGCTCATGGAGAGAACTAGACACATCCCAGTGAGGCAGGTAAAACCGTGGGCAGGTGCTCTCGACGCTGATTCAATCACAGAACTATCATTCTGAGCCCGTGATGGACCCTAACGACATCTTTGCCTTGAAGTTGAACGGGGTCGGAGTAATGGTGAAATCGAATCGAAAACAAATGGGAGAAAGACACTGGCGCTGGTTAGGACAAGCGTTGAGACAACCCGAGGACATCCTTGTCTGCAACGCACAAGACAAGCGAAATAGCGGAAAACCTAAATAATACACAGTAAAGAGAGTTACGGGCAAGCCAACCTAACGCCATTCAACCAACCAATCAACCAGCCAACCGGCTAATCAGCCAGATAACCAACTAACCAGTCAAGCAACCAATCAGCCAGTCAGCCAATCAACAAACCTTTCAGCCAGCCAACCAACTAGTCAGCCAGTCAACCAACCAGTCAGCCAGCCAACCAACCAGCCAGCCAGTCAACCAACCAGCCAGTCAGTCAACAAGGCAGCCAGCTAGCCAACCAGTCAACCAACCTATCAACCAATTAACCAACCAGTCAGCCAGTTAACCACCAGCCAGCCAGTCAGCCAACCAACCAGCGACCCTGTCAACCAACCAGCCAGTCAGCCAACCAACCAACAAACCAGCCAGCCAGCCAGCCAACCAGCCAGCAAACCAACGAACCAGCCAGCCAGCCAACTGACTGACCAACAAACCAGCCAACCAACCAACCAACCAACCAGCCAGCCAGCCAGCAAACCAGTCAACAAACCAACCAGCTTAGCCAGCCAACTGACCGACCAACAAACCAACAAACCAGCTAACCAACTAATAAACCATCCAGCCAACCAACCAATAAACCAGTCAACCAACCAGTCAACCAATTAACCAACCAGTCAACCAATTAACCAACCAGTCAGCCAGTTAACCACCAGCCAGCCAGTCAGCCAACCAACCAGCGACCCTGTCAACCAACCAGCCAGTCAGCCAACCAACCAACAAACCAGCCAGCCAGCCAGCCAACCAGCCAGCAAACCAACGAACCAGCCAGCCAGCCAACTGACTGACCAACAAACCAGCCAACCAACCAACCAGCCAGCCAGCCAGCAAACCAGTCAACAAACCAACCAGCTTAGCCAGCCAACTGACCGACCAACAAACCAACAAACCAGCTAACCAACCAATAAACCATCCAGCCAACCAACCAATAAACCAGCCAACCAACCATTCAACTGTAAATAGGGGAAAGAATTAAACATTTTAGGCGTAAAAGAGGAAGGGAAATAACACGACGAAAATGCAAACAAACATAACACATAACAGAATACTTCATCCCACAACCCGTGCTAATGGCGTGTTAACGTAGAACAGATGAAGATTCTACACTTTTGCACGATATGTTACTTTGCCCCGGAAGTAATACCTGCTTCCTGTGAGACCCAACCATTCAGAAATGTAGTAGCGCACAAAATGGCGGGGTTACTCGGTTCCTGAAAACACAGTCGTAAGACATTGTTTGAAAACGAGGATGAGACGAGAGCCAGTGTATGTCCACTGAGTGTTGTCTATCGCTATTGGTGGGATCTGACGCTAAGATTATAGCTGTAATTCGAACTTGCCTTAATGAGATGGCTCTACGAGGGGTGGTTGCGGTCATGAAAATAGTGTACTTATTGTACACTCGTTAAATGAACTTTCCGTTAAAGTTGAGTTAGCTCTAAATGGCAGGGCATATTTGGTAACGGAGATTGATGTTTGTGTTATCGATGTGATGTGTGGAAATGCTCATGCCGAAGAAGAATTCCCAAAGATGATTAATATTTAATGTAACATTTCTTCGCTAAAAATATCAAGGAAAATATGAAAAATGCATGAGATGTAAAAGAGAAAAGATACATGCTTAAGTAAAACTCATTCTACAGTGTACATAGATTAAATTGTATATTTTGGCTTTTCTCAACCTTACATGTATATTGCCTATAAATAAATAATCTATGATTTTAATAGTTATGTCTCAGTCACATGTGACTGAGCTACCGTATGCCAGTAGACGGTACTACCTGCTTTCTATTAGCGCCGAAAGTTTGGCGGCGCTTATCAAATCCGACATCCCACTTTGTGCCAACGGCTTCAGGCGGAGGCTCGCATTTGGGAGGATACAAACCATATCCTAGTGCCCCCGGGAAGGTTAACCCGGTCAACAAATGCCCGCAGAAGTCGGATGTGTCGGCCTAACGGCGCAAGAACACAGCTCTGCTGTAAACAGGCACAACGCAATCACGTCCGAAAAACAAAACTCCGGATGAACGCAGAAGAAGAAGATATCCTAGTGCGATGAAATGCAACCTAAAGACTAAATGTCATGGCAGGGCAGACCAGGCCCTAAGCCTTGGTTGGCAACTGATCTAGGATCGAAGCTCTGACAGGCGGACAGAATAATCATTGCTTTGCTAATCCGGCAGCTTCTGCAGCTTGTCTTGTTCCAGACGTATTGGTGTTACCTTTCCTGTAGAGAGGTATAACTACATTTTACAAACTATCGTATGTCAAGGCGGCCAGGTGCCAGTGCAATCTGTGATTACTGTAACTAATCTATGATTACTGTAACTGTTATGTGATTACTGTGATCCTCCTAAAGAGATAAGATGAGATTAGATGTGAGAAGAGAAGATGAGATAAGGAGATTAGGTGAGGAGATACGATTAGATTGATTGATTGATTGATTGATTGATTTAGGAATCGACATCACAGCATTCGGGGCATTCCCATAAGTGCTCCGTCCCCATCCTCAGCAGCCAGCGAAGAGTTCCACCACTAACAGTACCAGTAGCAATCTGATTGTAAGTCCGTCTCGCCTTTCCTTTGAGCGTTGAGCGTTGGCCATATCCCTTCGTCACTCCTCGTTGTCTCATTCTTGCCAGACCATGGTAATCCATTTGCTCCTCCGAGGTGTGCACGTGCTCCCACAAGGCCGCAACCACGTCTGCCTTGTCATGTATCAATACTCCACCAAGTTCTGCAGAGCCAGCCAATCTGTCCGCCTGTTCATTTCGAAGCAAACCTGCATGCCCCGGAGAAAAGATCCAGGCGATGCTTGTCACCCGTGACCTCCGAAGCGAAGCAAGCCACTCCGCACGAAGTCTGTCCGTCCTCACCCTCGTCAGCATGCTTTCTGAGTCAGTTACAATCACGATGTGTGTGTGTGTGTCGTATTCTCCATCCAGCGGAGAGCCGCAGTGACTGCCTCCACTTCCATTCTTAAGCTGGATGTTGTGGTATCATATGCCAGGCTCTCCTGCCCCAAACATCGACCATTAGCTTTGGCTATGAACCCCCAGCCACTTCTCTCACCTCTTGACACCGAACCATCTGTGTAGATAATCACATCACTCGAGTGAGCATTGTCCTGAATTAGTTGCTGGATTTCCACTTCCGTGGCCCCTGCTGGCCACTCCCTGCACTCCCGGCTTAATGTGATTATAACTCTGCACAAGTCTGACTGCTCCGCTGGCACTCTGACCCACTCCTCTCCACGCCTAATGTTCTCCAAGGGGCACACCTGTCTGATCGTATCCTCCGCCTGAGCCATCCATGATTTCCCTCTTATCAGTCGCTGACCCTTAACTGCGTCCAGCGCCTCATGCAGTGGGTGGTCTGTGTCTGCAGCTACTCTGAGGTATGCCTTCGCCTGCATCACCTTGAGCCTACCAGCAACAGTCGGCAGACCAAGGATGTAACGCATACACACTACTGGGGTGTCTCTAGTGCATCCCAGAATGACCCGCATAGCTTCGTTCTGTATGCGCTCTAACTTCACCAGCTGACTCTCTGAGACAGTGAGCAGACCTAATTCATAATCAATTACTGAGAGGATCAAGTGCTGGTATAGTGTGAAAAGCATTCTCTGCTCTATGTCCATTGCAGCCATAGTTTTAAGTGCATTGAGTCCCTTTTGAGTTCTTGTCACGACCGTCTCCACATGGTCCTTGAAGGATAGGCTCCTGTCAAATGTGATCCCCAGATACTTCAGTTTGTTCTCTCTGCTGACATTTCTACCATCTATCGCGAGGCTTGGGACATCAGCTCTTACAATCCTGTTGTCCAGAGAGCACCACAAAACAGCCGCCTTTTCCAGGTGGATGACAGCACTCATTTCTGTGCACCAGTCAATCACTTCATCTACTGTCGCCTGTAACTCCTGGGCTGTTTGCTCCCTAACTCTCCCCTGCCTATATGCAAGAATATCATCTGCAAATGTTAGTATTCTTCCAACCCCTCGTGCTTCTAGGTTTGCAATCTTGCTCGAATACACATTAAAGAGCACCGGTGAGACTGCAGATCCCTGTGGCAGTCCCGGGGCTAACATATGTGGCTCTGAGGTCCATGCGCCCAGACGGAGAGCAACTCGACGAGAGTGCAGGACGGCTGCTATCCAGTTCACCAACCAGGGATTTACCCCATTCTCCATAAGTGCGGCGATCAAAATATCATAGCGAACTCTATTGTACGCATCCTCGAGATCAAGCGCTACCGCCATCGTTTCCTGTCTACTCTGGAACCCCTCATAAACATCAAAGGCAAAAGTGGCTGCATTAGACCAGGTATCTTTTCCTGACCTGTAGCTAGATGAGAAGATGAGATGAAATGATATGATGAGATGAGGAGATCAGAAGAAATGAGATGAGATGAGGAAATGATGAGATGAGATTAGATGAGATGAGATGAGATGATGAGATGAGGTGATGAGATGAGGAAATGAAATGAGGAGATGAGACGAGATGAGAAGATAAGATGAGATGAGATGAGGAAATGAGAAGATGAGGAGATTAGATGAGATTAGATAAGATGAGATGAGATGATGAGATGAAGGGATGAGATGATGCGATTGCGAGATGATATGAGGAGATAAGATTAGACGAGGAGCTGAGATAAGATAAGGAGATGAGATGATATGAGGAGATACGACGAGATGAGATAAGAAGATGAGATGCGATGAGATAAATTGAATGAAGACATTGAAGCATGTCACAACATATTAATAAACCGGTTCCATAAATAACAACAACGGTGACCGCCCATTAGACGACAGAAAGCGACGGACTGTGACAAGGCAGAGGCTATGACACAATACCAGCAAATAAACTCACGTGAAACGGCTTGAGCACAAATATGCCTTCTATGGCAACATACGGAAGGGCGTCATGAACCGTGTCGAGACGATTTAACACAACGATTAGAAACAAGGGACACAATTACTAACACACTGCAAACGTTCATTAACTCCTACCTGCTCAGATGGTCAGAACAGAAAGCTTACAATGGCATGTTAGTTAGCTGCATATACTTTACAGGATATCGCAGTCAATCCCAGCATTGTTTAGCAGTTTATGATTTCTAGGCAAGTTTACGTTCATTAGTTTGCCATTGCTTTCTGAACGACAGGCACGCATACCTTTGTATGGAAACCAACGCAAGGTGACCGCTTCCACATCGACAACAGCGGTGTTTCGAACGCGGTATGCAGGATTGCGAACATCATTCGTAACTCCTTCGCGACAGAGCCGGCAACAAGATAAGGGAGACATTATTCATAGTCGGACTATGAATAAAGCTCAGTTTTATTCATAGTCGAATTGCAGGAATTAACAAACATGTCACAGCGTCCGCTCACAAGTCAATTTTAGTTTGAGCCAGTAAGAAGGTCGTTAATTTAAATAGGAACGTCGATATTTTATTTGGCAAATAAAATTCACGTTAACACGGTTATGAATCAACGAAAATTTAAAATATAGCCACACGCATGTCCCGATGACGTCACGTACATTAAGTCACATTGACTTGGCAAATCACGTGACCAGCCGGGACAGTTCGGCTATGAATAAAGGGAGATTTTATTCATAGCCGGATTATGAATAGTCACTTCGATAGGATAACCGAATCACTAATGGGGAGCTGACGTAGAGAACTAAATCAATCAATCAATCATGTGCCATGCCGGAAAGCGTGGGCGGTCATGACTCGCCATTTCACTCGATCACCAGTGTCGTGGATCAGCTCAGTGTTCCTGTCCCGTCCATGCCATGTGGCCAAGCCATCCAGGTATTTTCCTCTCGGTCTTCCTCTGGGTCTGTTCCCCTCGATCTTGCCAGTTGTCACTAAGTTCTCCAATCCATTTCTTCTCATAACATGTCCAAAAAATTGTGACTGTCTGCGTCTAATTTCTCTAATCAATTTACGATGTTCATTTGTCTCCTGTAGTACTTGGTCATTGGTTTTTCTGTCTGTCCATGGTATTCTTTGCATTTTCCTCAGAAACCACATTTCTGCAGCCATCAGATGTTTTTCAGCTTGACTGCACATTGTCCAAGTTTCACATCCATACAAAAGAACAGGCTCTATGTATCCCCTCAACACTCTTTTTTCTCGTTTCAATTGACATCTTTTTATTGGTCAGAATGTTTTTCATCTTGCTAAAGGCTACTTTCGCCATGGCGATTCTTGTTCTAATCTCCTCAAGGCATCTCCCATCAGATGTTATGACTGTTCCAAGATAATTGTACCGATTCACTTGTTGAAGAATATTTCCATTTACTTGTATATTACATTGTGGCACTTCTTTCTTCCTAGTGACGACCATAACCTGGGTCTTTTTACAATTTAATTCAAACACCAGTTGCTCACTGTGTACAACAACCGTATCTACTAATTGTTGCAGGTCCTGCGCATTGTCTGCAACTAATACTGTATCATCTGCATATCTAATGTTATTGATGTTTCTTCCACCAATGCTGATTCCATTTATATCCTCTACATTTCTGAAAATATTTTCACTAAATAGGTCCAGCGAATCAAGGGTGAGGAAACGACCCTGGCGCTGGACAGGACACGCATTGGGAAAAACCGATAATAGTTTCACTAGAAAGTCCTGACAGCGAAACCACAGTGCAAACGAAACAGGCGAGGGTCTTAAACACACAGAGATGAGAACTAGAGACGGAGATGAATAATTACAAGAACACATGAATAGTCTAAACCAGTGGTTCTCAACCCCCTTTCCTCCAGGGGAGAATTTTAGGGTTTCCATTGACGGAATTCAGATTATTTCTAGATCACGTTAATACAAGAACCGATTACTTCATATTGTTTTTCCCACTATACTATACGGTTCTGTACTTCTCGTCTTTCTTAAATTTGTTTAAGTAGACTCGCAAATCACGTTTCATGTAGACGTCTAGTTTAGTTTAGTTTAGTCGTTGGATCAACATCACGGCACACGGTTTAACCCATAAGTACTCCGTTTTCCTCCTAACTCAAACCTGAGTCTGGAGAAACTCAGCTCAATGAACGAACTCCGTTGCATCGGCGAGGATCCTGAAATACTTTGGGTAGATTTTTAACTAGAAATTTTGCCCGGGCAGCGCCGTTAGGCTACTCTTTTTCGATGTTTAATTGCCAAGGGATTTTTTACGTGCGCAACAATACATACGGGCGTCCGATCTCACTACCCAGAGACCAGGGAAAATTTTATTACTGGAAGTCCAGGTGGATTTTAAAAAAAAATAAATCCCGGTCCTCACCAGGGCCTGAACCCGGGACCTCCAGCACTCGAGGCGGACACCATACCTCGAGACCACTCATCTTTGTTCTAGTACGTTTTATTAAATTTAGCTTCCATTCTTACGTATACTGTGTAGGGGTCAGGGTGGCGGGCATATAGTGCATGGGCCAAAACTGGTTGAGAACCACTGATCTAAACGAACTGTGTAAGGAATATAACGTGAAAATTAGCAACAGTAAATCAGAGGTAATGACTATAACCAAAGAAGAAAATACAGCAAAGATTCATCTAAAAGAACACCAACTGAAAAAAGGTGACAAAGGTAACCCTATTTTGGTGATTCATTCATTGTATCATTTAAAAAAAAATAAAAGAAGGATTTCGGGCAAGAGAAGAAGGTATTAATCTAACCGTGTACAAGGATGTCTTGGCATTTGATAACGGACAAAGAAAATAAAAACAAGAAAAGGAACGATGAGACAAAGAAAGATAGACAGGAACTTATAATTGGATCTAGAAAACGCAGGCAACAAAGAGAAATAGCGGACAAATGACGGACAAGGAAATGAAAGTGAAATGAAGAAAAAAGCAATTGGAGATGTAGCAGAGAGACAAGAGAGAAATTAGTAATGGAAAAATTGGGATTGACAGAATAAAGCAAATCATGTCAGGTAATACAGGAACAAAGGAAAATATAAACGAGCAGCATCAAATTAAAAGAATGAAGATATAAAAATAACAGTTAAATCAGAAGGGGTAGGTTTAAGAAGAATGCAGTATTTAATTAATGGACGAAAACAAAGAGCAGAAGAGAGAGAGAGAGAGAGAGAGAGAGAGAGAGAGAGAGAGAGAGAGAGAGAGAGAGAGAGAGAGAACGAACGAACGAACGAACGAACGAACAAACTTTATTTTCAAAGGGTTTAAGAATTGTGCACGCAGGCCCGTCTAACATTCTGCCCTTCTATCACTCTCTTTCATACATTATTTCATTCACACATCATTCAGGCTAACAAAGAACAGCAACAATATAAAATATAGCATTATAAAAGGCATGGGCAAAATGCAAACATCAAAACTACACGACGCAGTAATATTAGATAATGGTCTGACACTTGTTATTAGCCATGTGGAATATACTGGCCTACAAAAAGGGGATTGGCTGTTATACTAGGGTTTTGTTATTATTATTATTATCTCAATTATTAAGGGGGAAGGTAATCCGTATTGAGATAGTGTTCGAATAATTTGCGATTATATGAATAGGGATTGGTGATGTCTTTGATTTCTTGTGGAAGATTGTTCCACAGCTGAGCTGCAGAGTACGTTAAGCTTGTTTTGTATAAGTCAATCCTAGGCTTCGGAATGTGTTTTATATTTAAACGTTTACTGTGTCTAGCATTATATTTAAACAATGGCCAAAGGTAATTTGGGGCATTCCGATGCAGGATTTTGTGAATTAGTTTAGCTTTATTGAAAAGCAGGCGTTTGCGGAATGGTAGTAACTGAAGGCGTTTATAAAGGCTAGGATTGTCAGATAAATGTTTGCTATAAATTAGACTCATGGCCCGTTTCTGGAGTGAGTAAAGTCGCTTGGTGTTTGAATTAGAACAGCCGTCCCAGATTGTAGAGCAGTAGTCAAGGTGTGTCTGTATATGAGAAGTATAGAATAGTTTCCTTGTGTCCTCATCAAGGAAGTGTTTAATCTTGGCGAGTTGGTAGACTTTTTTCGCTGTTTGTTTAATGAGCGCTTGAACATGGGAATTAAAGGTTAGGTTTCTATCAATGATTAGGCCTAATGTTTTGTGCTCAATTACACTTTCTACTGGCATGTTATCGATGTGAAGTTGAAGTGATGTGTGTGAGCTTAGAGTTTGAAGTCTTTGTCTGGTTGTTAATAACATTGCTTTTGTTTTAGTGATGTTAATTTGCATACGGTTTGAATAGCTCCACTTAACTACATTATTTAATTCTTGTTGTAAAGACGACTCCAGTAAAATACAGTCTTCAGCGTTTGTGTACACCGTACAGTCATCTGCAAATAGATCGCAGGACGACGAAAGATGCAAAAGTAGATCGTTAATATATATGGCAAATAATAGAGGGCCAAGAATAGAGCCTTGCGGTACTCCAATATTGAAGGTAGTGGTTTGAGACAGAGATTTATTATGTGATACTACTTGCTTTCTGTTTAATAGAAAAGATGATATTAGAGTGACTACATTAAGGCCAATTTTCATTGTCTCGAGTTTTTTTAATTAAAATAACATGGTCTATCATATCAAATGCTTTCTTGAAATCAATAAACACAGTTCCACATAGACTGTTGTTGTTTATATTCTGGTGCCAATTTTCTATCATGTTTGTTAGGGCCGTATGGCAAGAATATTTTGGTCGAAATCCTGATTGGCTGTCAACAATAAGCTTGTTGCGAACTAAATACTGTAATGTTACTTTATGGATGTGTTTTTCTAGTGGCTTAGATAGTGATGATAGTAAGGAAATGGGTCTGTAATTGTTCGGGAGACCATTGTCCAATGAACCAGATTTAAGAAGAGGGTACATGTCAGAGTCTTGCATAACACAAGACAAGTAGCCCGTTTTCTGGCAAGTGTGAAGTAATATCAAACTATCAAATCACACGAAGTGAATATCCGAAAGTATTATTCACACGTTTTATTGACGCGCTGCATTTATCATCGCACAAACATCGCGCACTGACAATCCATAACAATCATTACAGCATGAGCAATATCACTATAATACATAATAATACATGCAAGCAATAAACATCTCACTTACAGTTAACCTATACACGCGTTCGAACCAGTCTCCCACTGTCATACAGGCTAGCTCTCAAGGCAGATTCAAACACAACTCGCGACCTGTCCGTTCAACAACCTAAGCCCGTCTGCCAGTTCTGGCGTCCTACACGCTACACGCTCACGTCAGCTGGTGTCCCCTGCACGGTTCACGGGGTGAACTCAATTGCTGTGCGTGGCTGCTTATCCAGGCGTCGGTAAAGACGCCGCGTCCTCTCTGCCGTGTTTAACATTACTCAGGGTTGCGTGTTGTTATGGTGTCTGGCGTTGGTACAGACAACGCGTCGCAACCTTGGATGTGAGACCTTGACACTCCCCACACCCCTTTTTCATGAAAGGAGTTCCTTACATGTATAATATATCTTTAGGTGTTCTTAAACATGTCAAAGTCGAACATTATACATTAACAATTATCATAAATATATACAGGTGAATAGTCAACAATATGTATACACCACTTATGTTGGACTATGAAGTACAACAGTCAAGTACAATCTATTTAATGGCCATTACCTCGCAGTGACCCAGCTTGTCCGGTAGGTATCGGCTACACTAGCCCCTACCTCACAACCAAGAACAAAAATACTAAAATAATCAGGTCAAGCCGTGAGCATCTCCCTCTGAGATAACTCCTCCATCAGACCTCTGCTTAGAGTTTCTAATGAAGGTCAACAGTTTTGGCAATATACTGTCCATATCTAAACGATGTTACATTGACATGTTATTTATCAAGCACACATGTTAATGGTTACAATACATATTTGCATATCATCAACAATTTAGAATAATGTCCCCTGGTTATTATACAGAAAATTTAGGAACAATAATTTATCGTCGTTTACAAGACATAAATTACAATTGCAAACTCATTTCTTAGTATCATAAATTGATCCTTACTGACAAATGTGCACAAAAAGTCACGTTTGTAAAGAAGCAATCAAGTTATGATGCTGAGATTACATCATATACAAATCAACATATACAATTCCGTATATGGAAATATTTTAAATCACATTTTAATACAACGTCATACATTTATATACTTTTAATATTAATATGCAAAAAATCGGAAGTATACAGCTGTCCTATTATATGTGTTGTGATGTCATTCAAACAAAGCTGGTCCGTTCTGGATGGATCTTCTATAAACGGAGTAGTAGTTGTTACTATCAGCTGTTGGATCATCTCTTCCGCCTTCTGCTCGGATTGTACTGTCGCAGTCATCTTTCGTACCTTGTTAAAACGTCTTGGGCACCTCGGTCTGGATACTTTAGGATTACCTCACGTTGTAGTGGCTTGGTAACTTCTTGGATCCTGTAGTGTTGTGCCGTGACACTTCTCTGTAGTGTCTGGTTGTTATAATATATATTTACAATAATAATTACATTCGTTCTCATATCTCACAATTATACACGCATTCATTCGCATGATAATAATAAGAATTACAATATGTACATAAGTTATATACATTGGGAGATACAATCTTCCCCATCACAATGGTGTACACAGCGTTACTGACACATTGTCACAATTGGCTGTGGTACTGAGCACTATCTATATTGCAGTTTTATACACCCTCTGCACTGTGCTCTGGTGTCGACTGGGTATTAGGTTCGTTGTATGGACATCTCGACAAAAGGTCTGCAAGACAGTTTTGTGAACCATTTATGTGGTTAACCTCATAGCTATAGTCCTGCAGAAGAAGGGACCATCTTGCCACCCTGCTGTTACTAGGCGTTCCTCTGGTAACAATTGTCAGCGGAGTATTATCTGTTTCAATAATGAAATGTTTGCCTAACAAAAATCTAGAAAGTTTACGTACCGAAAATACCATGGCAAGAGCCTCGAGTTCCGGTGTACTGTAATTTCGTTCGCTGGTGTTCAGTTTTCGAGAGACGTAGTATACTGGGTACAAGATTTGGTCGTGTTCTTGGAGAAGCACACCTCCAATGGCTACGGAGCTCACATCACATCTTAATCTAAAAGTAATATTCAGATTTGGCAATTTCAAAATAGGTGATTTAGAAAAATATGAAAGAATTTTCGTAAATGCTGGCCTTAAACATTCACTGTTCACAATCACATTGGGGTGTTTATTTGTTAGTAGATCAGTGAAACATTTGGTCAATTCAGCAAAATGAGGAATAAACTGTCTATAATAGTTTAACAGGCCTAACACACTTCGCAACTGTTTCTTAGTTGTCGGAAGCGACAATTTCAAAATTTTGGACATGATGTTATCGTCAGTTGATATAAAGCCATTTGAGATCTTATAGCCCAAAAATGAAATTTCCTTAAAGGCTATATCAACTTTGGAAGGTTTTACAGTCAGTCCATGATGTCTAATTCTGTCAAATGTCTGCTGTAGTGCTGTTATGTGCTCTGTCATGTCCTTTGTGTGTATGCAAATGTCGTCCATGTACCAAATGATGATAGCAATGTTTGTCAAAAGAATTCTTGTCATTCTGACGAAGGTCGCTGGTGCATTGACTAATCCGAAAGGTAGTTTACACCATTCGTATAAACCCCAAGGTGTGGCAAATGCAGTCAGATGTATACTATCAGGATGTACAGCTATCTGCCAGTAGCCTTTTGTCATGTCAAGTTTAGTAAAATAACGTGAGTCAGATAGTTCAGTCAAGATGTCTTCACAGTTGCTCATTGGTTCTAAATCCAACTGTGTAATGCTGTTGAGCTTACGATAGTCCACACAAAGTCTAATAATGTTGTCCTTTTTACGTACCAAAACTATTGGTGAACAGAAATGAGATTGTGAACGTCGAATGATATGATTTGTTTCTAAATCAATGATTTCTTGATGAAGTTGTTCTTTATAGTGTATAGGGATGGAATATGGTCTACACTTAATAGGCACGTCAGATGTTAAGATGATTTGGTGTTGCACTAAATCTGTCTGTCCTGGGCTGTCAGAAAAGATCGTCTTGTATTCATGTATCAGTTGTTTGCAACTGTCAGTCTGTGTCTGCGTCAGTTTAGGATTTACCTTAATGTCTTGTAAGTTGGTCGTCGTGTCAAGACCTGGTGTCGGTATCTCGTCAGTGTCGTTGTCGTCAGTCTGGTCCACTATGGAGGTGCTTGCTGCAGTCTCTACTTGTTCGTCTTGCCTGTGGTGATAAGGTTTGAGCATGTTAATATGGAAAAATTTTTGTTTGTCCCTAACTGCAATCTCGTAATCTACCGTTGAAATTTGTCGTAGCACTTTGAATGGTCCTTGCCATGAGTCAGTTAGGAGATGTCTATCACTTGGCAAAAGAAGAAGAACGTCCTGTCCTGGCGTCAGTGTAATAGTTCTATTTCCTCTGTTAGCATATTGTCGGTAAATAGCTCCTGATTTTTGGAGAGCTTCTTTGGCTAATATACATGATTTCATAATTCTATCACGCAATGATGTTACATGTTCATAAGGTGAAATGGGTATAGACACAGTTGTACTTCCAGTCAACATAGATTCATACAGAGATAATGGGCCGCGTGGTTGTGCACCATATAACATTTCGAATGGTGAGAACCCAGTGCTGGAATGGGGCACTTCCCTATATGCAAACAAAATGGCAGGCAGATAAGTATCCCAATCTTCAGGATGTTCTTGGGTTACCTTAGAGAGCATATGTTTCATATCGCCATTAATCTTTTCTATTATACCGGTCGAATGTGGGTGATATGGACTGTTGAAGTATTGTTTAACACCCAACATTTTGGTAAAGGCTTGTGTAGCCGAGGAAATAAACTGGCTACTCCGATCTGAAAGGATGGTATCAGGGAATCCTACCCTCGCAAAAATATGAAAGAACACTTCCATGATGTCGTTGGAAGTTATGTTCTTCATTGGAATCGCTTCTGGCCAACGCGTACATAGATCAATGAGTGTTACAATGTATCTATTACCTTTAGATGTTATATGGTTCAGAGGACCAACTATATCGACCGAGATCTTTTCAAACGGTCTACTAGCCAAATCAGTAACTTACAATTCAGCTTGTGGGTGTTTACCCTTTTTCATGAGCTTTTGACAGATGTCACACGATCTGCAATACTGTTTGGTATCGTTGCAAAACTTTGGCCAATAAAATTGAGTAAGTAACCTTGCTCTAGTTTTAGCATAAGCCATGTGTCCTGCAAAGGGTATGTCATGAGCTATGTTCAATGCTTGCTTGCGGTTTTCTAACGGTAGCATTGTTTGTTCTATAGTGCTGGAACCTTTGGTGTAATACCGTGTTAGAATTCCGTTCTTGAGAGCAAAGTACCATTGAGCATTCTTTGCTACTCTTGGCTTTTGGCCTATAAGTTTAAAATACTTTTGCAGAGATCGATCGGCTTTCTGAGATGTTATAAACGTCTCCCTAGTTGTCTCGGGAGATGTTACAACAGGACTTACTCGTTGTAAAGCCTCTGTTTGATCGATTCGATCTTGCATCTGTTCAGTAAATCAAGTTACTGCGTTTACTACATTACAACGATCATTCTCATCACACATTGATGTTACATTCACACAATTACATGTATGTTCTGGCATAGCCAGGTTGGTATTTGTACATTCAATTACAGGTGGTAATACATCATGAATGGTGATTGGTGATGAAGGTGAAGTGGTAGTATCAATATTACAACTGACAGATGATGTATTGATGTCATGTGGTATGTCATTCACTTCAGGAAGGTTTCCAATAATAATATCACAGCAAGGATTGGTTAATGCTGCGCATTTCACCTTTCCTGTAAGGAATGGTGTAGTTATATATGCCCATGCAAGTGGATATTTCTCTATGTTCCCTGAGAATGACCACTATATTGTGTTGGTAAAATATAATCTCTCTTTACACCAATGAGAGTACTTCCGCTATCACGTAAAACTGTGGCAGGTTTACCATTAACATTCCCCTGGTGGATGTTCAGTTTACCTTTGGAGTTTACTACAGAATTGGCCTCCTCACTGGTAATAGGTATAGAATGGCCGCATGTTAACACGCCATCCTCATGAAATTGATCACAAATGGTACATGTTTCTTCATGGAATACTTCAATGGAATGTGCCGAGTTTACTGGGTGATCTTGTACACTTTCATCTTCTGACGAAGAAATGTCAAACATAGCTGCATTAGCCTTTTTGATCATTGACTTGGCTTTACAATCCTTACGCCAGTGACCAAAAGCCTTACAAAGGTAACATTTTGTAAGTTTTTTTTAGTTCTTCCTCTCTTTCTCTTGCTTATAAATGTAATTATGCAAGTACGTAGTGTACCCAGGATGTTGGTCGCACATATCATGCTCATTGTGTTCATAGTTGCAATATTTACACTGATATAATTTCTCTGCAGTTTGCTTATAAGGTCTTTGTTTGCTATTTGACCCTGCCTGATATTTGCCATATGTAGCTGCTGCTACAAAGTCTGTGCTGGTCAGACTACTAGAGAAACAATGCTTATTGGCTGCAAAATAACCAGAGCCACGACTTTCAAACTGTTGAACACTTTCGCACTGACATTCCAACAAAAATTTAGAAAAGGGGGCTGGGAGAGATGCAATAATCTTATCTCTCAACATAAGGTCAACTAATTTGTCATAACTTCCATTTACTTTAGCTGCTGACAGCCATTTAGAAAAAATATTTTGAATTTCTGAGATGTAATCAGAGAACGTGTGTGTTGGCTTAGGAGACAACTTCCTAAACTGTTCTGTGTAACCTGATTCATCTAGCAAAAAATGTGACATAATTTTTGCTTTAATGTAAAGATAATCTTCTTTCAGGTCATTTGGGATCGACTCTATGACTTTAAGAGGTTCCCCAGAAAGACTTCTTACATATACTATCCCCCATTCTGGTTTTAGGATTTTGTAATGATCCATAACAAATTCAAAATTTTGGGTGAATGCTGCTATGCAATCACCTGTGTTGTAACTTCTGATCAGACCTTGATACTTCTTATGAGGTTGATTTTTGTCTGTTTCTCTATTCACTTTATCTTTAGAACATTCAGCTTTTAGCTGTTCAATGTTTAGTTGCATTTCTTGCTCTTCTCTCTTACTTTGGGCTAAGATCTCAGCTTGCCTCACTGCAGCTTCTGACTGTTTTAGAGTAGCATCTGATTGTGCTTGTTGAAGCTTTAAAGCAGCTTCTGATTGTGCTTGTTGAAGCTTTAAAGCAGCTTCTGAGTCTGCCTCTTTATTTTTCAGAGCAGCTTCTGCTTGTGCCTGTTGA
The DNA here is from genome assembly GCA_014155875.1 of Cepaea nemoralis. Taxonomy (NCBI): domain Eukaryota; kingdom Metazoa; phylum Mollusca; class Gastropoda; order Stylommatophora; family Helicidae; genus Cepaea; species Cepaea nemoralis. The sequence continues at coordinate 173,380 of JACEFZ010013748.1, forward strand.
AGCTTTAATGCAGCTTCTGAGTCTGCCTCTTTATTTTTCAGAGCAGCTTCTGAGTCTGCCTCCTTACTTTTTAATGCCCTTTCGGCCGCTCTCTCATCCGTCTCACTAATTTGCTCTTGTTTCAAAAGATATTCTGCATATTTGCTTTCACTCCATGTTCTCAATCCCTCACCAGACATATTCATTTTTAAACCCATTTCAATGAAATCGTTTAAAGAAGACATGATGAACAATAGGTATGATGGAATAAATATAAACAAAATTACTTATGATGTTAGTAAGTTACAAGTATATATATATAGCACAGTTAATGTCTAAAGCCAGACTAACGAAAGTATAAAGAAAGCTGAAAAAAATTTTATACTCAAGTAATCCTTGGGTACTGTGCTGTTCAGTGGTGCTCGAAATCACACTGGAACGTCTTTCAGGTTGACGCACAAAAATTTTTTTTTTAAGTTCACCAGACTCAGGTAAAGTTGATAAAAAAAACCTGTACTATTTAAACTAAACGAAATTAGAACGTTTGTAAATGTATGGTGTGTGTAATGTCACTGAAGTCTGTAAAGGTTTGTATGCTGTCAAGTATTATTGTTAGTCGTTACCACAATCAACAACTTTCACGCTCACGCTAACCCTACTCAATGACATTCAAGGGCACGGCCGCCATTTTGGATTTTAGGTACACAATTTGTTGAATTTAGTGATAAGTCTCGGTTGGCTTCAAATAATATCTTCACACTTATAATTTAATTAAATCAACTCTATTAATTCGTTACTTTACCTTAATCTATGACTTGCGCGCTTCTATCGGCATGTTCACATTCGCTTCAAACTCGGACAAATAAAATTTACACGTTCGCATTTGATTCAAAACCCGGACGAAAGCCTCCACATTCGCACTTGTCAGAGTCTTGCATAACACAAGACAAGTAGCTCGTTTTCTGGCAAGTGTGAAGTAATATCAAACTATCAAATCACACGAAGTGAATATCCGAAAGTATTATTCACACGTTTTATTGACGCGCTGCATTTATCATCGCACAAACATCGCGCACTGACAATCCATAACAATCATTACAGCATGAACAATATCACTACAATACATAATAATACAGGCAAGCAATAAACATCTCACTTACAGTTAACCTATACACGCGTTCGAACCAGTCTCCCACTGTCATACAGGCTAGCTCTCAAGGCAGATTCAAACACAACTCGCGACCTGTCCGTTCAACAACCTAAGCCCGTCTGCCAGTTCTGGCGTCCTACACGCTACACGCACACGTCAGCTGGTGTCCCCTGCACGGTTCACGGGGTGAACTCAATTGCTGTGCGTGGCTGCTTATCCAGGCGTCGGTAAAGACGCCGCGTCCTCTCTGCCGTGTTTAACATTACTCAGGGTTGCGTGTTGTTATGGTGTCTGGCGTTGGTACAGACAACGCGTCGCAACCTCGGATGTGAGACCTTGACAGTACACTTCAGCGATTTTGAGATCTGATGGAAAGTGGCCTTTGGTTAGACACTGATTATATACATAGGTTAGTGATGTACAGATCACTGGCGCAGCACAACGAAGAATCCGGTTGCTGATTCCATCTAATCCAGATGAGGTTGTGTATTTTTTAGGTTACTGAGGTAAGTGAATACTTCAGTAATTGTCATTAGCGGTATGTCGGAAAGAATATCGCGGGAGCATCTATTCTCGCAAAACGATGACAATAAAGATAAGTTGCATGGTGAATTAGGTATTGAAGCCTTCAACTGGTCTATGTCAGTTTGAAAAAAATTACTGAATTGGTCGCATGTAATATGATTTGATGGTAAAGAATTTCGGAAGTTATACTTGTTTGTCAAGGTGTTAATTGCTTTCCATATATCCTTACTATTTGTTTTATCCATTACTAAGTTCTTAAAGTAATTTTTCTTTTCCCGTCGTATGTTATATTGAACTTTGTTTCTAAGAGTACGGTATGCACCGAGATCCCGCTTTTTATGTGCTTTATCTCTGTCTCTCATAATTTCAAGTATTTCCTGGGTGATCCAAGGTGGCTTGACGTGGTGTTTTACTCGAACTTCCTTGAATGGTACATGTCTATCAAAAACATAAATAAAGGTTTTCATCCAGAATTCCAGAGTATCATCCGGGTCAGGAAGCTGATAAACATTGTCTAGAGGTGAACTGAGCAAGTCCTGTAAAAATGCGTTTTGGTTGAAATTTTTGTAACTTCTATATTTTACACTTATTTGTTTATGTTTAGGAGTTTTAATTCATTTTTTAGACCACGTGCAGCATATTGTGTAGTGATCGCTCATTGCACAATTGGGTACGGTGCATTCTATGATGTTGTCTGAGCAAGTTACATAAATGTGATCTATGACAGTTGAAGATGAATTTGTTACTCTTGTAGCTTGTTGTACTATTTGTTGGAAATTGTATGATGCAATTATATTTCCCCAAATTATATTGGATTTGTTGGTGTCAATGTTAAAGTCTCCGAGTAGTATAATTTCCTTCCCAGAAGCGAAAACCACATCCATCATGGTAGTGAAGTTTTCGTACCAGACATGTCCAGCACTGGGATTTCGATAAAGGTAGCCAATTATCAGGGGTGTGCGGTTTTGAAGTTTTAGCTCTAACCAGATACATTTTATTTCGCAAGTTTCAAAGTCTAGCCTACGGTGAGCATTTAGTAAATTAGAAACATAGGTTATTATGCCTGTCTCTTGTTTCCTACAGGGATCCCTTCTAAAAACTGTGTACCCTTTAATAGAGATGTCCTCATCTGAAATTTATCATTAAGCCTACTTTCACTAAGGCCGAATAAATGAAAATTTTGATTAAGAATAGAAGATAACTCTGGTAGCTTGTTAAATAAGCTGCAAATGTTTAAGTGTCCAAGGCGTATTCCTGACTTATTGAGCCAGTGTTGCCACTTCTCAGACATTTCATCCATGAAGAAAGTGTAAATTAGTCAAAGTTAAGCAAAAATACAAGATCATAAAAAAAATCACAATTACATTAACTTACAAAATATCAGTAATACAAATCGATAAGTAAATGACAATATTATAACGATATAACTAATTAGACCAACGAATATAATCTAAACAAGGAACAAAACGAATTAAAGAACATACAACAAATAATTAACTAGAAAAAACTACTTCACAAGCTAAGTACCAACTGTTATCCAAAAGAATCAATAAATGACTATACAAGTCAATGTCTCTGTTTAAAGCGGGGAGTGAAGACCCCCTCACTCCGAGTATTAAGGAAAAATAAAGAAACAGACAAACAAATAGAACATCAGAAAGACAAATACAGAGGCAGGCAAACGAACATAAAGTCAGACAGAAGAGTAAAACAAAAAGAGAAAACAATGCTCGAATAAGTTTATTAAAGAAAGAAAGTAAAGCAGAAAGAACGACAAAGCGATTGCGAGAACATCGCACAAAGCACGAACTTCGTAGCTCCAGCTCGAGCCCTTCTCCAACTGTGCTAATGATATCAAACTTGCCCCTGTCGACTTCACATATCGTCCTCATCTGACAAGGCACATGATAATGCTAATGATGACAAGGCACATGATAATGATGATGATGATGGTGATGATGATGATGATGATGATGATGATGATGATGATGATGATGATGATGATGATGTTATTGATGATGATAATGATGATGATGATGGTTTTGATCATGTTGATTATGCTGATGATGGCGTTAATGGTGTTGATGATAATGATGATGATGTTGTTGTTGATGATGATGATGATGTTATTGTTGTGATGATGCTGACGATGATGATATTATTGTTGGTGTTGTTAATGATGATATTGTTGTTGATGATGTTGATGATACTGATGATGTTTTTGTTGTTTATGATTGTCCTGTTAAATTCCCGAGAGGAGACTGGACTCACCAAGCACATCTTTAAACTTATTATCTGTTGGGATTTTATGACTTTTTTAACCCCCTTTGTTTTTTTTTTTTTT